>OZ010574.1:128448237-128853237 GCA_963932145.1 Acanthosepion lycidas
GAATGGGAGAAAACATATGATAGATTACATGAAACGGCAGAAGGCATAACGAGAATGGGAGAAGACATATGATAGATTACATGAAACGGCAGAAGGCATAACGAGAATGGGAGAAGACATATGATAGATTACATGAAACGGCAGAAGGCATAACGAGAATGGGAGAAGACATATGATAGATTACATGAAACGGCAGAAGGCATAACGAGAATGGGAGAAGACATATGATAGATTACATGAAACGGCAGAAGGCATAACGAGAATGGGAGAAAACATATGATAGATTACATGAAACGGCAGAAGGCATAACGAGAATGGGAGAAGACATATGATAGATTACATGAAACGGCAGAAGGCATAACGAGAATGGGAGAAGACATATGATAGATTACATGAAACGGCAGAAGGCATAACGAGAATGGGAGAAGACATATGATAGATTACATGAAAGGACAGAAGGCATAACGAGAATGGGAGAAGACATATGATAGATTACATGAAACGGCAGGAGGCATAACGAGAATGGGAGAAGACATATGATAGATTACATGAAAACGGCAGGAAGGCATAACGAGAATGGGAGAAGACATATGATAGATTACATGAAACGGCAGAAGGCATAACGAGAATGGGAGAAGACATATGATAGATTACATGAAACGGACAGAAGGCATAACGAGAATGGGAGAAGACATATGATAGATTACATGAAACGGCAGAAGGCATAACGAGAATGGGAGAAGACATATGATAGATTACATGAAAGGACAGAAGGCATAACGAGAATGGGAGAAGACATATGATAGATTACATGAAAGGACAGAAGGCATAACGAGAATGGGAGAAGACATATGATAGATTACATGAAACGGCAGGAGGCATAACGAGAATGGGAGAAGACATATGATAGATTACATGAAACGGCAGGAGGCATAACGAGAATGGGAGAAGACATATGATAGATTACATGAAACGGCAGAAGGCATAACGAGAATGGGAGAAGACATATGATAGATTACATGAAACGGCAGAAGGCATAACGAGAATGGGAGAAGACATATGATAGATTACATGAAACGGCAGAAGGCATAACGAGAATGGGAGAAGACATATGATAGATTACATGAAACGGCAGAAGGCATAACGAGAATGGGAGAAGACATATGATAGATTACATGAAACGGCAGAAGGCATAACGAGAATGGGAGAAGACATATGATAGATTACATGAAACGGCAGAAGGCATAACGAGAATGGGAGAAGACATATGATAGATTACATGAAACGGCAGGAAGGCATAACGAGAATGGGAGAAGACATATGATAGATTACATGAAACGGCAGAAGGCATAACGAGAATGGGAGAAGACATATGATAGATTACATGAAACGGCAGAAGGCATAACGAGAATGGGAGAAGACATATGATAGATTACATGAAACGGCAGAAGGCATAACGAGAATGGGAGAAGACATATGATAGATTACATGAAACGGCAGAAGGCATAACGAGAATGGGAGAAGACATATGATAGATTACATGAAACGGCAGAAGGCATAACGAGAATGGGAGAAGACATATGATAGATTACATGAAAGGACAGGAAGGCATAACGAGAATGGGAGAAGACATATGATAGATTACATGAAACGGCAGAAGGCATAACGAGAATGGGAGAAGACATATGATAGATTACATGAAACGGCAGAAGGCATAACGAGAATGGGAGAAGACATATGATAGATTACATGAAACGGCAGAAGGCATAACGAGAATGGGAGAAGACATATGATAGATTACATGAAACGGCAGAAGGCATAACGAGAATGGGAGAAGACATATGATAGATTACATGAAACGGCAGAAGGCATAACGAGAATGGGAGAAGACATATGATAGATTACATGAAAGGACAGAAGGCATAACGAGAATGGGAGAAGACATATGATAGATTACATGAAAGGACAGAAGGCATAACGAGAATGGGAGAAGACATATGATAGATTACATGAAACGGCAGAAGGCATAACGAGAATGGGAGAAAACATATGATAGATTACATGAAACGGCAGAAGGCATAACGAGAATGGGAGAAGACATATGATAGATTACATGAAACGGCAGAAGGCATAACGAGAATGGGAGAAGACATATGATAGATTACATGAAAGGGCAGAAGGCATAACGAGAATGGGAGAAGACATATGATAGATTACATGAAAGGACAGAAGGCATAACGAGAATGGGAGAAGACATATGATAGATTACATGAAACGGCAGAAGGCATAACGAGAATGGGAGAAGACATATGATAGATTACATGAAACGGCAGAAGGCATAACGAGAATGGGAGAAGACATATGATAGATTACATGAAACGGCAGAAGGCATAACGAGAATGGGAGAAGACATATGATAGATTACATGAAACGGCAGAAGGCATAACGAGAATGGGAGAAGACATATGATAGATTACATGAAAGGACAGAAGGCATAACGAGAATGGGAGAAGACATATGATAGATTACATGAAAGGACAGAAGGCATAACGAGAATGGGAGAAGACATATGATAGATTACATGAAAGGACAGAAGGCATAACGAGAATGGGAGAAGACATATGATAGATTACATGAAACGGCAGAAGGCATAACGAGAATGGGAGAAAACATATGATAGATTACATGAAACGGCAGAAGGCATAACGAGAATGGGAGAAGACATATGATAGATTACATGAAAGGACAGAAGGCATAACGAGAATGGGAGAGGACATATGATAGATTACATGAAAGGACAGAAGGCATAACGAGAATGGGAGAAGACATATGATAGATTACATGAAAGGACAGAAGGCATAACGAGAATGGGAGAAGACATATGATAGATTACATGAAACGGCAGAAGGCATAACGAGAATGGGAGAAAACATATGATAGATTACATGAAACGGCAGAAGGCATAACGAGAATGGGAGAAGACATATGATAGATTACATGAAACGGCAGAAGGCATAACGAGAATGGGAGAAAACATATGATAGATTACATGAAACGGCAGAAGGCATAACGAGAATGGGAGAAGACATATGATAGATTACATGAAAGGACAGAAGGCATAACGAGAATATAAGACATATGATAGATTACATGAAAGGACATGAAGGCATAACGAGAATGGGAGAAGACATAATGATAGATTACATGAAAGGACAGAAGGCATAACGAGAATGGGAGAAGACATATGATAGATTACATGAAACGGCAGAAGGCATAACGAGAATGGGAGAGAAAGACATATGATAGATTACATGAAACGGCAGAAGGCATAACGAGAATGGGAGAAGACATATGATAGATTACATGAAAGGACAGAAGGCATAACGAGAATGGGAGAAGACATATGATAGGATTACATGAAACGGCAGAAGGCATAACGAGAATGGGAGAAGACATATGATAGATTACATGAAACGGCAGAAGGCATAACGAGAATGGGAGAAGACATATGATAGATTACATGAAACGGCAGAAGGCATAACGAGAATGGGAGAAGACATATGATAGATTACATGAAACGGCAGAAGGCATAACGAGAATGGGAGAAGACATATGATAGATTACATGAAACGGCAGAAGGCATAACGAGAATGGGAGAAGACATATGATAGATTACATGAAACGGCAGAAGGCATAACGAGAATGGGAGAAGACATATGATAGATTACATGAAACGGCAGAAGGCATAACGAGAATGGGAGAAGACATATGATAGATTACATGAAACGGCAGAAGGCATAACGAGAATGGGAGAAGACATATGATAGATTACATGAAACGGCAGAAGGCATAACGAGAATGGGAGAAGACATATGATAGATTACATGAAACGGCAGAAGGCATAACGAGAATGGGAGAAGACATATGATAGATTACATGAAACGGCAGAAGGCATAACGAGAATGGGAGAAGACATATGATAGATTACATGAAACGGCAGAAGGCATAACGAGAATGGGAGAAGACATATGATAGATTACATGAAACGGCAGAAGGCATAACGAGAATGGGAGAAGACATATGATAGATTACATGAAACGGCAGAAGGCATAACGAGAATGGGAGAAGACATATGATAGATTACATGAAACGGCAGAAGGCATAACGAGAATGGAGAAGACATATGATAGATTACATGAAACGGCAGAAGGCATAACGAGAATGGGAGAAGACATATGATAGATTACATGAAACGGCAGAAGGCATAACGAGAATGGGAGAAGACATATGATAGATTACATGAAACGGCAGAAGGCATAACGAGAATGGGAGAAGACATATGATAGATTACATGAAACGGCAGAAGGCATAACGAGAATGGGAGAAGACATATGATAGATTACATGAAACGGCAGAAGGCATAACGAGAATGGGAGAAGACATATGATAGATTACATGAAACGGCAGAGGCATAACGAGAATGGGAGAAGACATATGATAGATTACATGAAACGGCAGAAGGCATAACGAGAATGGGAGAAGACATATGATAGATTACATGAAACGGCAGAAGGCATAACGAGAATGGGAGAAGACATATGATAGATTACATGAAACGGCAGAAGGCATAACGAGAATGGGAGAAGACATATGATAGATTACATGAAACGGCAGAAGGCATAACGAGAATGGGAGAAGACATATGATAGATTACATGAAACGGCAGGAGGCATAACGAGAATGGGAGAAGACATATGATAGATTACATGAAACGGCAGAAGGCATAACGAGAATGGGAGAAGACATATGATAGATTACATGAAACGGCAGAAGGCATAACGAGAATGGGAGAAGACATATGATAGATTACATGAAACGGCAGAAGGCATAACGAGAATGGGAGAAGACATATGATAGATTACATAAAACGGCAGAAGGCATAACGAGAATGGGAGAAGACATATGATAGATTACATGAAACGGCAGAAGGCATAACGAGAATGGGAGAAGACATATGATAGATTACATGAAACGGCAGGAGGCATAACGAGAATGGGAGAAGACATATGATAGATTACATAAAACGGCAGAAGGCATAACGAGAATGGGAGAAGACATATGATAGATTACATGAAACGGCAGGAGGCATAACGAGAATGGGAGAAGACATATGATAGATTACATGAAACGGCAGAAGGCATAACGAGAATGGGAGAAGACATATGATAGATTACATAAAACGGCAGAAGGCATAACGAGAATGGGAGAAGACATATGATATATTACATGAAACGGCAGAAGGCATAACGAGAATGGGAGAAGACATATGATAGATTACATGAAACGGCAGGAGGCATAACGAGAATGGGAGAAGACATATGATAGATTACATAAAACGGCAGAAGGCATAACGAGAATGGGAGAAGACATATGATAGATTACATGAAACGGCAGAAGGCATAACGAGAATGGGAGAAAACATATGATAGATTACATGAAACGGCAGAAGGCATAACGAGAATGGGAGAAGACATATGATAGATTACATGAAAGGACAGAAGGCATAACGAGAATGGGAGAAGACATATGATAGATTACATGATACGGCAGAAGGCATAACGAGAATGGGAGAAAACATATGATAGATTACATGAAACGGCAGAAGGCATAACGAGAATGGGAGAAGACATATGATAGATTACATGAAACGGCAGAAGGCATAACGAGAATGGGAGAAAACATATGATAGATTACATGAAACGGCAGAAGGCATAACGAGAATGGGAGAAGACATATGATAGATTAAATGAAACGGCAGAAGGCATAACGAGAATGGGAGAAGACATATGATAGATTACATGAAAGGACAGAAGGCATAACGAGAATGGGAGAAGACATATGATAGATTACATGAAAGGACAGAAGGCATAACGAGAATGGGAGAAGACATATGATAGATTACATGAAAGGACAGAAGGCATAACGAGAATGGGAGAAGACATATGATAGATTACATGAAACGGCAGGAGGCATAACGAGAATGGGAGAAGACATATGATAGATTACATGAAACGGCAGAAGGCATAACGAGAATGGGAGAAGACATATGATAGATTACATGAAAGGACAGAAGGCATAACGAGAATGGGAGAAGACATATGATAGATTACATGAAACGGCAGGAGGCATAACGAGAATGGGAGAAGACATATGATAGATTACATGAAACGGCAGAAGGCATAACGAGAATGGGAGAAGACATATGATAGATTACATGAAACGGCAGGAGGCATAACGAGAATGGGAGAAGACATATGATAGATTACATAAAACGGCAGAAGGCATAACGAGAATGGGAGAAGACATATGATAGATTACATGAAAGGACAGAAGGCATAACGAGAATGGGAGAAGACATATGATAGATTACATGAAACGGCAGGAGGCATAACGAGAATGGGAGAAGACATATGATAGATTACATAAAACGGCAGGAGGCATAACGAGAATGGGAGAAAACATATGATAGATTACATGAAATGGCAGAAGGCATAACGAGAATGGGAGAAGACATATGATAGATTACATGAAACGGCAGAAGGCATAACGAGAATGGGAGAAGACATATGATAGATTACATGAAAGGACAGAAGGCATAACGAGAATGGGAGAAGACATATGATAGATTACATGAAACGGCAGAAGGCATAACGAGAATGGGAGAAGACATATGATAGATTACATGAAACGGCAGAAGGCATAACGAGAATGGGAGAAGACATATGATAGATTACATGAAAGGACAGAAGGCATAACGAGAATGGGAGAAGACATATGATAGATTACATGAAAGGACAGAAGGCATAACGAGAATGGGAGAAGACATATGATAGATTACATGAAAGGACAGAAGGCATAACGAGAATGGGAGAAGACATATGATAGATTACATGAAACGGCAGGAGGCATAACGAGAATGGGAGAAGACATATGATAGATTACATGAAACGGCAGAAGGCATAACGAGAATGGGAGAAGACATATGATAGATTACATGAAAGGACAGAAGGCATAACGAGAATGGGAGAAGACATATGATAGATTACATGAAACGGCAGGAGGCATAACGAGAATGGGAGAAGACATATGATAGATTACATGAAACGGCAGAAGGCATAACGAGAATGGGAGAAGACATATGATAGATTACATGAAACGGCAGGAGGCATAACGAGAATGGGAGAAGACATATGATAGATTACATAAAACGGCAGAAGGCATAACGAGAATGGGAGAAGACATATGATAGATTACATGAAAGGACAGAAGGCATAACGAGAATGGGAGAAGACATATGATAGATTACATGAAACGGCAGAAGGCATAACGAGAATGGGAGAAGACATATGATAGATTACATGAAACGGCAGAAGGCATAACGAGAATGGGAGAAAACATATGATAGATTACATGAAACGGCAGAAGGCATAACGAGAATGTGAGAAGACATATGATAGATTACATGAAAGGACAGAAGGCATAACGAGAATGGGAGAAGACATATGATAGATTACATGAAAGGACAGAAGGCATAACGAGAATGGGAGAAGACATATGATAGATTACATGAAACGGCAGAAGGCATAACGAGAATGGGAGAAAACATATGATAGATTACATGAAACGGCAGAAGGCATAACGAGAATGGGAGAAAACATATGATAGATTACATGAAACGGCAGAAGGCATAACGAGAATGTGAGAAGACATATGATAGATTACATGAAAGGAAAGAAGGCATAACGAGAATGGGAGAAGACATATGATAGATTACATGAAAGGACAGAAGGCATAACGAGAATGGGAGAAGACATATGATAGATTACATGAAACGGCAGAAGGCATAACGAGAATGGGAGAAGACATATGATAGATTACATAAAACGGCAGAAGGCATAACGAGAATGGGAGAAGACATATGATAGATTACATGAAAGGACAGAAGGCATAACGAGAATGGGAGAAGACATATTATAGATTACATGAAACGGCAGAAGGCATAACGAGAATGGGAGAAGACATATGATAGATTACATGAAACGGCAGAAGGCATAACGAGAATGGGAGAAGACATATGATAGATTACATGAAAGGACAGAAGGCATAACGAGAATGGGAGAAGACATATGATAGATTACATGAAAGGACAGAAGGCATAACGAGAATGGGAGAAGACATATGATAGATTACATGAAAGGACAGAAGGCATAACGAGAATGGGAGAAGACATATGATAGATTACATGAAAGGACAGAAGGCATAACGAGAATGGGAGAAGACATATGATAGATTACATGAAACGGCAGAAGGCATAACGAGAATGGGAGAAGACATATGATAGATTACATGAAACGGCAGGAGGCATAACGAGAATGGGAGAAGACATATGATAGATTACATAAAACGGCAGAAGGCATAACGAGAATGGGAGAAGACATATGATAGATTACATGAAAGGACAGAAGGCATAACGAGAATGGGAGAAGACATATGATAGATTACATGAAAGGACAGAAGGCATAACGAGAATGGGAGAAGACATATGATAGATTACATGAAACGGCAGGAGGCATAACGAGAATGGGAGAAGACATATGATAGATTACATAAAACGGCAGAAGGCATAACGAGAATGGGAGAAGACATATGATAGATTACATGAAAGGACAGAAGGCATAACGAGAATGGGAGAAGACATATGATAGATTACATGAAACGGCAGGAGGCATAACGAGAATGGGAGAAGACATATGATAGATTACATGAAAGGACAGAAGGCATAACGAGAATGGGAGAAGACATATGATAGATTACATGAAAGGACAGAAGGCATAACGAGAATGGGAGAAGACATATGATAGATTACATGAAACGGCAGGAGGCATAACGAGAATGGGAGAAGACATATGATAGATTACATGAAAGGACAGAAGGCATAACGAGAATGGGAGAAGACATATGATAGATTACATGAAACGGCAGAAGGCATAACGAGAATGGGAGAAGACATATGATAGATTACATGAAACGGCAGGAGGCATAACGAGAATGGGAGAAGGCATATGATAGATTACATAAAACGGCAGAAGGCATAACGAGAATGGGAGAAGACATATGATAGATTACATGAAAGGACAGAAGGCATAACGCGAATGGGAGAAGACATATGATAGATTACATGAAAGGACAGAAGGCATAACGAGAATGGGAGAAGACATATGATAGATTACATGAAACGGCAGGAGGCATAACGAGAATGGGAGAAGACATATGATAGATTACATAAAACGGCAGAAGGCATAACGAGAATGGGAGAAGACATATGATAGATTACATGAAAGGACAGAAGGCATAACGAGAATGGGAGAAGACATATGATAGATTACATGAAACGGCAGGAGGCATAACGAGAATGGGAGAAGTCATATGATAGATTACATGAAAGGACAGAAGGCATAACGAGAATGGGAGAAGACATATGATAGATTACATGAAAGGACAGAAGGCATAACGAGAATGGGAGAAGACATATGATAGATTACATGAAACGGCAGGAGGCATAACGAGAATGGGAGAAGACATATGATAGATTACATGAAAGGACAGAAGGCATAACGAGAATGGGAGAAGACATATGATAGATTACATGAAACGGCAGAAGGCATAACGAGAATGGGAGAAGACATATGATAGATTACATGAAACGGCAGGAGGCATAACGAGAATGGGAGAAGACATATGATAGATTACATAAAACGGCAGAAGGCATAACGAGAATGGGAGAAAACATATGATAGATTACATGAAAGGACAGAAGGCATAACGAGAATGGGAGAAGACATATGATAGATTACATGAAAGGACAGAAGGCATAACGAGAATGGGAGAAGACATATGATAGATTACATGAAACGGCAGAAGGCATAACGAGAATGGGAGAAGACATATGATAGATTACATGAAACGGCAGGAGGCATAACGAGAATGGGAGAAGACATATGATAGATTACATAAAACGGCAGAAGGCATAACGAGAATGGGAGAAGACATATGATAGATTACATGAAAGGACAGAAGGCATAACGAGAATGGGAGAAGACATATGATAGATTACATGAAACGGCAGGAGGCATAACGAGAATGGGAGAAGACATATGATAGATTACATGAAAGGACAGAAGGCATAACGAGAATGGGAGAAGACATATGATAGATTACATGAAAGGACAGAAGGCATAACGAGAATGGGAGAAGACATATGATAGATTACATGAAACGGCAGGAGGCATAACGAGAATGGGAGAAGACATATGATAGATTACATGAAAGGACAGAAGGCATAACGAGAATGGGAGAAGACATATGATAGATTACATGAAACGGCAGAAGGCATAACGAGAATGGGAGAAGACATATGATAGATTACATGAAACGGCAGGAGGCATAACGAGAATGGGAGAAGGCATATGATAGATTACATAAAACGGCAGAAGGCATAACGAGAATGGGAGAAGACATATGATAGATTACATGAAAGGACAGAAGGCATAACGCGAATGGGAGAAGACATATGATAGATTACATGAAAGGACAGAAGGCATAACGAGAATGGGAGAAGACATATGATAGATTACATGAAACGGCAGGAGGCATAACGAGAATGGGAGAAGACATATGATAGATTACATAAAACGGCAGAAGGCATAACGAGAATGGGAGAAGACATATGATAGATTACATGAAAGGACAGAAGGCATAACGAGAATGGGAGAAGACATATGATAGATTACATGAAACGGCAGGAGGCATAACGAGAATGGGAGAAGTCATATGATAGATTACATGAAAGGACAGAAGGCATAACGAGAATGGGAGAAGACATATGATAGATTACATGAAAGGACAGAAGGCATAACGAGAATGGGAGAAGACATATGATAGATTACATGAAACGGCAGGAGGCATAACGAGAATGGGAGAAGACATATGATAGATTACATGAAAGGACAGAAGGCATAACGAGAATGGGAGAAGACATATGATAGATTACATGAAACGGCAGAAGGCATAACGAGAATGGGAGAAGACATATGATAGATTACATGAAACGGCAGGAGGCATAACGAGAATGGGAGAAGACATATGATAGATTACATAAAACGGCAGAAGGCATAACGAGAATGGGAGAAAACATATGATAGATTACATGAAAGGACAGAAGGCATAACGAGAATGGGAGAAGACATATGATAGATTACATGAAAGGACAGAAGGCATAACGAGAATGGGAGAAGACATATGATAGATTACATGAAACGGCAGAAGGCATAACGAGAATGGGAGAAGACATATGATAGATTACATGAAACGGCAGGAGGCATAACGAGAATGGGAGAAGACATATGATAGATTACATAAAACGGCAGAAGGCATAACGAGAATGGGAGAAGACATATGATAGATTACATGAAAGGACAGAAGGCATAACGAGAATGGGAGAAGACATATGATAGATTACATGAAAGGACAGAAGGCATAACGAGAATGGGAGAAGACATATGATAGATTACATAAAACGGCAGAAGGCATAACGAGAATGGGAGAAGACATATGATAGATTACATGAAACGGCAGAAGGCATAACGAGAATGGGAGAAGACATATGATAGATTACATGAAAGGACAGAAGGCATAACGAGAATGGGAGAAGACATATGATAGATTACATGAAACGGCAGAAGGCATAACGAGAATGGGAGAAAACATATGATAGATTACATGAAAGGACAGAAGGCATAACGAGAATGGGAGAAGACATATGATAGATTACATGAAACGGCAGGAGGCATAACGAGAATGGGAGAAGACATATGATAGATTACATAAAACGGCAGAAGGCATAACGAGAATGGGAGAAGACATATGATAGATTACATGAAAGGACAGAAGGCATAACGAGAATGGGAGAAGACATATGATAGATTACATGAAACGGCAGGAGGCATAACGAGAATGGGAGAAGACATATGATAGATTACATAAAACGGCAGGAGGCATAACGAGAATGGGAGAAGACATATGATAGATTACATGAAAGGACAGAAGGCATAACGAGAATGGGAGAAGACATATGATAGATTACATGAAACGGCAGAAGGCATAACGAGAATGGGAGAAGACATATGATAGATTACATAAAACGGCAGAAGGCATAACGAGAATGGGAGAAGACATATGATAGATTACATGAAACGGCAGAAGATATAACGAGAATGGGAGAAGACATATGATAGATTACATGAAACGGCAGAAGGCATAACGAGAATGGGAGAAGACATATGATAGATTACATGAAACGGCAGAAGGCATAACGAGAATGGGAGAAGACATATGATAGATTACATGAAACGGCAGGAGGCATAACGAGAATGGGAGAAGACATATGATAGATTACATGAAACGGCAGAAGGCATAACGAGAATGGGAGAAGACATATGATAGATTACATGAAAGGACAGAAGGCATAACGAGAATGGGAGAAGACATATGATAGATTACATGAAAGGACAGAAGGCATAACGAGAATGGGAGAAGACATATGATAGATTACATGAAACGGCAGGAGGCATAACGAGAATGGGAGAAGACATATGATAGATTACATGAAAGGACAGAAGGCATAACGAGAATGGGAGAAGACATATGATAGATTACATGAAAGGACAGAAGGCATAACGAGAATGGGAGAAGACATATGATAGATTACATAAAACGGCAGAAGGCATAACGAGAATGGGAGAAGACATATGATAGATTACATGAAACGGCAGAAGATATAACGAGAATGGGAGAAGACATATGATAGATTACATGAAACGGCAGAAGGCATAACGAGAATGGGAGAAGACATATGATAGATTACATGAAAGGACAGAAGGCATAACGAGAATGGGAGAAGACATATGATAGATTACATGAAACGGCAGGAGGCATAACGAGAATGGGAGAAGACATATGATAGATTACATGAAACGGCAGGAGGCATAACGAGAATGGGAGAAGACATATGATAGATTACATGAAACGGCAGAAGGCATAACGAGAATGGGAGAAGACATATGATAGATTACATGAAACGGCAGGAGGCATAACGAGAATGGGAGAAGACATATGATAGATTACATGAAACGGCAGAAGGCATAACGAGAATGGGAGAAGACATATGATAGATTACATGAAACGGCAGAAGGCATAACGAGAATGGGAGAAAACATATGATAGATTACATGAAACGGCAGAAGGCATAACGAGAATGGGAGAAGACATATGATAGATCACATGAAAGGTCAGAAGGCATAACGAGAATGGGAGAAGACATATGATAGATTACATGAAACGGCAGAAGGCATAACGAGAATGGGAGAAGACATATGATAGATTACATGAAACGGCAGAAGGCATAACGAGAATGGGAGAAGACATATGATAGATTACATGAAACGGCAGAAGGCATAACGAGAATGGGAGAAGACATATGATAGATTACATGAAACGGCAGGAGGCATAACGAGAATGGGAGAAGACATATGATAGATTACATGAAACGGCAGGAGGCATAACGAGAATGGGAGAAGACATATGATAGATTACATGAAACGGCAGAAGGCATAACGAGAATGGGAGAAGACATATGATAGATTACATGAAACGGCAGGAGGCATAACGAGAATGGGAGAAGACATATGATAGATTACATGAAACGGCAGGAGGCATAACGAGAATGGGAGAAGACATATGATAGATTACATGAAACGGCAGAAGGCATAACTAGAATGGGAGAAGACATATGATAGATTACATGAAACGGCAGGAGGCATAACGAGAATGGGAGAAGACATATGATAGATTACATGAAACGGCAGAAGGCATAACGAGAATGGGAGAAGACATATGATAGTTTACATGAAACGGCAGAAGGCATAACGAGAATGGGAGAAAACATATGATAGATTACATGAAACGGCAGAAGGCATAACGAGAATGGGAGAAGACATATGATAGATTACATGAAAGGACAGAAGGCATAACGAGAATGGGAGAAGACATATGATAGATTACATGAAACGGCAGAAGGCATAACGAGAATGGGAGAAAACATATGATAGATTACATGAAACGGCAGAAGGCATAACGAGAATGGGAGAAGACATATGATAGATTACATGAAACGGCAGAAGGCATAACGAGAATGGGAGAAAACATATGATAGATTACATGAAACGGCAGAAGGCATAACGAGAATGGGAGAAGACATATGATAGATTACATGAAACGGCAGAAGGCATAACGAGAATGGGAGAAGACATATGATAGATTACATGAAAGGACAGAAGGCATAACGAGAATGGGAGAAGACATATGATAGATTACATGAAAGGACAGAAGGCATAACGAGAATGGGAGAAGACATATGATAGATTACATGAAACGGCAGGAGGCATAACGAGAATGGGAGAAGACATATGATAGATTACATAAAACGGCAGGAGGCATAACGACAATGGGAGAAGTCATATGATAGATTACATGAAACGGCAGAAGGCATAACGAGAATGGGAGAAGACATATGATAGATTACATGAAAGGACAGAAGGCATAACGAGAATGGGAGAAGACATATGATAGATTACATGAAACGGCAGAAGGCATAACGAGAATGGGAGAAGACATATGATAGATTACATGAAACGGCAGAAGGCATAACGAGAATGGGAGAAAACATATGATAGATTACATGAAACGGCAGAAGGCATAACGAGAATGGGAGAAGACATATGATAGATTACATGAAACGGCAGAAGGCATAACGAGAATGGGAGAAGACATATGATAGATTACATGAAAGGACAGAAGGCATAACGAGAATGGGAGAAGACATATGATAGATTACATGAAAGGACAGAAGGCATAACGAGAATGGGAGAAGACATATGATAGATTACATGAAACGGCAGGAGGCATAACGAGAATGGGAGAAGACATATGATAGATTACATAAAACGGCAGGAGGCATAACGACAATGGGAGAAGACATATGATAGATTACATGAAACGGCAGAAGGCATAACGAGAATGGGAGAAGACATATGATAGATTACATGAAAGGACAGAAGGCATAACGAGAATGGGAGAAGACATATGATAGATTACATGAAACGGCAGAAGGCATAACGAGAATGGGAGAAGACATATGATAGATTACATGAAAGGACAGAAGGCATAACGAGAATGGGAGAAGACATATGATAGATTACATGAAAGGACAGAAGGCATAACGAGAATGGGAGAAGACATATGATAGATTACATGAAACGGCAGGAGGCATAACGAGAATGGGAGAAGACATATGATAGATTACATGAAACGGCAGGAGGCATAACGAGAATGGGAGAAGACATATGATAGATTACATGAAACGGCAGAAGGCATAACGAGAATGGGAGAAGACATATGATAGATTACATGAAACGGCAGGAGGCATAACGAGAATGGGAGAAGACATATGATAGATTACATGAAACGGCAGAAGTCATAACGAGAATGGGAGAAGACATATGATAGATTACATGAAACGGCAGAAGGCATAACGAGAATGGGAGAAAACATATGATAGATTACATGAAACGGCAGAAGGCATAACAAGAATGGGAGAAGACATATGATAGATTACATGAAAGGACAGAAGGCATAACGAGAATGGGAGAAGACATATGATAGATTACATGAAACGGCAGAAGGCATAACGAGAATGGGAGAAAACATATGATAGATTACATGAAACGGCAGAAGGCATAACGAGAATGGGAGAAGACATATGATAGATTACATGAAAGGACAGAAGGCATAACGAGAATGGGAGAAGACATATGATAGATTACATGAAACGGCAGAAGGCATAACGAGAATGGGAGAAAACATATGATAGATTACATGAAACGGCAGAAGGCATAACGAGAATGGGAGAAGACATATGATAGATTACATGAAACGGCAGAAGGCATAACGAGAATGGGAGAAAACATATGATAGATTACATGAAACGGCAGAAGGCATAACGAGAATGGGAGAAGACATATGATAGATTACATGAAACGGCAGAAGGCATAACGAGAATGGGAGAAGACATATGATAGATTACATGAAAGGACAGAAGGCATAACGAGAATGGGAGAAGACATATGATAGATTACATGAAAGGACAGAAGGCATAACGAGAATGGGAGAAGACATATGATAGATTACATGAAACGGCAGGAGGCATAACGAGAATGGGAGAAGACATATGATAGATTACATAAAACGGCAGGAGGCATAACGACAATGGGAGAAGACATATGATAGATTACATGAAACGGCAGAAGGCATAACGAGAATGGGAGAAGACATATGATAGATTACATGAAAGGACAGAAGGCATAACGAGAATGGGAGAAGACATATGATAGATTACATGAAACGGCAGAAGTATAACGAGAATGGGAGAAGACATATGATAGATTACATGAAACGGCAGAAGGCATAACGAGAATGGGAGAAAACATATGATAGATTACATGAAACGGCAGAAGGCATAACGAGAATGGGAGAAGACATATGATAGATTACATGAAACGGCAGAAGGCATAACGAGAATGGGAGAAGACATATGATAGATTACATAAAACGGCAGAAGGCATAACGAGAATGGGAGAAGACATATGATAGATTACATAAAACGGCAGGAGGCATAACGACAATGGGAGAAGACATATGATAGATTACATGAAACGGCAGAAGGCATAACGAGAATGGGAGAAGACATATGATAGATTACATGAAACGGCAGAAGGCATAACGAGAATGGGAGAAGACATATGATAGATTACATGAAACGGCAGAAGGCATAACGAGAATGGGAGAAGACATATGATAGATTACATGAAAGGACAGAAGGCATAACGAGAATGGGAGAAGACATATGATAGATTACATGAAACGGCAGAAGGCATAACGAGAATGGGAGAAAACATATGATAGATTACATGAAACGGCAGAAGGCATAACGAGAATGGGAGAAGACATATGATAGATTACATGAAACGGCAGAAGGCATAACGAGAATGGGAGAAAACATATGATAGATTACATGAAACGGCAGAAGGCATAACGAGAATGGGAGAAGACATATGATAGATTACATGAAACGGCAGAAGGCATAACGAGAATGGGAGAAGACATATGATAGATTACATGAAAGGACAGAAGGCATAACGAGAATGGGAGAAGACATATGATAGATTACATGAAAGGACAGAAGGCATAACGAGAATGGGAGAAGACATATGATAGATTACATGAAACGGCAGGAGGCATAACGAGAATGGGAGAAGACATATGATAGATTACATAAAACGGCAGGAGGCATAACGACAATGGGAGAAGACATATGATAGATTACATGAAACGGCAGAAGGCATAACGAGAATGGGAGAAGACATATGATAGATTACATGAAAGGACAGAAGGCATAACGAGAATGGGAGAAGACATATGATAGATTACATGAAACGGCAGAAGGCATAACGAGAATGGGAGAAGACATATGATAGATTACATGAAACGGCAGAAGGCATAACGAGAATGGGAGAAAACATATGATAGATTACATGAAACGGCAGAAGGCATAACGAGAATGGGAGAAGACATATGATAGATTACATGAAACGGCAGAAGGCATAACGAGAATGGGAGAAGACATATGATAGATTACATAAAACGGCAGAAGGCATAACGAGAATGGGAGAAGACATATGATAGATTACATAAAACGGCAGGAGGCATAACGACAATGGGAGAAGACATATGATAGATTACATGAAACGGCAGAAGGCATAACGAGAATGGGAGAAGACATATGATAGATTACATGAAAGGACAGAAGGCATAACGAGAATGGGAGAAGACATATGATAGATTACATGAAACGGCAGAAGGCATAACGAGAATGGGAGAAGACATATGATAGATTACATGAAAGGACAGAAGGCATAACGAGAATGGGAGAAGACATATGATAGATTACATGAAAGGACAGAAGGCATAACGAGAATGGGAGAAGACATATGATAGATTACATGAAACGGCAGGAGGCATAACGAGAATGGGAGAAGACATATGATAGATTACATGAAACGGCAGGAGGCATAACGAGAATGGGAGAAGACATATGATAGATTACATGAAACGGCAGAAGGCATAACGAGAATGGGAGAAGACATATGATAGATTACATGAAACGGCAGGAGGCATAACGAGAATGGGAGAAGACATATGATAGATTACATGAAACGGCAGAAGTCATAACGAGAATGGGAGAAGACATATGATAGATTACATGAAACGGCAGAAGGCATAACGAGAATGGGAGAAAACATATGATAGATTACATGAAACGGCAGAAGGCATAACAAGAATGGGAGAAGACATATGATAGATTACATGAAAGGACAGAAGGCATAACGAGAATGGGAGAAGACATATGATAGATTACATGAAACGGCAGAAGGCATAACGAGAATGGGAGAAGACATATGATAGACTACATGAAACGGCAGAAGGCATAACGAGAATGGGAGAAGACATATGATAGATTACATGAAACGGCAGGAGGCATAACGAGAATGGGAGAAGACATATGATAGATTACATGAAACGGCAGGAGGCATAACGAGAATGGGAGAAGACATATGATAGATTACATGAAACGGCAGAAGGCATAACGAGAATGGGAGAAGACATATGATAGATTACATGAAACGGCAGAAGGCATAACGAGAATGGGAGAAGACATATGATAGATTACATGAAACGGCAGGAGGCATAACGAGAATGGGAGAAGACATATGATAGATTACATGAAACGGCAGAAGGCATAACGAGAATGGGAGAAGACATATGATAGATTACATGAAACGGCAGAAGGCATAACGAGAATGGGAGAAGACATATGATAGATTACATGAAAGGACAGAAGGCATAACGAGAATGGGAGAAGACATATGATAGATTACATGAAACGGCAGAAGGCATAACGAGAATGGGAGAAGACATATGATAGATTACATGAAACGGCAGAAGGCATAACGAGAATGGGAGAAGACATATGATAGATTACATGAAAGGACAGAAGGCATAACGAGAATGTGGCAAAACAAATGATAGACTACATGTAAAGGAAGAAGGATTAAAGACAATGGGATAAGCAAATGATAGATTACATTTAATGTAAGAAGGCATTTTTTTCCCCTTCTGTTTTTTTGTGGTCACTCCGACTTATAGTAAGTTAAAACTTAGTATAGTCAGTGCCATGTCTATACGCATATGCTACTCCACTGTATATAATACTCAATTATGGATTCCTTAACCATGAAGAGAGCAACCAGTCTGGGACTAAAAAATCTGTCACGGGAACAAACTCTTCCAAAACCGAACAGACACTAGGTCACCAAACCTGGACTTTTCCCAACCTTGGACCATGTGCCTCAATACCCAATCAACAAATAAAAAAAAAAAAAACGAACGAAATGGTCTCGTGAAGATTAACCACATGTAACGACATCATTCTTCACTTCACTCAAAAATCCAGCAACGAACACCACGAATCAGACATACCAAATATGGAGAACTATGGTAGGAAATGAAATAAGACATCATCTCAACCCAAACATGTTTGCCGCAGGTATTTTGTGCGAAAGAAAAGACTCGCAAATGCGGAAATAGATAAGATAAAATTACATATAAGATAGAATACCATCACTCCAACTGTGAAGAAATGAACGTAGAAATAAGGAATATGACAGTTGATGAGGTAAAAACTAAAACAAAAACAAAAATACGAAATTACCTCCTAGGAAATTAAATCGAAGAATCTACCTGTGACATAATCTGCAGTTATCCAGGTGATATCATTGAAGATGACTCCAGCTATATTAATCTACAATTTCTTGAAAACTACAAAGCTGAAATCACCGAAGCGAAAAACGATGTCATCCAAGTACTCAGCAGAGTAACTCTCACACAATTGTTAGACAGATACCAGCTCCCAAAAATTGGAAGCTTGAAAAAAATTAACAGACATTGAGAGTCAGCTTGGAAGGCAAAACTGATGCGAGAAATAAAGGAAATCAGATTTAAGCTTTCTATATTAGATGAGCTCACTAGAAACCAAATATCTCCACATGCAAGTGCAAGAATATCAAGCAAATCCCTAATTGAAATTCCATCAATCAAGGACAGAAACTTCAGTTAAAAGCACATAGAACAAGACGATGTGCAGACATTTTGGGAGAATATTTGGAGTAGCCCAAAGGAATTTAACCCAAATGCAGAATGGATCCAACCTGAAGAAGACCGAATTCTGGATACATATCTGCAAGAGTGGGATAATATAACCACAAATAATGTTAGGCAAGCTCTAACGAAATCCCTAAAATGGAAATCGCCATGAAATGACAAGTTGCCCAATTTCTGGCCCTATCAACTATCATCAATCCATAAAATCCTTTTTCGAAGCAAACAACGTTCTTCCAATGGAACAGAAGGGACGAAGGAGAGGTTCATATTCTTGCAAAGAGCAACTACTAATAAAAATAATTAACCTGGAAAATTGCAGGAGACAACGTAGAAATCTTAGCGCACAGTGGATTGATTATCGTAAAGCCTTTGATAGTGTGCCACACACTTGGATTCTTAAGACTTTGGACATGTACAAAGTCTCCCCTGTGGTAGTAAATTTCCTTAAGAACAGTATGGAACTGTGGAACACCACACTATACCTAAATCACACCAGAGGCACTGCCATCTCCAACCATCTGATAATTCTACGTGAAATGTTTCAAGGAGATTCCCTATTGCCCCTTTAATTTTGTTTGTCTTTAATGCCCCTTACGCATGAACAAAACAAAAGTAGCCAGGGTTACGAACTAAACAAAAACATATTCAATCACCTATTCTACATGGATGATCTCAAACTCTTTGCACAAAGACGACAGTGAGTTGAAGGGCCTCTTCAATATTGTAAAATGCTTCAGTGACGACATAGTTTTGGACTTCGAATTAGATAAATGTGCAAAAGTAACATTCAATAAACGGAGAATTACAGAAAATAACCCTCAATAGATTTAGACTTTATCACAAAGATGAGGAAACTGGAAAAAGGTGGAGCCTATAAATACCTTGGAAGTAGCGGAGGAAATGCTGTACAGCATATTCAATTGAAAGAGAAGGTAAGAAATGAGTACTATAGGTCTGTGCGTTTGGTACTAAATACCGAGATGAACTCAAAAAACAGAATGTCAGTAATATACACGTTGGCTGTCTCTGTTGTGCAATACAGCTTTAATATCCTTAACTGGACCATAGCTGACATTAAGCGAATGGACGCCAATACGAGAAAGCTTCTCACTTGCCACCGCATGCATCCTACCAAAGCTGGTGTTGATTGTCTGTATGGACCCAATCCGAAGGAGGCAGAGGATTAGTTCAACTAGAACTCTCCTACAAAAGACACTGCTGAAGACTGGATGATCACAGAACATGAAAGTATTAAGCGTCTTTATTCCGTAATAATGGAAGCCAACAATTTCAAAATGGAGTTTCAAATGGATACAGAAATACAAGTAAAACACAATACACCGGCTGAAGCTGCAAAATACTTAAAAAGAGAGTGAAGACAAATGTAACCGACCAGATACAGAAATAATGGCAAGATAAACCGCTTCATGGCCATTACCCTGCCCGTAACAAACCACCTAATATAGTTAAAACCCGTACCTATCGGTGCCTACGTATTGGATGTTAAAACCTGAAACTGAAGGTTTTATCCTTGCTGCTCAGGACCAATGATTGTTGACTAGAAATTATCAAGCACATATACTAAAATATCGTGTCAGCGCAAAATGCAGATTCTGTGATAAATATGAAGAAACAATTGATCATCTTGTACCAGTTTGCACGGTATTAGCACCCACTGAATATGAAACCCTGCAAGGAGTTTTCCGAAATTTACTTAATCTATATGAATATCCGTTTTAATCATTTCTACTCTTTTTATCATTACCGAAATGGTGGTTGTTTTAAATAACACATTCTTGAAATTTAAATTTTTCTATACACAGATTTTTATATTTCAAAATTTTATAAAATTTCTTTTGCTTAGATGCATTTTTTCTGTTAGACTGAATGACCCGGTCGATGAGATATTACTTATCATGTCTTTTATTATTATAGTTTTTATACCTGGTGCAATTGATATGTGGTGGATTTCAAGTTTATCATCAGCACCTTTTAGTAGTGGTTTTATTATTACATTTTTAATTTCATGGCGATAATTTTAATGTTGGCAAATCTTTCAGAGCTGGTGACTTACGGGTATCTCACGTTGAAACCGGTTCAGGTGTTCTCTTACAATCACCGAAGTTAAAAAATATCGAGATTGGGTAAACGCTTTCGAATACAGATGGTGTAAGCTTTGATGTACGAGTGCTGTAATGACTGAGGTCTCGAAACTTGAAATCGACAGTTGGGTTTCAATTCCAGTTGGGTTATTTTATTCACTTACACGTAAATACCTTTAGGAAATGTATGAATAAACGTCTTTCCGACCAGATATGAATTAATTAGTGGTATATTGTATCAGTAAATCGTTATTATCGCCAAAATCTTATAAGGAATCCACAAATATTACCATTATTCTTCTACGTGCAGCGTTCCTCCAGCACAGAAGCCATCATGGCTCTCCACAATTTTCTATGTCGCGTGGCTCAGTTTTTCTTCCTTTGCTAAGGTTCCCACAACCGTTCCACCATACATTCACACAAGCCTATAAGGTAAGTGACAAACTGTCATCTCTCTTGCCCTGAACATGGCCGGTGAGAGTTAGTTTTCCAAGTCTGTCTTCCTTATGATGTATCTAAGGAAGTTCAGCGTTTTCTTTTTTTACTGATTCTGAGTAGAGGTTTTCCTTCTCTTACCATTTTCTTTAAAACTTCCTTATTGCTTACTCACTCCGTCCATTGGATTCGTAGTATTCTTCTGTAGAACAACAGTGCTGTTGAGCTAGCCTTCCCCTCATCTTCGGGAGGATTGTCAAGCCTTCACTGATATGCTGCTAAACATTATATTAAACTATTTTTGATTTCTTCTAAAAGATTAATGTATCGCTTTTACGGAGTAACTCTATTCAAATCTTCACAACTTTTCTCATTGACATGGTCTACATTATCATACGTCTTTATATATATATAAAACACGTTGTGATCTTTTCCTGTACTGTAATTAGAACAGAATACTTCGTGCCAATAGTAATAATAGTACTAGAAACAGAGGTAATAACGACAACAGAAACACTACAATTACTACACATTCCAAAAATAATTTTAATTAGAACGATATTGGATAGATTATATTCATCAATCAATGAAAAGTCAAAACCTGTTTGATTTCGCTTCTCGACTCAAAGTAATCATCGCTTTTTTCCGCTCTAATTATCAATGTTTGTTACCAAGACGTAATTACAGTAAACCAAAGTGAGAGAAACGAAGAGACGACAATCGATTATCGATAGTCAGGTCGGTTGTTTGCGGTGGTTTGACTGATTGATAAATAAGACAAACTCCGTAGAGATAGGTAGACGACGACAACAGAATAAGATCTACGCATTTACGTCTCTTTTTTTTCGTTTCATATGCTGTGTTTATCGTGGGTCTCCACAACTTGCTACACCTTTTAGCGCCTAGTGACGTTTGCCATTTTAATATCTCTCTCACACTCTGTTCTGACACCCACTTTCACAAGGTAAGTAGGTAGGTTATTCATTGTTTCTTTCTGTCCATTTTGACATCAATATGTCCTATGTGTATCAAGATTTCGTTTCAGAAATTTTACATGTCTCCTTCTGATTTGTAATAATAAGGGCTTCCATTTTTCTTTATAATTCCCTCGTCTAGTTATGCCCATTATATTCTCAATATCCTTCTGTAGAACCAAGTTTCTTTTGCCTCAAGTAAACTTTTCATCTATGATGAAAATATCCAGCATTCACTGCTATATAGGAGGTCCGTTATTTTATGATAGTTCAACACTCTTTTTTGTTATTAACGAAATGTTCATCTTGTTTAATACTTTGCTTAGTTTCTTTTGAAGCTATCTATTGCAATTCTAATTCTCATTCAGATTTAGGGAATGTTGCTTTTGCTGACAAGCATAGCTACTGTCTTTTTATAATTAATGGTTGATATTTTCTTCTCGTTTTCCTTGACTATATTGTCTAGGATTTGCTGTCCTTTCCCTTCTGTGTCTATCATCGATACGCTGTCATAATTCCTAGGTTTAAAGATGAGGAAAGCATAATTAACATAAAATATTTCCTTGTAAATTCAGTGGTGAATATTAATAGCAAAGATCGAATATTATAGTGTGAAAATTTCAGGTTAAAATTCAGGTAATAAATACTTGGCAGTCTACGAACATACATGTACAACGTTTTATGTATTTATTTATCGGTGTAGTTAGGCAGCATGTTCGTAATTTTGAACAACGTGGTATAAAATAAATACTAGAGAAATATAAAAATAAATATAAAAAATCATCTGCTTTGAAATAAAATAATAAGGCTGAAAGCATACTGTAAAAATAATTACTTAAAAATAAATATTTATCAGGATATGGATTTACTGATTCAAACTTTTATGAATATATTTATCGTTTTATTTAGGGAGATTGTTCCTAATTGTGAACAACATACTATAAATAAATAACATAGAAATATAAAAAATGTTACAACAAGTCAATTGCTTGAGAGTGTGTGCGGTTGGTTGTGCGCGCTTGTATTTTCAGAATCTAGAGGACGGAAACTGCGACACTGGGATATATAGACACATTGGGATAGTGAAGGGTGCCGTTCAAAAGCTAAGCAAAGTATTAAGAAACAGGAAAAATCGTTAGAAACAAAGAAAAAAACTACTGAACTGTTATGTAATATCACTCCTCCTATATGACAGAAAATGCTACACGATTTTCAAACAGATGCAGAAGAAACCTTAAGTAATAGAAAGGTGGTTATACACAAGGATACTGAGAAAACCATCTTTAGAATATCAGAGCAATGATGAAGTTTTAGAACAGAACTGAAAGCAAAATGACACTTATGCCTAATATCAGGAAGAGACAGTTTAATGAGGGCGTGGAAAATTTGATACTCACAGGACAGATTGAAGTCAAGCGAAGATAAAGGAAATCAACGCATGACCCACCTACCGAGCTTGGATAGCAGAGCAAAGTTTAAGAGAGATGACAAATAGACAACATTTATTAAGAACTACAAAGAACATGATCGTCAACTTCTTGAAGGTACATGGAACATAGAAGAAGAAGAAGAAGAAGAAGAAGAAGAAGAAGAAGAAGAAGAAGAAGAAGAAGGATGAGTAGTAGAAGAAGAAGAAATAATTTATTAGGTAAGTAAATAATTTAAATAATCTTATAAGACGCATATTGCAGCTATTTTGAGGACTACAACTAACTCAAACAGAGGGATTCATTGACAACATATCTGCATTTGGATATAATGCATGTTAATTATTGGTTGTATAATAATTGAGTAATGATTATCGGCTAGTATCCGAATATGCCTATCTACCGGGAAAGTGGCTAGACCATCTCCGTAAGAATCGCCTGCTCAAGCAAATTTTGTTTGTTCAAAAGCCACAGAATTCACCTGTCGTTTATAATGAAATTATACTGAGCTGACCTTAGTTACTGTTTTTAAGAGCGAGTTATCTGGAGTGATCAACAGTCTGAACAAGGTCATTACGTTAAAAAACTCGGTCAGGATTACTTGAAAATTCATGCAAGCACAAGCATCGATGATGCTAAGCAGTTCCGTCTACGTGGCCGAATGGTTAGAACATTCACTTCCCAAAACTGAGACCCCGGTTCGAATCCGGAAGGTGATTTTTGATGTTGTTGTCATGAGAAGGTGAGCCCTGCGCGCGGCACATTTGGAAAATTCTTGAAAACCATACGAAATATAGACTCACAATTTGTGTGTGAAATTTGGGTAGAGTAATAATGGGATACATTGAAATAATATATCTTTCACTAGCTAATACCAAACAACAACGCATAAAAATGTACACTCATCTCTCCCTTTCATTATATTTACATTCAAACATCATTTCTAGTAGATACACGTATTTCAGTATACGCCCCGTTTTTTTAAACAGCGGGGATTACAAATACGTACCTCCGCACTGGAGAGAACTTAAAGAATATTAGGTAGTGTAATAATAAGATATATTATCAGTTAGATTTTACAACTATCACTAGCTGAATCTGTATATCTACCACACTCACAAATTTCTCTCTCTCTCTCTCTCTCTATATATATATATATATATATATATATATATATATAGTGGGTATCAAAAATACTTTTACAAACTTTTGCAGCAGATTCGTCAGATCAAAACAAGGACGAAAGTTCATGTCCGCAGATCCTCCTTTTTTTAGTTATTAACTTTAAAGTAAGTTAACGGTAGATAGCACCGTGTTGTCCTGCAGATGAGGTTATATTTGTCATTCGTGTACATTTGTACCTAGTCTGTCTAAACTCCCCAGATTGCAACTACCTTGATTATTATGTGTGAAGCGCTCTTCAGCAATAGACCAACAAGCACCTTTTAACATCAAAGATGTATTGCAGGCAAAATCCACCAACTTGAACAAGGAGACACTCTAGAATAGTTTCAGGTGATTCCGAAGCCGTCTGGGGGCCGTAGTTGAAGGCAAAGGCGATTTGAGTGAAAGAATATACTCGTTAGTATTTCAAGATATCTATTAGAATGTGATAATGTTATTTTAATTTTTGCGTCATTTAGACGACAATAGATCAATCGCGCTATATATATATATATATATATATATATATATATATATATAATATTAAAACGTTATTTTTGTACATACCCGTATTTGAGTAGAGGCTTCGTTTTTTAAACAGTATGTATTACGTCTTCCTCTTGAGGGGCTGTTATTTTTTTCTCTCGAATCAAATTGGTGATATTTGTGAAAATATTACACTTAAATTATCTGAGTTCTTTGACAAGCCGTCTTAGAAATGTTCATTTCACACTCGTGCAAATGAGTGTCTGCACACAAATTGGAAAATATTTTTTGATATGCCGCAGAAAATGCAGCATAGTGAAATAATTAAACCGAAAGCCACGAATTTTAGAGAGAGATAAAAATGGCTTCTGGCTTGTCTATTTTCTGAAGCATTCCCTATCTAATTTGCAATGTGAATCTGTTCTTCCCTAGAGCTCCCCAGAAATTTTGGTGTGAAGATGCCAAACATTCACCCCAATACATGTGACTAACTTAAAAAGCATCATACTATCTCACGAATAATTCATACCATAACCGACGTCTTTGTTTCGTTGAATACAGATATGTAGAACTGATATTTCTTACTCTTGACTTCACTTTACAATAACATTCAAATACGGTAAATAATAATAATCTTTCAAGTAGAGCGAATTTTTACACCTTGAAAATCATCATTCGACATACTCATTTCAATGAAAAGTATGCGCAGTTCTCTTGTCTATTAAGTATCAATCATATCAATAAATATGTACCAGAAAGTATCATAGAGAAACTATTACAGAGTTAGAAAAACACATACAAAACCTACGTTATATTATTTGCCGTTAACATCTTATAAAATTATCAGGATAATTGTTTTTACATGTCTATTGAAGAGATAATTTGCTGCGTTTAAATTAGCAATTAAAGGGATTAAGAGAAGAGTAGGCTGGGTTACTTGTTCTTCGGTGGAAGTAAGACTAAGTAAAACTCCTAATTCAAAACCAATTCCCTATCTTTAACAAGAAATCATGGAAATTAAAAAATATTAAAGAAATGTAAACTGTGAAGGACTATGATCATTTATCTTCTGAAGGGTGATGGTATGAAAAAAATGTTATTTTATTTCAGCTGGGAAGACAATTATCTTACTTAATTTTAATAATTTGAATGATCGTGATATTAAGAAGGCGAAAAAGAGCCTGATCAAAATGAATGACATCCAGATGAAAAATAAATTCGATAAAGTCAAATTATGGGTAACAAAATGAGTTCAGAAGATATTTTTGAACTTTAACGAAAGATATAACATAATTATTCCTTTTTTCTCTAATAAATGATAGCTTTTTCTAATATATTATAACAAAAACAAGATATTCTTATATGTTCTAACATGAATTATATTATATATATAATAATATTATCGATACCAATACCAGACCGAAAGTACGGTGCTAAATTTTAATTTCAAAATTTTCAGTTTTATATTTGAAGGTGTTTGCTTATATAACGCTTTAGTTTTAATTTTACCTATTATAAGTTTAGTATGTATTATTAAAAGTTTGATGACTATATTTCTTCATATATATATATATATATATATATATATATATATATATATATATATATATATATATATATATATATGAAGAAATATAGTTTTAAAGTGTGCTATATTTATGGGATAATATCAAAGATAGAACGTATGTAAATATAAATATAAAAATGAACATTGAAGTCAAAATTCAGAGTTGACAGGCTGTTTCATGCTAGGCGCAATTGTCAGGCCGAGAATGTTCGATTTTCCTCGACTATTTATATATATGGGTCAGTGGTACATTGTGGGTAATCTATTCAGGTGGTTATTTTTACGCGAGTAGTTTGTTGGTTTGTTTATTTATTTATTTATTTGTTTGTTTTGGTTAATTCATTTGTTTTCATTTTCATTTTGTATAATTTATTCTGTTCGGTTTTTGACGATTAATTAGCGTAGTAAAAAAAATCAAGGGATTTGCTTACGTCAATTATTTAAAAGTCTTGATTTGGGAAGGTAATTAAGGCTATTTATTCGTTCAGTGTTAAGATTGCTTACCGTAGTCTGTTCTGTTATTTTGATGAAGGACAGTTTTTAATTAATTAATTTATTTATTTGGATTTATTATTTTTACTTGTTTTTGCTTATTTATGCTTATCTTTATAAGTTCTAACGGTTATTTTAACGGGGAGATTTATTTATTTCGTTTAATTTTTATTTGTTTTTTATTTATTTTTTCTTTTGTATATTTTTATTTACTCTATTTTTTTTTCGATTTTTGAGTAACATATTAATGTTTTTATCGTTATATAGTAGTTATTTTTACGTCCAATTTTTGGATTGGTTGTTTTAGTCTATTCTAACAGTTATTTTGTCGGGAGTTTTTTGCTAATTTGTTTATTATTATTTACTTCATTTATTGATTTGGGTTGTTTATTTTTACTTGTTTTTATTGTATTTTATTTTTTATTTTTATTTATTCTATTTCGTCTGTTCTAACAGGAGTGGTTTGTTAATTTGTTTATTATTTGTTTGGGTTAATTTATTTTACTTGTTTTTTATATTATTTTGTTTATTTGTATTTATTCATTTCAGTTTTCGGTTTTTAAGTAACGTAGTAAAAATTGCTTTACTGTCTGCATTTTGAGATGAGCTCCGGTCGTTTATTTAGAAAATTATCTGGGAAGATAATAATAGCTGTTTTTTCATCCAAGCAAAGTTTGTAGGTTTTTGATTGATTGTTGTAGGCTGATGATCTTTTCCTTATTTTCCATAGTATTTTTGGTGTGATTTGTGTTTTGTTTTTAATTTCCCAGATATACTTGGAAAGCATTGTGCTGTTTGCGTATTTACTATTTGTGAAATATGTTTTGTGTGCATAGCTTCTATGTTTCCAGGGTCCTTCAGTAACTCCTATGTATACTTTTTCTTCATTATCTGTTGATTTTACCGTGGCATTGATATATTAAGTTGTTTTTAAGTAATTGCCGTTTAAGTGTCACTCATTCTTTATTCTATATTTACACGTGGGTTTAATTTATTCGAGTGGTTTGTTGATAGTTTTGTGAAGGAAAGATTCGGCATTCATTGACCGAGAAGCCATGTAGCTTTCACTTGAAATTTATAGAATCTTTCCTCTAAATTTTCAGAAGAATATGTTTCACTAGTTCACTATCTGTTATCACATTTTCCAGTACTGACAGAGGCCTCCATTCCGACCTATTGCATAAAGTAGAGTGGAACATTAAAAATTTGATTATGCAATTAATTTCTCTAAAAGAATAGCTTCCTCTTGTAAATATTTATGACAATAAACAGTCATTTGTAAAGGTAGTGATGTTTTATAAGACAAGATTGCACAACATCATCAAATATACAGTTAAATGACAATTTCTAATTTTAGTGATACATTTACTGATTTGATTATCTATCTATCTATCTATCTATCTATCTATCTATCTATCTATCTATCTATCCATCTATCTATCTATCTATCTATCTGTGAGCGTTCTATATGGTTGGAATGGTTATATATTTAAGTTCAACGTATGTGGCCAGTGTTCGATTGCAAAGCCAAGTTTCAGTATAAGCGGTCATTATATTGTACTTCGTGGCAAACACAGCGTAAATTAACTTTCCTATCTTTATATCTTGTAAACAGTCAATTTGTGCACTTTCAATATTAATACAATGTAAACAGTAAGGGTGATCAATTAATTGCTAGACTGACCTTGTGACATCAAAGCCGTATTACCTAGTCACTATTTGTTGTTGTCACCTACGATATTTAGCCTTTTGAAGCTATAGTCCTCGTGAGATGACAGTACTATACAAAGAAATATTATGGGACTCGTTACATATTGTTGAAAGCTGTTCACTCGAATGATAGGCTGTTTTCTATAATATTTTTAACAAGGAACTTACAAACTTCTAAAACATAAAGTGAATAATTATTTTCATGGTTGACTATCCACGTATCATTTCAGAGTTTGCGTCTTTTTCTTGGAACGGATTCTCGTGATCACTTCAGCCTTTCTGAATAAAGATAATAAGAATTTGTAGAAGCTGTCCCCTTATGATAAAAGAAACACACAATCCAGTGGGATATGTACACATTTTTTCGACATAGGTGAATTTTTTGTTTTCCACTTTGAGTTTTGTTTCCGTGTTGTATTAATCTTTTGCAGTGAGCTATCTTCTGTAAACTATTCAAAATATCAAATGAAACATGAAGATTAGATACATCTTTCCCAAATAATCTGTTAGAGCCTGATAGACTGCCCCGTTATTCGCATTCAGTTCCTCTACCAACAAGTTTCGCACTCTTTCAAAATTTGCAACTGTCCTTTCTAATTTGAGTTGCCCATTTCTTGCGTCATCGTCAAACTCATCTTCTTTTTACTTGAACGCTTGTGACATTCAAAAATTCTCGATTTCTTCATTGCATGTTCTTCATAGGTAATTTTAATAGTGCTAAGAAAGGGCTGTAAGACAAGGATGCATCTTCTCATCAGACTTATTCACCCTTTAAAATGAGACGATTATGAGGGAATTAAAAGAATTCATTAGTAGAGACCACAATCTTAACAATAATAAATATTCAGATCCTGTAGTGTTGTTAGCAGACATAGAAAGAAAGCTATAGAAATAAAGAAGCCAGTAAAGGAAAGCGAAAAGGAAGAACTAAATATCAGTATGGATGGTCGTCAACAAAATTAAAACCTTAACTTTGCAAATTGGAGAAATCGAAATCAAGCAAGTGCAACAATTTAAATATCTAGGATGTATTTTAACTGAGGACGGAAAATGCAACACCGATGTCTTCCAAATGTTAAGTAAAATATTAAGAAACAGTACAAAAAGAAAAAGAGTACTGAACTTTAATATCGGTCCTACTATATGGCAGTGAATGCTGGAAAACCACATCACAATGAGAAAAAATAGTAGCGGCAACAGAAATATGCTTCTATGGGAGGATTTTCGCGATACCACGGATTGAACATGTAAACAACAACGAAGTTTTAGAGACAATGGAAAATAAAGGACACTTAACAGAAACCGTTTAAAATTCTAGAACACATAATGAGGTAATATGGCTTAGAAAATTTGACACAGGAAAATTTGAAGGTAAGAGGGAATATGGTAAGCAGCGCATTATATACATAATGAGCGGGTTTAAATGCTTGACATTAGGATTAGCAAGAAGACGGGAAATTGTGAAGAGCCTTGATCGCCAGCATCCTCAAAGACCACAGCACAAAAAAGAAGACAATTTCTGTAGCACTTTTACAAATCCCCCGTGTTAATCGAATGCTCCAAATAATTTTTCTCTGAAAGTATAGCATAAATCCACAGAATTTTCTTTAATGATCTACAACGAATGACTCATCTGCTCTGCATCTCAGGAAAGCGGAAGTTGAAATTTCTCCGGAAATATGCAGATACAAACAATAGTCTGAATCGAAGGTTCTGCGACATGCTGCGATCATTACGGAAAGTAAATTATCATGCTTTCTATTTTCTATCGTATCTTCTTTCTAAGGAAATGTGTAGGTTGAAAGAATTGAGTTTACATTGTTAAAATAAAAATGAACCGTGTCTCTGTTAACATGGCATTTAATTTATGACTCCTCACTTGTTAGAATTGAAATAAATATAAAACTGATAAATTGTGAATTAAAAGCACAATGTGTTTTTTGTTTTTCTTTTTAAATAAAACAGAAGGTATGTAAATAAAAACAAGTTATCTTTCTTTTAATATCGTAAAAAGTTTTCTCAAGCTTTCCCGATTTAGAAAAAAGTAGTAGTGTTTTCGTTTTTTTTTCTTATATTTCATAATTTATCAGTGTAGAGTCGTCATTATCATTTTAACAGCAACACGTAAAAAAATGGCAACATACGGGAGGGCATTAGATTCTGAGAAATGGATAAAAATATTAAAAATTGAGGGTGTACGAATAATTTCGTTGTTGACTACATATATATATATATATGACCTTAATATGTTTCGTCCTTATTAAGTTTCGTGCACTACTAACTGACTTCTGTAGTAAGAATATAAGGGTCACTCATGGTTAGACAGAAGAAAAAAAACGCATAAAATACTTAACAAGCTTAGGTAAATGGATAGCAGAAAAGATTATAAGAGAAATAACAAAAAAGATCTACAAAGGACAGGAAGTTGTGGAGAGCCATGATCGCCTACGTCCTGAGGTGACATAGTACATAAAGAATATTAACCCTAGACTTGAATTAATAAAGCTTGTAGCAATTGAGTCTATTCCACAAAGTAGCACTTCTTAGAAGAAACTTTCTGAATCAGGTGTAATGTAGGTTTAATGGCGAGTACCTGCTGTAAAGAAGGAATCATGGAATGTAGCCATGACATGCATATAGAAATAGAATATAGAATTGCTCTCGACTTTTCATCTGTGGGAAAGGTGTGATAGGCTGGAAAAATTAATCAGCTCCAATGCTGTAAAGACTCTTTTTTTTAAAAACTATATTAAGACAGGCAATTAAGACCCGACGAGCTCCAAATCAATGGCAGCAATACTTCATTTTTAGTCTTATCTGTTTCTTTTAAAGATGGAATATAGAAGGGGTAGTCAGATACTTACTGAACTGATAATTTTCCAGCATCATATATCTGGGTTCCACTTGAGGTCTTGGGTGATTTCAAAAAGACGTTCAAATCAAAGAGCCACCCTGAGAGAATATCCATGATGGGTAACATTTCACATTCTCGGTAGTTATGCAACGTTACACTTTCGATCTTGGACATATTGAATTTTACAAGCCAGTCCTTACCATATTGAGCCACCTGGTCTAGGTTAAATACATGATTAGCTGTTAGTTTCGAGTCATTCAGATCTTTGGAGTTGAACCTATAAATTGTTGTATTATCTGCACAGATATTGACAAATTATCGGTGTAAATTCTAAGACAAAACACTAATATAAATTAGAAAGATGGGTTTCTGGTGTTTGGGCCTTAACAGCGACCTTCAGAAACCTACCTGTTAGGAAATACTTGATAGTTAAGAAAACCCTACAAGAACTGAAGCAGCTTCTTACGTAACACATTCAGATACCAAGGTATGTCAAAGACCTTTGATATATCCAGAGCAATCGTAATCTTTCTGAATTAATTCTCTACTGCCTTGCTGATTCTGTGAGTAATGACAGTTAACTTCATCCGTATATCTAATCTTTGTAAAAGTCCTTAAACTTCTTTATTCATAATATATTCCAGAAAATGCAATTGTTTGTTCTGATCCTAAACCTAAGTGACCTGTCCGCTTCAATTTTCTTAAAACGTTATCGTTACTAATAAAAAGTAATCAACTGCAAATAACCAAAACTTATCATAATTATCAGTGTCTATTTCTTTATATATTTCCTGACCCATCTCTAGTAGAAGGGGAGGTAAATCAAATTAAATTTGTAAATTTACAAGTGATTTCTTCCTTTATAACTTTTAATAATATATACAAATAAAATATCTATCTGCATTTAGACAAAGTTAGTTCCCGAGCAAAATGAATCATTTAATTAATCAATTCCTTTACTCCTATTTTTCTTAGATTGCAGGCTTATTTATTTCCAGATACTTATAACTTATTTGCTGTTTTATTATTATTATTATTATTAGTAGTAGTAGTATAACTAGTGGTAGTAACAATAATAGTGGGAGGAGGAAGTGGAGTATCCCCAGTTTTATTAATTTGCTATTTTTTACATGTCTTTAACTAATCTTTTACCTGGAGCTTAGGATAAAGCATTTTTTCTAAGAACATTAATCGGCATATTATACTAAGAGAGTTATTGTTGGTGTTATATTATTATTATTATTATTATTATTATTATTATTATTATTATTATTATTATTATTATTATTATTATTATTATTTTGTCTTGTCTAGTTAGCGTCGTTAACACTAATGTAATTCTCATGATTCAAAATATTGTTATTTCTTTGCTGGTTTAAAATTCATTTTAATTATCTAGTTCTGTTTTGCTATGGGTTGACCACATTTAATGTTTTTTCTTGTGTTCTTCCCACTTTTCGAAAGTTTAGCAAAAGAAACAAAAACACTTTTATAATGGTTTTCCTTTCTAAAATAATTCTATTATTGGATGTAATTGAATTGAGTACATTGCAATTACTATTAGTGAAAAGCAAAACGACATCATAAAACATGTTGAAGCATTGCCCATTTGTGAATGTTTTCGCTTTATTGATTTAGAGAATCGCCCTGTTCTGAATATGATGATTAGTTTTATGAAACAGCTCATTTGCAATAATATCATTAATAATAATGACACTTTTTAGTGAAATTTACAAAGCTTTGGTTATTACGCCTAAAAAGCAAAGAGAAGTTTAGAATTTGTGTTGCGTCAGTCTTCCAAGTAGGAGGAGGGGACTGGTTTGTCTCTAAACTAGAAGTTTGAATTTCTCTTTAGAAGACTGACCGCAGAAACTTGTGAGAAATAAACAATTAACAAACCTTGTTATTATTAGGTTGGTGCAAAAATAATGTCGTTTTCTCACATATGTTAATATGTGAGAAAACGACATTATTTTTGCACCAACGTAATATTATGACACTGTTGATAATTTTTCACAGGAGTCTGGTATAGTTCTCATTGGGGGTCAAGCGACAGTAAATCTTTCTATTTCTATTTTTCTACCAGACTTTTTTTATTGTAATATTTGTCGTCTATATGGTGATAGTTCTTTTTTGGGCTAAATCAATTCTTTTTGCTTATGTAATGGTGTCCAATCTTCACTGTCCAGCTACTACAGTGTACAAATGCCCTTGTGGGTGATGAATTTTTCTACACTATGCGATATTCCTTCTACAAAGAAAATGTTCGAAGCCTCTCATTTCTCCATCACTATTACTATAGCAGACGATTTACATTCCACTAGCCACGAGCTTCACAATTAGAATCAGCTATACCATATTTTATAAGGTGCAAGTTCTTCCCATGCATCTTCCCTAGAACTTATACTTTGTGGAACAAACTCCCGAGAGCGTGCTTCCCTGGCAACTGTTATGTTGGGTTGTTTAGGTCCAAGGTAAACCGGTAACTATCCTACACGTCCTTATGATATCCATTTCTTACTTTCTCCTTCCATTCTCTCACAACAATCTCAGTCAGTAACTCTCTACTTTGAGTGGCTTTCGATCCTTGTATTTGGTGAATTAACTGTCAATAAAAAGTGTCTTTGAATGTTTTGCACCTGTATTTTCAATTCGATTAGATTCTTTGATTAGCTTCAACCTTCTGCAAATATTTCTCGTACAACACCGGCCTTGTGAAAATAACATTGAGTTATTATTCAAACATTCTAATATATATCCCCAACTCTACTCAGTCATGGATGCATTTATAATACTTCTAAGCTAATCTGATGTACGTATTTTGAGCTCATTTGAAGTAGACTGGTATTTTCTATTATTATTACTAATATCTGTGAAAACACTACTTCAGCAAAATGACATTGGGATGCAAACACATTATATCCATCATGACAATCTGATGAGTGCATTTCACGTATATGCATCAGAACTCATTATGCTTTATAGGGTGATAAGTTTTAATGAAAGAAACTCGTAATCTTGTATGCTGGGTCCAATTTCAAATAGGGTAACAAAATTCACTTTCATTGCGATTGACAATGTTCAAACTATCAAGTGATTCCAAATTCGCTTTAGGAGTGACATTATTTGAACAAAAAAAAACACACAAGAAAACAAAATAAACATGGACGCATTGGGCACCTCTACTCACGCCCCGGGAATACAGTGAGCCAGCCCCTACTGGATATGAACAACTGGTTAATATCAGGTAACTGAGTAGAAAACTCGTGATATTCATTGCACTTCATGTTAATAATGTAAATATTGACCCTCACCTAATTATTATCTAAAATCATGAAATCCATGTCTAGTTGGAAAGCATTATCATTAATATTACTGTTGTATTTTTCTTTGTTTTTCCCAGTATGAGTTGACAGCAAGTAGGAACGAGACTCTTCAAGAGACAAGTTTTAAATTAAGAAGATGCAAAGTGATAAGTTGCGATGCAATCAGGAGAAGAAATATATAATATATATATATATAATGATAATCATTGTATACAGTAAAATCTACGCAAGATTCGTGGCGTATACATGAGTCGCATTTTTTCCAATTTAAATATTTTATGGTTACCAGAAATTTTTACCACAATTTGTTTGTTCCTTTTGGTATCATTCCCAAAGATCTAATAACAAGAGATAATGAGATGCCATATTGTACTGATAGTCAATCCCGAGATCTTTATATCTACTTTATTTTGCCAACGTTTTCACAGATGTGATTTTGTTCGCTGGATATGTGTTACACATCTTAAATAACTTTCCTACAGAGCCTATACAAAATCAGTTGTTTTGCCAATAGAATAATTGATGGATTTGATCTCGAAGTCTACATTTGCATTGCACAGATTGTTCCTTAGGTTTTCTTCTTCAAGGAAGAATTCCTAAGCCAACTATGATTCCAAATTTAACACCTTTATGGATTTCTTTTGCAAATGTTCCATGCAAGATTTTGTCTTCTATGTTTTTTGAGATTTCTATTCCTATAATTCTCCATACTTTTCACCTCCACCATGAATTTTTCATTCATTGCATCTTTCAGTAGCACCTAATCTGATTATTATTACTATTAATTTTACTTTTTGTATATTACAGTCAGTTAATGGTTCATTAGACGGGAAAGGTGATAATTCCAGCTAGTAAATATACACAGTCTGTTTGCACAAATTCCGATGTTAAGTGATAATTGCTATGTAACGTACATTGTTTATATTTATTTTACACTGAGTAGATCAGCTGCTCCACACAAAGCAATTATAATTATATTGTGTTGTTACATGCCTTGCCTCTTGCCTATCTCACACTGCGGATTTTTTCTAAGCTCTATACTAAACATTAAATCTGTTACGAAAAAAGAACTAAACAAAATGAACACAAAACGATCAGCTTTAAAAAAGGACTCGTAACTAGAAAAACTGAATGAAAAAAGAATGTTAACAACAAATACTTTTTCACACTCAAACCCAGTTCTGCGGAATCAGAATCAACGTTGAATTTAAGCAAGCGAATTAGCCAATTGGAGTAAAGTGGCATGCAGATTTAAATTTTTCCCGCTTGTGACGAATGCAGCTATCGATTTTTTTTGCATGCTAACATGCTAGTTAACATTCGTGTCAGTCAGTTGTTGGCTCTCACGCTGGCCAATAGAATCGTCCTGCCTATTCGTGTCAGCCAGATATAGGCTATCACTCTGGCCAGTAGAAAATGGCCGCAAACTACATGAAAACTGCCGTAGAAGCATGAAAAATCGATTATTTCCAGTATCGATAGGAGTTGGGAAATGCAAAATCGGCCTTGGCCCAACCACTTACTTGGAGCATGTGCATGTAAATTTTGGTGCAAATCCGTCGAAAATTGCGGCCGTGCATTCGTTACAGACACACACACACACACACACACACACACACACACACACACACACACACACACACACACACACACATCCTGCCTTTTATAGATAGAGATTAATAGTCGTAGTGTTTCAATTTTGACTTTTTATACCAGAACAAATGACACTAAGTCTATTTAATACGCTATTATGATCCTCGGCATTCTTGCTGATTTCCACGATGACACTTTCATTTATTTACTGGAATTCATACATTTTTTCGAAGTCCATCCAGATTTATTTAAATGAGGCGACAATCGTCACTTTCATATTCTAAAATTATTATTATGATTAATATATATATAAAAAAGAAAATTAGTATACTTTTATTAAGATATAGTGCTTTAAGTCTATTTATTGCTAATAATATTATTTACATCGTCACAAAGAAGGTGCTAATCTGTGCGGGCGGAATGACAGTAGCTGTCACACAATCCTCGGCTTCCTTCTTAGATTTTCTGGTTCACTTCGGTGGTGTGATTATCCCAGTTCTTACTCTGATCTCTAATTTGTCTTGTTTCTTAACAGTTACAATTACAAATAACTTTGGAATGTTACCAGTGCACCACTGATTTTGAAATACTACTTTCATTTTTATGTTCTTTTATTTTCCCCGCTCCCTGGCAAGGTCCTCATATTTATCAATGTTCAGATTCTCTTCCAGTTTTACCCTGTGGTCTCCTGGGACGGCTCCAGTCGTTATTTGGCACATTTCTAATTCTTTGTTTATCGTAAGTAGGTTTGGTCTCTTAGCCTAAATAGATAATATGGCTGAATCATAGAGTCCAAAAGTATGTTGAATTTTTTTTTATTGAGTGTCGTTTGGTTTTTCTCATGACTATCGATATTATTAGCAGTAAAAGTAGCACTAATATTATTATTATAATTTTTGGCAGACTTTCCTGATTTGGTGTTTGCAATAATAGTTTCCAATTTATGAGTAACAATAGTTTGTAGTTATATGAGTAAATAGATTTTGTGTTAGAATTTTATAAACTTTATATATTTATAGTTAAACGTAAAAATTAGGGAAATGAATCTTTTAAATGCAAGCCAAATAACAGCATTTTAATGCGTGCAGAGTTATATATATCGTTTGATGTTAATCTGTCTTAAATACCATTTAAATGAATGAATCAGAGAAGTTTTGTGTCAGCTTCATCCTTCCTTTGTGGATGTGAGGTAGTGTAATAGAAATCTTTTCGCAAAATAAGTCGGAAATCCATATTTGTTTTATTTACTTACACAAAATACGAGTAGTACGAATCCAACTATGCCCCCAGCTATGGGTAAATAGCAGAACTGTTTGTGCCATATAAATTTAGTTGATCATCAGTATAGGTGATGTAAAAATCTGAATTGAAACCAACCTCGAGACGGTTGGGCTTCGTCGGGTTATTTTGCCTGACTGGACCCTGATACTACTGCAGTATATATGCTGCCCCAAAAAACCTAACGAGTTACGGTACTTATGATCACGATTCTCCCCATACGGTGATGGTCAAACACTCAGTCCGGATTAAACTCAAGAACATTTCTTTTGTTTTCTTATCCGGACCAATCTCACACTAAATTCAGAATTTTTCCCTTTCGACCTGAGTTTCATGAGTAAACAATTTAGTGGATTGGTGAGACTTTTCTTCTATTTTATATTTATACTCCAATTAACACACTTACACACACACACACACACACACACACACACACACACACACACATATATATATATATATATATATATATATATATATATATATATATATATATATATATATATATATATATATATTTCATATTATTACAAGCGTTATTTACATTGGCTATATAAATTTCAGTTTTTGTGTCTGTTTTAAGTTAGTTTCTGAAACACGGAAATTAATAACACCCTGTCAATATTAAGAACTTTTACTAAAGTATGATTGTGCCTCTAAAGGGCATCGATACATTATTCAGTTTACCATCAGGAAACGCACTTAGAAATATTTTTGGATATCCTATATCCTACACACACACAGAAGAATATACGCACGTAAAAACACTGTCTCCTTAATTTTTTAAAAAAACTTTATGCTTTCTATATATATATTTTATTCATATTTTGGTTGATGAGGAAAATATGATTTTATTCTCATGTTCTACGTAGGTTAAAGTTACGACATTCTCAAATCAAATTATTTTCAGATCTTTCTGTCAAATATCGTTCTGTCAAATATCGTTCTGTCAAATCTTTCTTTCAAATATCGTTAATTCTTATTGAGATCTGTGATGATGCAATTTTGATATTCTATTGATACATACATACATATATATATATATATATATATATATATATATATATATATATAAAACACATTAAACCGGATTTATAATTCTATGTTTTTCCGAAGGTAAATTTCGATAGAGAGATATATTGGTATACCATGATAAATCCAGTATATCTGGTGTTGGTGAAATCTTTCCCTTTTATGCAAAAAAAAAAAAAAAAAAAAAAACTGTTGCTGTCTGTTTAAGATTCAATCAGGATGGTTGACTAGGATTACGTGATCAGATATAGTAAATATTGAGCACAAAATTGATGATCATAAAATTTTGCTTTATACTATGTACGCACACATTCAAACATCTCAATGAATTCTAAAGCCTAATTAACTGTATAAATAATAATATCCAATTTCCAAGAGATTACAGAGAAGACCAACTTCCATTTCGTTATATTCTAATCATAAAAGTTAGAACATTGAAACTTACATGCATTACACACCATCAGATTCTAAATAATACCTGTTATTCCCCTCAAGTCATCCAAAGGACACGAAGACGAATATTGTATTTCTTCTAGCGACAAGAATTTTACAAATGCCTTAAATTATGAAACGCAGAATAAAAGCCTCCAAAATTGAAAAGAAAATGTGCTCGAAAGACAATACACATCGTTATTAATAGTTAATAGTATAGGACGTGTCAAAGCAATAAATATTCAAGAATAAGGAAAAACAGCAAGAGTAAAGTCTCCATGTACGTACAATATTCTATCCTATAAGTCAAGACATGAGTCTCAAGAATAAAAAAAATAAAAATCACTCGACGCACATCAATTAATCAAATGCAAAAGACAACTAAAAACTTTAAAAAGTCTGCTAAGCAAATTACGCACCACAAACCCATCACCAACAGTGAAAAAGTGTCGGCGCCCTTATTGCAGGACTTACATTAACCTCATTGAAGACACAGTTCCGGATCAAACTAAACTCATAAATATTTACATCTAGACGATTTATGTTACACCTACCGGCCATGGCTACATTAAGACTCATTTAAACCCGGACAGAAACATACCAGGTTCCATCTGAAACATACGAGTAGAAAATACAAACATAATAGGCTCATCAACATGTAAAAAATATTGAAAATACTGGAAGCCTTAATAAAAAACAGAAAATTCAACACTCAATAACATTAACTATGAACACGACCACAATATACTGACCGTGTTCGGAAAAAATTCTTATAGCATACATAAAACACCCACATATTTCGTTAAAAATAAAACAAATAAAAATCGCTCTTGATAATTGGGTAAAAGAAAACGCTGGGATATACAGAATGTTTGGACAATTTTTACAAAATTCACTTTGCAATTAGTTAAGTAATCTGAAAATCAGCATTCAAAATTCTGCTTTATTTCCTGAGCTCGAACAGGAAAGAGACATCCACCTCAGATGCAAAACAGACCGTAACAGACTTAGTAGATATATGTTATCAATAATAGCTAGCATTGGTAATCTTAGCCATTTCCTTATAATGAAACATTCTGCATTCATTGAGGAAGTAAGCAGTGATATTTTTGGTTGGAATTTATAACATTTTACGGAAACATAAATTTCTCAATTCCAGTAGCTTGTTTTTGTTCTTTCCAGTTATGATGAGGGCATCCTAACCTTAAAAATTCCGAAAAATAAATTTCTCAAGTTCAGTATCTCAGTTATGATGACTTATTTCAATAAAGAGAAGCCGTTCTATACACCTAGAATTATATATATATATATATATATATATATCTGAGAAAGCGGTTTATATACAGCTGACAATTTAGATATTTTTAATTAGTTTGTCACTATACGTGAAATCCATAAAAGTTTGGATACGATGAAGCTATTTCTAAACATGACGCTTGTGTTTAGAGTAATGTTTTGCTTAGCAGCAACTTGCGTGGTTGGGTGAACTACCTTTAACGCTTCCTCTTCTATTTCAATTTCCTTAACTCCTATACTATTTTTTTTATAAATCATCCATACACCGAGATATTTGAAGTTTTTGATATTTATTAATTCCACATCCTGAATTTTTATGATGGATTTAGGGTAGGTATTCAGTCTTCTGGAGATGCATTATAACATATATGCCATCATTACACCCTTAACCAGATAGAAAACTCAACTGTGTTGTGAGGAGTTTCCAAGAGCCTATATAATGCACTGTTCACCAGTAGTTTCCCTATAATGGGCCCAGTTGCGATTACTTAGTATATACCTGTGTATCGTGAAGACTATTATTTTTCTATAGCTTATTACTGCACGATTAACCACGTTTTTCTTATTCCAGACCTTCTTCACGAAATTCAGAGACGACATTTGAATTCGAAAAAGTAACATATTTTCAAAATTTCTACTTATTTGTCTGTTTATATTTCTGAGATGAGGTATTATGTACATTATTGGGACTATTGCCCTCATTTTTGTCGCCATATTTATCACAACGTTTCAGCCGTTGTACACTCCAGCCTTCTTCAGGTGGTTGGAATTTCGAACTGAACCCTTTATTTCGCTCACTGGGGTAGACTGTTCTAGTTCCACGTGCCGTGTTTGATGGGTGTCAGTTATTAGTTATCTCCTGTTAATTATCTTCTGAATGTTCTCCACTGCCTTAACTGGGTATTGAACTTACACACTTTGGGTCTTGTCACTGGATCTAACCAACGCCTTTATCCACTGTGCCATGTGTCCTTGATACTTAATGTAAATAATGTTCTACGTCTTTGGTCAAGAACATTGACAAGTAGATTGAAGACGCCGAAGTATCTAATTCACAACACTTACTACGGATTGAACGCAACTTAGTAGCCAGGCGCAAAGTATAGAGCTTACTAACAATTATTCTATGTGGTCACCTAAGATATACTTGTTAATTTTTTACGGCTTATAAAACTTTTGGCAGTCAATATTTTTAGGTTGTATACAATTTTGGAGATAATGACTAATAACTATTTACTGGTGCAAGTCGAGGGAGAATAGGCAGATTCATACCTTTCCCAAGATTATTTGCGCATAACTGAATATAGCGAAGCCGACAGGAATTGGAACTCGATTCTTCGATTTCCAATTCCGAGCCGTTATTCATTACACCAACGAGACATCCAAGTTTATAGGACGTAGTATTCTCGAGTGGTCACCCGTCTAGGTACGACCGGTCTCGATGTTGGTTAACATCGGTGATCGGACAAGAATCGGTCGTTCAACATGAGATGTCCGTAAACCTAATATATTAATTGAAGTGACATAAGTGCATGATACTAAGTAACAATCGGCGTCATTTCAGTAATAATTATTTGTAAGCTAGATTGATTGATCAAGAGTAATACACTCCCAACGGAGAAAAGCATCTGTTTTTTGAGTATCAATATTAAAAGAAATTGCGTTCTGTTAGGGTTTGAAACAGTAGAATATTATTTTACATGACAGTTAAATATAAATATAAAGACCATATAAGATTCATTGCTTTATTGACGCATCGTCAGTCCCTTGAAAATATGTTTATGAGTAAATAAAATTACCTTTATCAATAGACAGCAGGAGTTCTTCGAAATTATCAGAGTTATTTTAATTTTATAAAGATATATATTTCATTTCTGTTATCTGGTTGCCAAATAATGATTTTTTTCAGAATCAGTGATTGAATTGATTCAGATATAAATAAATAGGTGTTTATCGCTTTTTGGAAAGACACGACTAACTAGCAGCTCCTCTCCCCAGCAAATATAGTAACTCTCATAGGTTGACCCATTAACATAGCCTTATGCCATACTAACTTTAGTATAATAAGTAATAAGCTTTTGTAGCTTTAAGCTTTGTAAATAACGATTTCATCCGACTATCTTATTAAATAATGTTCATTCTCAAATAGGCGGGGCTTTTTGAGTTTCGTAGATAATTAGTTCATTGTTAATTAATTCCTTATATATTTTCACCATCACTAATGACCGGTTTTACAGACAAATTAAAATCCAAAATTTTGAATGCTTATTTGCAACGCAAGAGCTCCTTTTCACTTTGAAAGTAATCGCAATACAATCAACTTATCCCTACTTCCTTTGTTATCCACTTGTGCCACACCCATGTCTGCTGGGTAAATAACTATTGTACAAGCAAGAGATATATAAAGTACACTTTTATTTCTTAAAATCTCACTTGTAGGTCATATCACATAGGAGGAGATGCAGAAAACTTCTCAACCTGGCCATTTCATAAGATAAAAACTGAACAAATTTTTTTAAAATCACATTTCGCTCACACACTAACATTTTAGCTTCCTTCATATATAAAGCATATTTGAATATGAAATTTACGCACACTAAAGACATGATTGTACCATTGTGTTGATCGGCGCAATAAGTGGGATGAGCGTTCCGAATTCAAATTCGGATTGAAGTCTCTACGTTCTTCTGCTTCCCTCCAACCCACTTGACTGGATTCCCTCACCTAATCTAGGAGAAAGAAAACTATGAATTCAAACCCACGATTTAATCAACCCAAACACCTGCCCACATAGCTAGTGATGTAGCGACATTTAAAAGTTAAAACAGAAGGTGCTGTGCTCAGTACAACCGAATAAGCACTCGAGTGTGTTATTAACTTTGTTATTCAGTACCACCACACTGAACACCAACTAAGAATCCTTAAATAGGTCATGTAGCTGATGCAAGGAAGGTACTCGCGTTTCACTAGGCGGATACGTCCAACCGTTCTGAATTGACTAATCTGCCCTGTTTGTTGGTATAATTAATCCATTTTTGGATTAATGTTTTTGTAAGGTGCAAAGTGAATACAGCAGACTCTAGCCAGACTTTGAACTGGGCTCGTTAATTCAACTTTTTGCGCCTATACCTGGTGCACAATCGGATTGTACTTTATATATCAAAAAGAGAAAAATATATCAAATATTAAGTACCGCAGTAAAATACGAAAAAACTCTCTTTTTATGTAAGCGGAGCTATTGTTGCACGACATAAAAGGGAGGAATTTCTGAATTGCCGATAAATGCTGTTTTTTTATTATTATTATTAACCAGATTAAAATGAAGATCACACTGATCAATAGATATAAAAACAACCCTCCTATAAAATTGTTCAAATTTGGATGTTTTAATACATTCTTTTAATGAAAATGCGGTAACCACTAAAATCCATAACGGCGTAAACTGCATTTTACTGTAATATGTTGGACAGTCACCATTTTACGATTAAAATAAGTTAAGCAACGATCTTCATTACTGCAGTGAAGCGTGAAGGCTTGGTTGCCAATGTCGACATTATGGAAATAAGAGTCGGGATGATGATCCAATTTGGTGACGATGTGTACAGTGGCCACGTATGATGCGATCTGCTGTTCATTCAAGCAGAGACGGGCGTAAAATAATTATTGTATTGGGAAGTGAATATTTATTGCATTAGAAACGGGCAAGTGTTTCTTATATTAGACTTTTGGCACAGATTCGCTCGACTCTTCGACTCTGCAAAGTCATCGGCAAATACACGACGTGATGCATATATATATATATATATATATATATATATATATATATATATATATATTTAATTGAATGTTTGTTCCTTTGTAATGTCTATGTGCATATGTGTGTTTGTACATATGTGTGTACATACACATTCTTAGAAAGTAATGTAAACGAGATGTATCTTCATGAAATATTAATAATTGTAATATAATTACCAATTTGCCCCTGTCATCATCATCATCATCAATCATCATCATCATAAGCAACAACAAAAAACACTATAGTAGTATGATAGATATCATGATCATTGTATGATTGCCAACGCCTTTGAAGCATCAATATCAAATTAATGTTTAATTTGTTGCAAGTCAATATAATATCAATATCATTATTGGCATCAAGAAAAATGATAATTAAAGATGAAGATAGGTAGATAGATAGACATGGACAGAGAAAATAGGTAGATATGTAGATTCTAGCAGTTATGATTGGCAACACATAAATGGGTGTTAATGAAGACGTTCCTTTCAACCCTAGAGTTCATAAGCTGAACGTCCGTAAATAAAACTAATGATGCTTTCATCCAAAACATCAAAAATATGCGTACACAAATGGAGAATGAAGGCCTGTCTGTTGCAATGACTAGTCTGATTTTGACATTTTAGTGTAGTATCCTCGCAATGTCCCTATATGTATATATATATATATATATATATATATATATATATATATATATATATATATATATATATATATATATATATATTCAGGAACACAGACACACTCATATGCATACACTCATATATATATATATATATATATATATATATATATTTATGAATAAAATTGACAATAGGAAAACTGGTAATTGCTGACGCGTTTCGTCCAATGTGGACTTTATCAAAGCAAAATACGAAAATGAAATTAAATGAACAAAGTAACTAATAAAAACAAAAACAGAATGTACCTAGCAACTGGAATGGAGAGAAACGCTATTTTCATATTTTTAACTGAAAACTAACGTCAGTAATTGTCACGTGTGGAGAATATTGTCATTATATCTGTGTTGATGTATTCAAACATTTTCTTTTGATTTTATGAATCTGTTGTGTATATTTGTTTGTAAGAGCATTAATTTTGTTAAGAAAGGTGAAATAGGGAAGAAACCTTGGCGTAGATTAATATTTGGGTAGTTTACTATGGCGGCACTCTCCAGAATTTTCCTTCTGAGTGAGTTATTTTCTTTTTTTATGAGTGTAGCATTTTTAAAATCAAAATTATGGTTGAATTTATTTCTATGTATGAATAGTGCATTAGCTAAGTTGTTTTTATGTGAGGTCTCTTTTGTGCTCATAAATGCGTTTTCTCAAACTTCTACTTGTTTCTCCAATATATTGAGAGGAACAGTTTTGGCAATTCATAAATAGAATAAATTGCCAAAACTGTTCCTCTCATCCCGCATTAATATGAAATGATCTAGAAACGTGTTCATTCAGCACAATACGTTTTTTCATTTATTAGCAGCATTAATTAACTTTATATTGATTGGCATATATCAAAGTTACAAAAGAGCTTTCTAAGGTAAGGTGCTTATAGTATGCTGTAAGTTAAGTAAAAATTATTAGTGTTTCTACTAAAGATTCCATGGACGGAGCATGTAAGCAACAAGGAAGTTTTAAGAAAAAAATAGGTTAGAAAAGGTCAACTGTACTAAGGGTAAAGTAAAGACAATTGAAATGTCTGGGACACATAATAAAGAAAAAACGACTTGGAGAATTTGGCACTCACAGTATACTGGCGGGCAAAACTTTTTGAACGGGACAACTACATAAATGATTATGCTCCTATCTTCTCATAAGCATTTAAAATTTTTTAGCAGTATCCTACTATCAGAAATTTCTGTGGACCTTGAGTTTTGGGAAATAGGCTGTTGCGTTTTTGTAGGTGTCGTGTAAACCCCTTTAAACAGCTTCAAGCTGAACAAATACCATACTAGAGGATCAATTCAAGACTTGAGATGATAACGTTATGATAGTATACAAATTTCTAATTATGAATAGTTCCGTCTTATTAACATGACTGTAATTGTTTTGGCAAGTCATTGGAATTGGAATTTAGCTTTAATTTTTACCCACAAATCATGGCTAAAGTTTTTGCTGAAACAAGGACAAAAATTGTGACTTTTAAGAGGAAGATAACTGAACGACGGATAGGAAAATAGCTGGGAATTTTGAGACATTTCGAGAAATAGTGTTCAAAACACTGAAAGAAATTTGCTACTATTGGAAGTGCTTTAAGTTCAAACGAGTGGAAGAAAGAAACTTAATGGTGTGAGGTTGCAACAGACTGATGGTGGAAGAAAATTGATATAATTTTATGGAAGCCTGAATTTAAGTAGTAACAGGTAATTAGTTTCTGTTTATTTGTTTTCGATTAAATAAGAGAATCGGAATGTTCTTTATGCCAAATAATGATTAATTAAGAAAACGGTATATTCTTTGTAAAGATAATGATTAATTAAGAAAACGATCTGTTCTTTATGCCAACTTCAACTTTAATGTCTTTTAAATAGAATACACCATAATACTTTTATCCAAAATGGTCTATTACTATTTATTCCATTCTTTTTTGTCTTTTTAAACACTTTTCGTTTAGTACAGATTATTTATTTATCCACAGAAAATGTTTTCTTAAAGAATATAGGAGGTATGTAGGATTTGCCACTCAGTTGTAGAGTATTTATTATATATCTAAAGCTTAATCATCACGCACAAGGCTGAAAGGTGAATATGGCATTAGAAGTAGTGTTTCACATCAATCATCTAAGAGGAGCATGCTTTTGAAAATCAGGTGAACATTGCGCAGTTTTTTCAGTTAAATTTATATAACCTATCTTTCATTTCTTTTATAATTCAAGTATTACTTTACTATAAAGACAGTCAAAAAATTAATTCCAAATTAGCATTTTAATTACTATTCAGAATTAGACAAAAGATTTCGATGAGACAATGAGAAAATGTCCGATTGGATCTGAATTGAAGGAAATGCGTTAGAAAAAAGGGCCATTACTTGATTTTTTTCTTCCGTCTTCTTTTAATATTATCTTATTTTTATTTTCTAGCTTTATTATCTTCCCTTTCAACTTTTAATTTTCTTGATATTTTTTATTTTCTCTGTACCATATATTCCCTACTTTAAAAAAAATGGTTGATATTTTGCATTTTCTGTGTACAATACATTTTATTCCTTTTCTTTCGCCTTTTCTTTTATTGTTTTCTTTTTCGTTGTAACGTATATTTATAATAATATCATTGTCCTTCCTGCCTCAAATAAAGATTCCTTAAACGTATGCTCGTGTTGGGCTGGTCTTAGAGTGCAATGATGTACAAGAAAAAAAAAACTCAAATAAATTGCACAAAAATAAATACTGTTTTTATATCACTCCTCCGTACAATAGGTTTATATCAGAGTTCACATGCAATTAATTATAGGCTCGACCCGCATCTAAATCGGAAGTGACACTATCATCAAACTGGCAAAACTCTGGTTTGCTATTGTTTGCTATAGGAGTTTAGTACAAGGTTGTAGTAGGAGGCTTTCGCCGGCAGATCACGTGGGCCTCTCTTCTGCCTCCGTCTCTGTCTCTTCGGTTCACAATTCGTCTCTCTTCTGGCGAATTCGCTACGCATTTGTATTTATTGACATAATTTGGGGGAATTTCTTTTCTCCCAACCTCTCAAATCTCGTAGTAAATCTCTTCAGTGAACGTTGGTGGCTTATTCAACCCCTGTCATGAATCAGCTTTCAACCAGGAGAATCAGCTCCAAATTCTTTGCTTGCGAAAATGAAGTTTTCGCTTTAGAGCTTGCATTTGCATCTGTGTGTCAATAATCAGCATTGCCCCTTAAGTCTGGGCCACTCTTCAATGTTTTGCATTAATCCTTCTCGTTTCAATGTCTCTCAGCTCATAACACTTTCTTATGTTTTAAGAAAACTTACTTCCGTTTTACCGCAGCAACGTCAAATAGTATCACAGCCTCAGCACACACGTCATTTATAAAATAATTACAAAGACAAGTAATTGACATTCGACCCAAGCTTATGACGTCAGTACCTCTTCCTTGTGGAATAAGCCTCTGGATAATAATTCGTTGTCGGAGTGTATTGAAAAATCTATGTAGATATTGTTAGTAAGCAATGCTTTATATAGATAACAGTAGAGGAACAACTAAACTTAATACAAGTTATAAAAAACGGGAAAAATAAGAAATTATATCATGCAAATTTGAAATAAACACACCCATACACACATATACCAACCACCACCAAGAAATATTACAGTTTTAATTTTTGAATTTTCTTATGAATCATAATACTTAGCTTAATAATCTCCTAATCTCTATTATAAAATACTGGTGATTATTTCCCTATTGGTATAAATATTAAATATTTGAGTTGAGCAAAAAAATGCTACGATAACAATAATAAACATGAATGAACGTCATTATCTAAATAAATGAGTGGGTCCTAATGAAAAAATTAAGAAGGTTTTCAATTCCACTCTTTCTTTCTTTGTTTCTTTCTTTAAAACCAAATACAGCCCTTTATATATTTTTCTTCGCTCTTTACTCGTACTCAAACAGGAATGACCCACTGTTAATCAGAGGTAAGGTCAGGGTGTAACGTATGAGCTAACAAACCAAATAACTATGGAATTACGAATGAGAAGAACTATAACATAATACTATTAGGTTGGTGCAAAAATAATGTCGTTTTCTCACAGATGTTACTATGTGAGAAAACGATATTATTTTTGCACCAACCTAATATTTTAGCGCCCAGTCCTATTTGAGTAATGCCGATTAAATTGATTTCAGAGCGTGGGGTTGAATTAAAGATATGAAGTAGTAACTCATTATGTATTTGTAGGCTGCTTTCAAAAGTGGAAGGAACACTTGGAAATTTTACCAGTAATTTAAGAGGACGAATGTGCTACTGTTCCACATAAGGATGATATAAAAGCGAGGAAATTAAATAATTCTTCATCTTTTGTAAGCTTGAGTAAAGGAAAAACACGGTAATCGCGAGAGACAATCGAGCAACAAAACTGTAGGTATTAACGTTCATAGCTCCAGAGTGGTCTCATCTTTGACAATATTTCACAACCTCTCCATCAACATCTAGCACTTTTGCAAGCTACAACAGTCTTCATAACCCTTTACAAAAACAAAGAGCTACAATCGAACTGATCAAATTATATGTGTATGATTTCACTCTCGATTATAGCAAAATTAACACTGAAATTCAAAAACGCACTGACATAGCGAAAGATCATTCCAAAAGCTAAGCAAAGTATTAAGAAACAGAAAAAAATCGTTAGAAACTAAAACCAAAAACTACTGAAATCATTTTAAATATCAGGCCACATATATGGCAGTGAATGCCGTACAATCTCCTCAGAAATTAGAGTTGAAGCAACAAAAATTGTGATCCTATAGAAGGATGCTGAAAATATGGACCGACATTTTGGGCAACAACAAAGTTTTAGAGAAAATGGAAACCAAAAAGACACTTATACTTAACACCTCAAAAGTTATTTGAAATTTTTAGGTTACATAATGAGTAAAAGCGATTGAGAAATTTGATATGCATAGGAGAGATAGAAGGCAAGCGGAATGAAGGAAAACAACGCATAACCTACTCAAGGAGTTTGAAATAAAGGCAGATCAATTATTAGGAGAGATAACAAAAAGCAAAAGCTATTAACGAAATGATATTGTTGAGAGCCGTTATCCTTAAATTCCTGAAAGGTCACGGCGCATAAAATAAGAAGAATCATGTTAAGGCTGACAGGGTTATCATCATAACGCAAATACAATATAATGTCAAGCAAAACCAAGTACTGCATGTCATCTTTGTTAGTTCTGTTGAGCTAGTTTACCTCACTTCCTTACCTACACCAAACCATCCGCAATAAGAAATGGCGCGAAGCAATTTTATGTAGTGACGCGCATGATGCCTTGAATATTATTTAGTATGATGTTGAGACAAGCTACAGAGAAGGAAGATGACAGACAACGTGTATATCTACCTACCCTAAAACTGTAATCTTAAGTTACTCTCTACCCACACAAAGACCACAGTCCAACAGGTCAGAGAACCACTATTGGTACACAAGAGGCCTGTGATAACTCACTCAGAAGTATCTGCTATAAATTATTATCCTAATCTGTAAAATGCCACAAATCCCTTCGGCAAGGAAGCCAGCATCCGAAAAAGACCGGCCATCCCTCATAAAAAAAACACCAAAAAACAACAACAAAAAAAAACAGTCCTCCTAATTCAAAATGAACACAGGAGCAATTTAATGCTAACATTGACATTCAATAATAAAAGTGTGGAGAAGAATCAGCAATTTTAACTGTCCTGGACTGGCACATCGGCTTCAGATATTTTTCCACCGCCGTAATGCATCTTCTCTGTGCCTTTTCTATAAATACAGTCATGTATTTTATTTACATTATTCGGACTATTGTCCTCATCTTTGTTGCTATATTTATGACAACGTTTCGGCCGTTGTACGCTTCGGCCTTCTTCAGGTGCTTCGGATTGTCGAACTGAACCCTTTATCTCGCTCACTGGTGTAGACTGTTGTAGTTCCACATGCTATGTCTAATCGATGTTAGTTATCAGTTAAATATGGCAACAAGGACAAGGACAATAGTCCGAAAAATGTAAATAGTGTATATAAAACATCATCTCAGAAATATAGAATCATGTATTTGTTCTGGTAAACTTTCCTCCAAGGTACTTAGTTTTCATGAATTTAAATGAAGTACTCGATTGTGGCAAGGTATCGTCATGTTGTAGTTGAAAAGGCTAGATTTAATGCTAAGTTCTATAGTATTTTTTCTCGCACGTAACACTTTTGGAATCACTTCCTGTTTCTTGATTCCCAGTCAAGTTTGATCTTCAAAATTTAAAATGCCAATCGTAATCTTATGTCTTCTTAATTCCTGTTCTATTATTGTTCTCTCTCGTTAATAGTATTTCCTCATATTCTCTAACAGGTGACAATAAAATATGACAATACAAGGTACTCCAGACAAATCAACCACAAAAGAACAAATGTAAAACAGAACCAGCAACTTAGAGCTACCCTCGTAAATCAACATGGGAAATGGCTTGTGGCTTAAGCACATTCGACGGCCTACAATAAGTGTGGGATATCCTCATAAGCTTCCATTCATGAGGCCAAGCCATGTATTACACAGGCAAACACACACAAATATATATGTATATTTATATGCCTGTCTACGTGTCTGTATTCATATGCTATTAATTTTAGCATCTTAGTAACAATCATTTCACTTATTTTGCTTATTTTTTCTACATACAATGCATGAAAGCACGTGCGATACCCTACCCTCGTCAGCCGCCACCCAGGGGAGGTAACACAATTTCTGCCACTGCAAATAAGATTTTCAGCGTTGTGTTAAAAGGTTTTGCCTTTGATCGTTAACAAATACAGAAGACACCCATATTGACTGTTATCAATGATGTAGAATGGAAAATAAAGAGATGTGTTTCACGTCGGAAGTAACATTTTAATTAACTTTGCTTATATTAGATCTTGACCAGATCTAACTCGATACCTGTTTAGCTGTGACCTGGGGACGATGTAAAGCACGTTTCAGGATCCATCCAGTGAAACGATTGACACCCAACCTCAATAAGTAGCGCGTGACATGTCCATCCCTTTTGAACGCAGTAGGATCGCAGACATTCGTATGTTCTCATTGAACCGTTAATTCTCGGAGGAGGACATACTTATTTGAATCTGACAACGCTACAATTTCAGGCCGTGCATGTTTCTCAATGATGTGTGCCGGAAATTGCAGATGTATTGTAAGATCAACACTCTTCAATCACGGACTCCACTCAGCAGCGTCATGTTGGGAGTTATTTTGGTCTTTTGCACAGGGCGTTCACCTTCCTTGTGAAAACGGATATTAGGTTCTCTGTACCTTACACGCTGTTTGTTGGCTTCTTCACACTGTTTAGTAAGTCCATGACCACTGCAAGAACTTTGTTATGACGCCACATGTACATCTGTAGTGATTGCAGGCATGCAGAGGCTACATGTCGTAAAGTGCTTCGATCATCTTGACGTAATGCGCATACCTTGGTGTTAGCAAAATTGGTCGCATTTAGCAGGCTATCATAAGTAGATCGCAGGAATTAAATTGTCTATGACTCAATTGCAATCAAGGTATTCCATGATAGCTTCCTCGAATCAATATCACTCAATGTAGTTGAAGCACATTGTTTGAACTGAGAAACAGCAGTAGCTGTTTGCTGATTTTCCTCGAAATTCCTGATTTCTTCAAATTACCATATGTCGTTTTCTCTTTGGACCCTGTTTGGAGAAGAACTAGTTGTTTGTGCTGCCCAGGCCAGCTCGATTGATTTGGTTCACTCCCATAGTCTCCTGAGTTCACAGGCTGGATTCTGCTTCTTATATGGCTTCTACTACTGACTATTTGGTGCCATTTTTGTATCTGACTCTAACCTACGGACGGACTCATCGGTTGAGTCCCTCATTACCATGTGAAGGTGTAACTTCGCTACCTTTAACTCTATCAGTGGGGAGAAGTTGCAGGTTTCCGGCATTGGCATATAGTTCCGTTGAGGAGAAGTAGAGGTGAAATATAAGCACTTTCTCAGAAACTGTTTACTTGACCGCTGGAGGAGAATGGGAATTGCTTGAATACGTTTGGATGATTCTTATATAACTTGTAGGATATTCCATATATTCCAGGTGCACTACCGGCACAAGATTTGCGGATGAATTCCCCAATTTCCCTCAGCTTTGGGATCAGAGGAAGTTCATTCACAGGGAGATTAGAACATCTTTCCAAGCATCAGAATATGTTGTCGTCATGTGATTCTCTAGTTCCTCCTGAAGTATGTCGAGTTTACCAATCTAAGTCTCGATGAATAGCTTTTTAGCAAAAGTATAAGGATTATTGTAAAATGATCTCTGAGAGTGTCCCTTCCAGCGTTTTCTCTGGTTTTCAGCTCTAGAGATCAACAGGGACATAGAAAGAGAAAAGAAAAAAAGTAAAATAAAGTGACAGAAAAAGAAAAGGGGTAATTCGGGCAAGACAACCCACAGAAACTAAGATTTACAAAAAGGAACATATTCATAAGTTTTTTATTTAATTCCTATAATGAGTTCAGTTGTAATTTCAAAAAGGCTTTTGTGATTATGAAAATAAAGTAGTAATAAAAAATTAAAAACAATTTTTCTAACAAAGATTATTTCTATAAAAGAACCTTTTTCCAAAAACATCTTCAAAAATATATATATAAGTATATATATGAAAAATATATTTAAAATTAAATATATTGACAAGAAAAGGAACATTTTTAATGAATAAAATATGAAATTATGAAGATATATATGGATATACATACACACCCATTCCCATACATAAAGATATAAAATTTTGAAGATACATATTTATATACATATACACACACATGCATATACATACATACAAACATACATATACACATATAGCCATTCAGATACATGTATACATATATATATATATACACACACACATAGATATATACAATAAACAAACACATATCAGCACATACACATATGCATACGAATACATACATTCACATACACACATATATATACCATTAAAAATATAAATAAAATGTAAAGAATATATATCGATATGAAAATCTAACTCTAAAAGTATACACATGCATGCGGAAGGTTTTATGGCGAAGAAGAAAGCGAGGCCTCTGCAGCCGTTTCAAGTTCTTAAACACTTTCTTATTTAAATGTCGTCGAATTCTTTGAGAGCTGCATTCAGCATCTTTATTCGTTTTTATCTGATTTAATGTTAAGCTTCAATCTCTCTTAACTTATCGCCTAAAGCGTCCATCTAGAGATGGTGAGATTTTATTGGGCCGACCTCTTGATTTTTTTAAGCATACGCATCAGGATTTTTAATGAAGTTAGCAATGGCAGTTTTGCTACGGCCAGTTTCATTTGCAATGTCTCGTTGCGAAAGACCACGCCCTTGAAGTTCAACAATCCTGTCCTGTTCGAATTTTGTAAAAGTTTTTCCCTTAGCCATTTTAAAATCTGAAATTTAATACTGCAACTTAGCTACGTAGATGTCTACATGCCTGAAGCTATGACGAATTCTAAAATTTTTGTCCAGTAATTTGTTTTTTTCGCACATGATATTATGTAATTGGCAACCCCAAAGTACTTTTTTGAATAATTATTTAAATTAATTAATTAAAAGCTTAAAATTTTCACTTTTTTGTTGATAAACTACATTTTCTAATTAAATCTAAATGTTTCGCAAATATATTTTCATTAATGTAACGGTATTTTATATTTTTTTAACTCTTTTGTATCTGGACTTAAGATTTTTAACCGGGTGTGTACATAGGTTAACATATATACATCCATATACATATGTGTATATCCATGTACATATATACATATGTACAAATATAAACATATAAACAAACACATACTTAAAGCTCATACATACATAAGCATAGACAATTTATACACATATACACATACACCTATATATGCAAGTACAAATAGGCACAAAAGACCGCACATCATCAAATATATATACACACGCATAAATACACACATATATATATATACGACATCAAATGTATAAAAAAATCTATACACATTCGTACATATACATACATGCATACATACGCAGCGTATTTGTATACACATATACAAATATATAAAAAAGGAAATATATATAAGTACATATGCATACCCATACATACACATACATAAGTATAATTTTATATATATATATATATATATATATATATATATATATAATATTAGTGGTAAATATACACATATATATGCAAAATACACAGGTGCATACACACACATGTATATTTTTAGAATAAAAAATTCCAAGAGGATAGAATCCAGGTAGAACTCAATTTCCAGGACAGAGTAAGGATATAATAAAAAGGCTTAAACATTAATATTCCATGGTCATAATTTATTCCATTGGAATCGTAAATACGATCCAATTCATCAGACCTACAAATTCAAAAAGTAAACGGAAAAGAATAACTCCGGAAATAAAAATAGAATTTAGAGAGAGTGTAAGTATGAAAGTGTGGGACGAATGTTAGTGCTAAAGAGAGAGGTAACATACGAGGGAAGGTGGGAGATTAAAACAGAGATGTTTTTTTTAAAAACTAGAGGTGAGTGGAAGGGGGAAATATGAATGTTGTGGAATTTCTAATACATTAAAGATACATTTCGTGGTGACATACACACCCCATAGACGATCTAATGTTAAAGATCAGAATAAGAGGGAGGGAGAGAAAAGGAAAAAAGTGGTGGTGGAGAGAGATGGAGCGGGGGAAATTAAAATTGAAGACATTTACTGAAAGGGACGCTGTGTAATTGAGAAAATTTGACAAAAATAATATCGACTACAGGTTACAGGCTTGCTAGATTAAATAATCGTTATATTCATTCTTTATATGTTTACATTTGATTTGTAACCTGTAGTCGATATTATTTACTTACATTTTTATTTTTATGTTTATTTGTGTTTATGTGTGCGTTCGCAATTTGTTAATTTGTTTATTATTTACTTAATTTATTTACTTATTGATTGATTCATTTATTTCACTTGGTTATTTTATTTTATGTTTATTTATCTCTTTTTATCCATTTTTACTTTTCGAATTTTAAATAATAAGTCAAAATTTGTTTTCTTTGTTTTAGTGATCCCTTATTTAGTAATTCGTGTTCATTTGTGAAGGTAATTACAGAGTTTACATCTTTTGAATTTATTGTTGTAAACCCATGCTGTTTTCCTTATTTTCTGTGATGTTTTTTTGTGTAATTTAGTTTCATTTTTAATTTCCCAGATCTGTTTAGAAAACATTGTGCCGTTCACGTATTAAGTATTTGTGAATGATGCTTTGTATGCGTAGTTTCGTTGTTTGTAGGTTCCTTCACTTATTCATACGCGTATTTGTTCTTCATTGTTTACTGATTTTACAGTGGATTTGTATATTATATTGTTCTGCAAGTAATTGCTGTTTAAGGGCCATTTGTAGGTTAGATTTGTGTGGGTGGTTTGTTAGATAGATAAATAGATGGAGAGAGAGAGAGGGGGAAATTTATTTTATTTTATATTAGCGTAGAAAGAAAAAGGTTGAAATAAATTTTCATTTCATGTATTGACTCTATATATCTTTAAAATGATATAAAGAAAAGTTAGTAAAATGTTTTAATAACGTAGTAATAGTATGATTCTTTTAGACGAATATTCATCCAAAAAATGCCCGAGAATAACTCATTTTATAAGGTTATTGTTAATGAATATGAGTGAAAGAAGAGATTATAAGGATATTTTGCTAATGATTGACACTTGAAGAGCCGAAGATTATGGTTAATACATGCGTGGAAGTTATGCAAAAGTAGCGGTCCTTGGAAATAAGCTGATAAATATTGGAATCCATGTAGTTGTATGGCGTGTCTAGCTGTAAAGATTAGAATTGAGAGGAATTAATAATCGAGCTCATTGGCTTGCTAGCTTGATAGAGTTTCGGTTTACCTCCAAAGATTGTGTAAAAATATTGATTGATAAAATGAACATTAAACAGCAGGAGTAAAGATATAGCAGCAGTACTTAATTTTTTAAACCTAATTTAACGGTTGTAAAAGTAAAACATTGCAGAAAGAATCATATACTTCCTGGAGAGAGGGACAAGTTTAACATTTTCCTGCATGTTTGTATTTAATCATTTCAGCCCAAGCAACGCAATGAAGCTAATAAGACGAAATGGATTAATGAGTTTTAGAAACTATGAGAAAATATTATTAATGAAAGAGAAATTAATAAAAGAACAAAAATTAAGAAGACTAAAAAATAAGTTGACTGGAAAGCAAGAAACCGGCGGAAGCAAGCAGTGCGATCGAAGAACCTGCTAGCATAAAACATACATTACATCTAGCCATTTCAGTTGTAAGGTGATATCTTGTTGCCATTCTAAACTCCTGTTAAATTAAAAAAAATCTAGGTATCATCAAGGAATAATTACCATAAAAATATTTTATAAATGGTAGTGTGAAAATACCTTACAGCAGTGGAAATTGACTGAAGCCGAGATGCCAGGTTAGTACCAATGCCATTGCACTTTTGTCATTGGATTTTATCAAGTATCTCGATAAATTCATAGCAGTAGCACCAGAGCAAATATAGCAGCAATATTCAAAGATAGGACGAATGGTAAGCACGTCACAGGCAACCATTTTGCCAATCCGCAGACCGAACAATTAATTCAACATTATCTCTTTACTTAATGCCAGAAAAAAACCTTTAGTCTGAGAAGGCGCAATGAATAATTTTTCTGAAAATTAGCATCTGCCCTATTGACAGAAATTTAAAAAAAAGTTCTCCCATATGATTAAAAGAGATCAGTTTCGTTATGGGGGTGTTAAAATTTAAAAAAAAAGCCTTGCCGTGTTCAAGTTAACAAGAGACTTGCAGCTGATCTCGATAATTTTATTGAGATCAGCTGCTAATTTAGCAATATAGTTGCATATATGAATTTTAATTAAGATCCGGAAACGATTTGAGACGTAATAGACATTCAAATCACCGAACCTCATTGTGGCTGCAATCCTTTATAGCAGTTGGGAGAAAGCTAAGTTTCTTTGAACGGTGACGATGAAACCACTTTAATAAATAAAGTTAGAAAGCAATGTCTTTAGTAATATCTAAGCTTAGCAAAAACTCGAACAGAGTCGCGCGCAATAACGATCAAACTCATTAGTTCTGCCAGATGTTAAACATATCACTAGGACACGCACACTCTGATCAAGAATTTCTAAAAAGAAAAGTTTTGATAGATCGAAAGTAAAAAGATTAGAAGTAGAGAAATAAGATGATTTCATTTGCTTTTGTATTCTATCAAAATAAATCGACGCATTGACCATTAATGAATATGAAAAAGTAAAATGTTTATAGACAGAATCATATGAAAGACAATAACAGACCTTAAAACCGAAAGAAGTAAGAGAGTTTAATTCCCATTTCTCTAAACAAAATGAAGGGCTGTGTATTATTATATAAAACATGCAAATATTGGATTACTAGAGGATATACCGGATTTACAACTGTCCGAGTGTTTTGACAATATATATTTTGAAAAGCCATTCTCCGTCGTCATTATGTAAAAATAAACACTTGAAATCGCAGCGTTATTGTGCTGCGGGCAATATCACATTTCAGCCAACAAGCAGAGTTAGATTTGCATAGAGTAATAGATATATACAGATCCATGCATGCAAATAAAGAAATTTTGAAATGAAAATAAATACTTTTACATAAAACTGTATATGTAAGATATAGGTATTCATTTCATTTAATATTTCATTCATCTCGAATGACGTACTTCAAAATAATTGTCAAGAAAAATAGATATAAATATAAATATTAAAAAAATCAAAAACAGAAAGGACAGTCGTCAATACAATTTCTATATAAAAACAACTTTTCATAATTATAAAAAGGGGAATATATACAAATAAAAAACAAATAATATAATAAATTGCAGAATATTTTGGCGCGAAAGAAAGAAAGAAAGTAAAATGAAGAATGAGAAATAATGAACATTAAGGAAGAAAGACAAAAAGATAAAAAACAAAAAAAAATAAAGATATGAAAGAAAAGAAAGAGAAGAAAAGAATAAGTAAATAAAAAGACGAGATAGAAAAGACTGAAAAACAAAAGAATGAAAAAAAAAAGAGAATAAATAAATAAAATTAAGGTAAAAATAAAAGTAAGAACATTAATTAAAGATTACGTTGTGACATCGTCTATTGACATAAAAAGTTCTACCTCCGTACCAAGTGACTACTGACTTATTAGTACTTGCCTGTCTCTAAAATTAGGGCAGTTTCAGTTCCATTATGACACTACGCTGTCTGGAAACGAAGACATTTTATCAGAAACATTTATATTTTCCGCCCTTTTAGGTTACTCTTGCTCTTCCAACTTTTTCACTGTAACTTCTTATTTAATCAAAAGGACCATTTGTTGCTATTATAGCCCTATTATGTCCTTTTTGTGCAATAAAGATTTTAGGACGTCATTTTTGTACCATTTATTGAATAGGACATTGTTATATGCGATTTTTTTTTTCTTCTTATCAATTCATTTTGAATTCTGTCAGCATGCGGAATAATTTTATTAGTCAGTAGCTAAAAATCACTTGACTCTTTGGATGGAGAAAAATGCTTTTAATCCCATTTTCAGCTGTTGCACCATTCTTTTGCAATTCTATTCGATTGCGGATGATATGGTGGTGTTTAATAAGAGAAGCATCTCCATTGCATATAAGACCCTACTCTATAGTTAACCTGTGTCTTATCTCTTTATAGAGTCTCTCAGCCCTAGAACAATCATCTCCATTTGTTTATTTTGATTTCGCATGTAAACTTGATTAATACCGAAGCCTGTAAGGTTTCAAATGCAAGACGATCTACGTTTAATACATCTGCTTCAATCATCTGCAATATTTTATCTACTGAATTATCTAATCTTTCTAATGATTCATTGTAGTTTTTCCTCTCAACATCTGGTGAATTGGGATCAGTGGTTAGTGTCTTCAGATAGAGCACGCGTTCTATCGTGACGTCGGCGAGTTATGCTAAAGAACTTATAATGAATACAGAACGTCGAGTATAAAGCTTTATTCAGCAAAACTGTGTATATAGTGCTTTTCATATAATTGTTGCACAAGGACGAAGGGGAAATTGATTCAGACTCATCTTTACTATCTTAAACCTTGTTAATAAGATTCTCGACCCATTCATTGATTACAATTACTCATTCCCCACAAGAACTCAACCGCTATTCAATCCAACACATACCACAATACCACATACTCACTAAAGCAACTATGAAAATAAGTCTTTATATGTACAAATGTCTTTTTTTCCTTAAAAATATTGATTCATCAAATGAACGATTAACCTAATAACGAAACTAAAATAAACCAAAACATTCAAACAAAACAAAACTGTACTAGTAAAATTCGTCCAATTTAGAGAAACATAAGAGGCTGCGCTGTATACTGCCAGTAAGCAGAATCAAGAAGCTCGATAGCTAAAGGGGAGACAAAACAAATTACAGAGTGAAGAAATATCAAAGATTGGCCCAATCAAGACAAAAATGGGAGAAAAACAAACTGGGGAGGTTGAGAATCTTGACATAAATCATTAAAAAAGCGAATGCTGGGTTTAAAGGATTCTATAACACGAACCATGCTCGCGATTTTCACCCATGATTCGCTGAAATCTGTTGGTAAAAAACGGGGGAAAATGTACAGGGAGCACACCTCTGCCCTACCCGTTAAGGACAACTGGTTTCGGAGCCAAAGGTCGGACCGTCGCAGCCTGCCTTTGCCTTCTTCAGCTGAACACCCGGCTAGAACAACATTCCAAGAATGCAAACGAGACTGTTCGTGGAAACCTTAGCTCGACCTCCACCAGAGACACCGAATCCATGTAAGCAGGCCCTGTCCCTAAGCCATCGCACAACCTTGACGAACCGAATAAGGCAGCGCAAAAGAGCTCAACCGCTCCCTGCTCATCTGTTCTGCAAAACTGGAATGGGGGGGGGGTCTTCGTCGTTTTTAAACCCTCTAGGATCGTGTGGAATAATTCAGGTTGCTTTGAACTGTTCGGATCTTCACCGCACAAATCTGCTCCGTTCCCCGTAGATTCCCGGCAAATGACTGCAAATTTCCACCAAGAAGTTAGCCAAAATCTTTAACTTTGTGTTTAGCCGATTTATGGCCTGTTCTCATCAAAATACCACACACTGAGGCTGCTGCTCAGGTTGTTTTCCAGGTTGCAGCTGCTGCCGCTGTTTCTGCTGCTTTTTCTGCTATTTCTGTCGCTACTGCTTGGGATGCTGCTTTACTTGCCTCTTTAGCGATGGAATATCCTTTTGGAGAGGAGATGGTTACAGCCTTTTGTCCCCTTCTCATGATATGCGTCCATTCACCGAAGAATTTTTGGGGCCTTCGTGGACATCTCCTACCCCACTGCTGCTTAGGTTAGTACGTCGGGGATGTCAAAGAAATTTTTGCTGACCATTATCACCTGTAAGACAATGTTTACTGTGGCAATGGCCGATTTTTTGTTGACGAATGAGACATCCCAAACCCGTTCATATTTGGAAAAAAACAACCCAAACTGTCCTCGGTGATGGGCTTAAAGAATCTATCAGCTATTAACAATAACTCGGGATTTCAAACATCATAATTATGAAAAACGAAATCTTGTTTATGAATTTCATGTTCAACACTAATAAGAAAAAAAACATTAATTTATATTTTGATCACACAAATACCACATAACTTGGCACAATGCGAAAATAATTTGTACACATATCCATCATGAAATAAGAACAAATCAAAATATGGGTTTTACCAAAATAATTAAAAGAAACAAAAGCCTCGAAGTCATATAAAATATATTTTTATTTATTTTTCAGCACATTGAAATACAATATAAAATGTGTTTTAAATATTAATATCTTCATTTTCAAGCTTAATTACATCTTATGTCAAGTAACAGTTTTATTTTCATATAGCACCAGCCCATCCACTATGTCACTTCTATGCGATATACGTAGCTTTTTTGTGAGAAACAAAGGAAATATTACTGAAATATTACGTAAACGCAACAGAAATGTGTTTCGATAAAAGGAGGGTGGGAATATAATGTGCTGAACAGGTGAACAACGAAATATGGAAACAAAAAAGCAACTTATAAATCAGTAAGAGACAGTTGAAATTACCAAGCCACGTAATGAAGAAAGAGGACATAGGAAATTTGATATTGACAGGACAGATTGAATGTGAAAACGACAGAGAAAACTAAATCATAACGTATCTAGAGAGCTTGAGTATAAAGATTGAGGAGCAAGTTTTAGTAGAGATAACAAAAAGACAAAAGCTACAAAGGATAGGAAATTGTGAAGAGCCATGATCGCTAAGGCCCTGAAAGGACACTGGGTTGAAAGAAGTGCTCGCAAAATGCCAGAATGAAGTTGATAAAAACTGCTTCATGGAGTTGATAAAATTTGCGTTGTTGATAGAGAAGTACTCGAGTAAACTCGTTATGAACCATGGACAGTTTCTCCAAATATTTAATCTGGGTATGAAAAATATGAGAACGTTAAACAGACAAATTTTCCCATCTATTTTATTGAATCATATTTCTGTCTATCTATCTATCTATCTATCTATCTATCTATCTATCTATCTATCTATCTATCTATCTATCTATCTGTCAGAGTCAGTGAAAGAAACTGGAGAAGATAAAGAATGAGGGAGAAAATTATAATTCTACACGGGTATTAACTTGCTCTGCGTGATAAAAAATTATTATATTACAAAATGTCATCATTACAAGGGAGAGGAGTTTTTGAGAAGTCAATGAGAATTGTGTGACAACACGAATCTTAACACGTTGGCGTCGAATTTCTAACTGTTCTTGCTAAATTGTCTCGGCTCATAAATAGGTGTTGAAGAGAAAAGAATGTCAGGGGTCATGATGGTTGATGTTCTAACATATGTCACACATGCATACTTTAAAATCTTTCAGGCATACGGTATACATGAATATAATTTCATGCGGAGTAGCTAATTAGAGTTTCACACAATCCTTTTCTCATTAATTCAGAATATTAATTTATGTAAAGCCTTCTCTTTTCTTTAGGCAACGACATTTAAACTTTTACAAATCTAAACTTTTTTAATGAGCTTGAGCATTGAGAGTCATTGCATTTGAAATATATACTGTTTACATTGGGTGAATTGAAAACTTCTTTTTATTTACTTGGATGTCCTTGCTTTTTTAAAATTTATTTTTACTAGTTTTATTTTATAATTTCTATTCTGGTTGATTGGTTATTTCCAACGATTTGTAGGCCAGAAATACTTTTAGATTGGAAGAATTTTCTGTTTAGAGACAATAATGATTTAGTGGTATAATTATTACTAGTTAGCAAACTGTGTTTTAGCGCAAGTGAATCTAGCGAACGCAATTAAAATTGGAACTCATCTCGCTGAATAACAAGTCCGAGTCATGAGACCACCCGCGAATCCAAGCTTAAGGAACCTGATATTCCCAAAGATTCAACCATCTAGTTACTGACCAGGTTCGACGTTGCTTAGCTTCGCTGATTATGCGGGAACATCAGCCTGATATTTCTGTAAGACGATCACTGGATTTTAGCTTAAATGTTTCTTCAATCTTTCACCTTTTATCCAAAATCCTGCAACAGTTAATTGTAATATGTCAAATATGTTTGGCAACTGGATATTCACTCTGAAATTATTTTCTAAATGTGGCATTCGGCTAGAAGACAGGTGCATGAAAAGATTTTTTTTCATTTAGGTTTTCTATTTATATTTTCTATCATTGATTTTCTCTTCTAAAGCATCGTTTTCTTCTTTGATGATAATTTTAATTCATTACAACTGAATTTCTGATAACTGTCGTATGAATAATAGTAAAATTATCAGTAGAGGAGGAGAAAAGACAAAGTAATTGAAAAGATAAAAAAATCCACGAAGAACTGTATCTCGCTCCAACATATATTGTTTTGTTAATTTAAAAAATATTTTCGATCTCCTTATTGTTGAACAAGAACCTTAACTTTTACTCTGTAAAATATTTGCTCATTTTACGGTAAGTTCAAAAATTTCTCCTCTTTATCTTCCTGAACAATGCATTGTTTCAAGAACCTTGAATTGAATATTTTTATAGACATTTCTATAAAGACAAAATTATCTGTAGGCACATCTGCAGAATACGGTGGATGTGTAAAAAATTTCGATCTAAGCTCTAACGATTTTTCATGATTCTCAATAAAATCTGCTGCCGAGCATCATTCATGTTAAATATTATATGCTCTCTTTTACCTGATTCCAGACAATTTTTGTTGAACGCTGCAATCAGTTGACCTGTTTGAGACCAGCCAGTGTTTGAAAAATTCGTTTCGTACTCTGGATATAGCTCATAATAGGATAATCAATTCCATTCGCACCAGATACACAGATACAGATATTTATTTTTTTAATTTCTTAATCATTTCAACCGAGCAAGGCAATAAATCCATTAGGACGTAAGGAGGTTACTAAATGTTAGAAAATATGCGAAAAAGCTACTACTAAGGAGAGAGAACAAAATAAGACCAAGGATTAAGAAGACAGAAGTTAACGATTGACATTGCATTTAAATTTTTGAAGAGGAATATTAATAAGGAAGTCGTAAGAGAGTTCCCTGAGAGAGAAGTGCGCTAGAAGAAACTGCAAGCATAGAATATATGGTTACATTTCCACTATAAAATTATGAAGACTTGCAGCCAATCTAGTACTGCGCTTAAATTCATAAAGTTTACGTATCATAGCAGAACGTTCATTAGAACAATTACAATGACAATATTTATTGAAAAGGAACAGAAAAAGTTACGTTACGACGGTGGAAAAGAGACTGAAGCCGAGAGGTCAGGTTTATAAAATTTTCAAGATCATTTGAAAAAACGGAATATTTTCGTTTTGTTTAAGTGAAGTATTGCGCAAAGAACCAGTACGTTTCTAGGGCCATGTTGACTATATTAAAAGGCATCAGTCAAAATTTTCAAACATTGAGTTGGCTATTTTCAATAATTTAACTTATTATCTGCACTTCATGATGTTGATTTATCTCAGATATCAAAATCATAAAATATATATGTTCTATTCGAAATTGGAGTATCATTCAATAAGAAAATATAGCCAGAAATTTAGGAAGTCACTTTTGACACGATCGATAATTCACAATACATTATACATAAACAGCAAACGTATTTACTTGCAATTATACCTATAAAAATATTTTACTTTCTTCTAACTTTAAAGTCCTTCTCGTTCTATATCATTCTATATAACTTAAAATAAACAAGTTTTTGTAGAATCGCCGAATTTAAGCAACGTCGATTCTGGTTATTAGCTAGATTGGAGACCGTTTTGGAATACCAGGTGTTGTGAGATTGAATGTGCGGGTGGTGTAATTTTCAATGGCTCGGAATTGTTAATCCGTATTTCTAATCTCACTGGGTTCGTTACATTCGCTTACGCGCAAATACCCTTGGGAAAGTTATGAATCCACCTCTTCTCTACCATCTATGGGTTAATTAGTAATACTTATATCACTAAACTATTATTACTTCAGAAAATTCTTACAATCAAAAATCATTTTCTGGCTTTAAATAGTCCCCAAAGCGTTTGTAAAATTTAGAAAACAAATCAGTCAAATCAAATCTAACTTTAATGTTTAATAAATAAAGCTACATCAATTTTGACAATTTAGAAATACATAGCTTGTCTGTGGTTGGTGCAAATGTTTCCAGCAAAAATCATTTTTTACAGATAATAAAGATCACCTAGTTTCTGAAATTTACATATCTCATCTTGAAGAAGATATAGAAGGAGAAGAAATGCAAGTTTACCGTAAACTTTTTCACATGTGCGTGATGAATATGAGTGTGGATGTGGCTGTTGTTGTAATCTTCTTCGTAAGTAACATATAAAAACATACTTAAATTTGAAAAGTTTATTTTCCTTGTATACAAGACCCTTTTCAAACCTGCAAGAGAAATTAAGTCGAATGTCTGACGATATGTTAAGATAAACATTCTTTTTCTCTTGGAAAAAGTAAAAGTAAAAGTTTCTTTCACTTAAATCTATTTCCAAACAGTTTTATTTTGCTAAAACTCCTGGGTTCAACTTAAATTTATTCCCTACCTTATCCGCAACTTTACATTAAACGACGAAATTGAACAAGTACCGCCTTTAGGCATTTTTCAGTATAATAGAATATCTGCGAAACTCGAAAGGAGTGCCTGGAGGTCAGAATTCTTTTTTCGATTTTCCCGAATAAAGGCCAACATCACTTACAAAACCAGCGAAAACGTTTTTTAAAAGGTGTGAAAAGAACGAGCCGAAATTTGGCAGTTACAAGTCCTGAGGTTGATTAGAAAAGCTCTATCGCCTGACGCAGTGCCAGAAGCCAACTTGGGGTGAGGTCATAATTGATGTGAACAATATTAGCGTTGGTAACATCATGTCTCTTTGACCTGTGTTCATCCTTTTTGATCTTCTAACGTTAAGATGTCCTGACCTGTGTCATTGGCTAATTGACCCTTCCTTTGCTTGCTTCACAGCCATAAAACTAGATATTCAACCGCGTGCCTACAAAATACTTTTACTGAGAAATCAAGACTAGTGAGGGGAATGGAAGAGCAATGGAAGTGTGGCGAGAATAAAGAAAGAAGGCAGTATATTCTGGGATTACATAAGAAAACGCTTGCTATTTTTCCATGGTAAACCCAGTTCAATTTTTACCCTGTGTAATTAGTGAGTAAGCGTAAAATGTGTTGTTCATGCAAATTGTTATTTTTCATTCTTAAATATCGTCAATTGTTTCTTTAGAATTTGCTATTGATTCATAGTTTTGCTTGTTAATAGTGTTTTTTCGTTGAGAAACAATTGGTCATCTCATTTACCTGAAAGACATCAATGACATCACGAGCACAGAAGATATACAGTAAAAGCAAATGCAGGGCTGCAAATATTTGACCAATTAGAATCATTAGAGAGAATAGCGGAATCCGGTGAAGTAATGGATAGTGCCTCGGATAAAGGAAGTAGAGAGCTAAGTTCGAATTCCAGTCGAATTCATTACATCCACTTACGTGCTGATACCGTTGGGAAAGCTATAGATTCTTCCCCAGCTATGGGTAGATAGCAGGACAGATCGGAATTGCAACAGATCAACTGGAGAGAAATGGCAACATACTGCGGGAAAAATTCTGACTCGTCACTTGTATACCGAAAGATACATGATCGCCTACGCGTGTATGACGCATTGGCACACAGCTGACTGACTGATAACAAAATGAATAATAGTAATTATGCATAATGGAAAGCATATATCAAAAGAAAGAAATGGACGATTTCCCAAACTATAAAATGGTTGAATCAGCTGGTCCTTTCCCAAGACATTCCAATATTATAAGGAAAAATGACAATTCGTGATTTTCTAAGAAAATGGCGACATGAACTGTACATTATTCCATATTCCATTATTCCATACCTAAAATAGTTTCGTAGTAGTTGTGTCCAAATTCTTTATGGTAGAAGTGTTTCGTATTCTAAGAGAAGTGTTGTCTAATAGTTTCATATTCTTAAGAGTAGTGACAAATAATTTCATAGGAGTAGGGTCTAATATTTTCATTGGAATGGGTTCTGATAGTTTCAGAAGTTTCATGCATAATGATGTCATAGGTGTAGTGTCTAAAATTTTCATAGTTATAGTGTCAAATACTTTCAAAGACGTTGTATCATATAGATTTGAAGATGTAAGATATAATTTCATAGGATTAATTTAAAATAGTTTCATGATTGTATCACATGTTACTATACGACAAATATTTTCACATTATTAGTATCTAATAGTTTCATAGCAGTGTTTAATATTAGTACTCTCTAATCATTTAATGCCTTTTATTATCGAAAAGTGACAAAATGTCTCTTTTGTATATTTAATATTCCGTGCAGTATTCTCAATTATTTTAGTAACATTTTTATCGGATTTGATCACATACATTCACTTCTTTTTACAACCGTTTTAAATGTTTTTTCAGAAATGTTTCGAGCATGGTAAGCTTTTATCCTTCATGAATAATATTTTTACAGTTCTTTAGCAAGGTATAAACATTTTAATTTTTCTTTTTTCTCTGTTGCTTGTTGAGACTAGGCTGTATAAAACAATAAAAAAATTATATTTTAAGATAAAATATTTCTACTTCTGGATGATCCGGATTCTACAAGCACGTCATTATGATTCTTACAGTTTTCTTTTATTTTCTTCTTTTTCAACTTCTTTTATTACTCACTTAATAATTATTTAAACATCATTACGTAATGGCAATAGAAATGAAATGTATTCAGTTCCTTTAGCTACAAGTATTATGTCATTATTTTTTAAAGATTATCAATATCACTGTTTTTGTTTTAATTTATTTTTACTCGTTATTTCCATAGCAATTATACTCGGTAACTTAAAGCGAGGATTATGTAACAGCAATTACTACTATTATTATTATTATTATTATTATTATTATTATTATTGTTACTAAGTTAATGACGCTAGTTAAGAAATATACGAAAACCAATGTATCCATCATGGCATCAATCTCAGAAGTGTGTACCCTAATCATTGATCATAGCAAAGTATGCGCGAATGTATGCAATACGGAGTTTTTTTTTATAAAATCAGCGAATAACCTTACAGGATCAGTTACAAAGAACTAAAAAAAACATCTCGTTGAGTATCCCAATCCGTTCAATAGTTGAGCGTGTTTCCTTTTATCTAGTAAGACGAGATATCCATGTTGCCTTGGATATCTCATCCTTTAGGATGTAATAATTGCATCACTGAGCATAATAATGACAGGTACAGACAGGAATATAAACAATATGAACAATATGATAGCAAGATACCTCTCCCGAGTAAGATCCCACATACACCAGTACATGATTAAAGACTGTGTACGTCATACTGTGCAGCTGCAGAAAGAAATATAAAGGAGAGACAAGCCGCCCCATTAAGGTAATGCTTCAAGAACACCAGAAAGCTGTAACACAAGGGGAAGTGGAAAAATCAGGCGTCGCTGACCACAAGGTCATGTCGACAAACTCCGTACACATGATTCGTTCGGCAGTTCAGAGTTAAAAGATGAAACTGTTTTTATTCCTGCTGCACAAGACCAATGCTTGCTAATTAGAAATCACGAAAAAACACATACTGAAAAATTGTTAAACCGAAATACAGATTATCTGATAAATATCCAGAAAGAATAGACCATCTTCTATCAAGTTGCCCAGTGTTAGCACTCGATGCATATAAGCCCCGGCATGATAGGGTTTGCCAATATCTGAAGTGAAAATGATGCAACTTTTACGGGAAGGAAACTGCAAGAAATTGATATGAACATCACACAGACCCGATTACAAATAAGACCTTTAGTAATTTTATGGGATTTTACAATACACATGGACAGAAAAATCAAAGATAATCGCCAAGGTCATTGTGACCAAAAACCAAAACAATAGACTGTGCTTTCTTAATGATATGGTAGTCAATAGGGATTGAAATGTATCTTAGAAGATCTTCACAAAAATTATTTAAATACAAAGATCTTGAAGTGGAAATCTCAGAAATATGACACATAATGACATCAATAATTCCAATTGTAGTTGAAGCCCTCGTTTTAATTGGAAAATATTTAATTGGAAAATATTTAATTGGAAAATATTCCGATAGACTCGTTGAAGTTATTCTTTGTAGCCCATGCCTTAAAGAAATACAAAACATTGTACTCAAAAAATTGAACACACTTAGATCTCTGGTTGGGACGCGGAAGGAAATATGTATAAAAATAGAAATCTAAAGAAATAATAATAATAATAATAATAATAATAATAATAATAATAATAATAATAATAATACAAGCATGTTGCTTTCTATCTATCATCAACATTTGCAGTTTGTCTCAGAATTATTAATACAATTGTTCCATAATAGTTGGTCTGTACACGAAACTTTTCTGAGACTGAGGAAGTACAACATATCTATCAGAACTATCGTCACCGTCAACCTTTATAGATGTATTCCAACGCATGGAAAATGTTTATTGTGTACTATATGTACAAGAAAGCACGTGATCTCTTCTTCCCGTTTAAAATATCACTTAGTGTCATTAATAAAAGTTTTATAGTTATCATCAATAAGAAATTTATTTAACATCTGAAGAAAAACGAAACTCTGATAGATGCAGTAGGGTTTTTGCTTTTCTTTGGCCCACTGCAAGTGCATTAAGTATTATCATGCACGCAACCAGTGATGCTCGTGATAATAAAATAAACATCTTGAGAATGATCGCCTCAGTTATTTGAAGGCTTTGATAAGCTGTGTCACAGAGGATTGCTACACAAATTGGCCAGCTTTGGAATTTCTGGAAGAGTCTTCAATGTTATCACATCTTTCCTGTTAGGTCTATGAAATTCGTTGTTAATGACTATTCCTCTGAAGCACGGTAGATTAGTGCCGGTGCCCCAGCCTCACTCCTCCTACCCTCTTGCTGCTTTAGGGTAACGACCTAAGAACATTTTCAGATCAGGTCAGTAAATATACATGCAGTTCGCTGGATAACCTGGGTCATGCAGGTGATCTCCATCTAACCAAACTCTCACTGTTCAATGGAGGAAAGACTGGCTGGTATCATTCAATAAATTCAAAACAAAGCTCATAATATTTCCTCACAACCGAGTAGGCCCTAAGTTTGCAAAAATACAGATATGTTATACCCACAAAGCGATCCTAGCATTGAACGCCTACTGGTTCTAAAGTTAACTGTAGCCCTCAGATGGAACGCGTACATTTATGTCATCGCCAAAAATCGCAGGAACAATATTCGGTTCATTGAATCGTTGCAGAAATACCTAAAAAATAGTGTCATGCACTATCTTTACAAGAATCGGTACAGACCAATAAAGGTTCATTGCTGTTTTGACTGTACTGCTGCTGTTCAGTAGAGACGACTTCTGCTTTATGAGTAATGAATTATTCTTCACAATGAAAGCAGTATCCCGTCGCTAGCATCTGAAAACACTATTGCTATTACTATGCCAGATATTCTGATGAATTGCATTTCTAAGTTCAACCAGCTCACACCTTCATAGCTTGGATACTTCATCTCATTCGCATGGCGGCACATCATCTTCATTCTATGTGTTCCTTTCATAAGTAATACGTTTCACACACACTGTTTCTTCCCCGGAACTGTTACATTGTGAAACAAACTCCCGAGAGGATAATTCATTGATAACTTGTGAGTTTCTGGTCAATCAATGGGAACCACAGATATCCTAACAGTCAATTACTGATTTTCATTGAGTACGTAATCGTTCAGCATTTCACTTTCAGAACGTAGAATGATTTAAGTGGGCTTCTGTATTAATATTTATAATGATTTAAGTGAGGTGTCAGTAGCAATATTTTATATGGACCTCACAAATTGAAGCGTCGTAGGTGAGATTTAATTTTCAGACAATTAAGAGTTTCAGGTACGAATCCACACACACACACACACACACACACATATATATATATATATATATATATATATATATATATATGTAAAGAAATATTCATACGTAGAATCAATCAGCAATATTAATGCGATTAAGGGCGAAATCACTTCTCTAGTAGAAACATAATGTATGCATTAGAATACTGTTAATCCATTGAATGATGTGATTCTCATTTATAAAACTGTTGTCAGATGTTTCTAGTGTATATTTTTTTAAGTTAAGCAAGTACTTTCGAAGAATAATTCCTTCAAAAAAAAATCACTTGTAAAAAAAGAATTCGTAGATTTACCATATTACAAATTTCATATAAAAATTCTTTCTTTAAATTTTGAACTTTAGCGTTGCGCCTAGCACGTTCAGAGAGTGTACAACCGTCAATAAATAGCAAACTCTTTAAAAAAAATATCTTTCGGTCTAAAAACAATTATTTCGTCTTCAAGTTTTAACTTTAAAGGAAAAAAATTAGTCTGACGATGAAGGAATGATTCTGGCGGCCGCAGTTGAAGCCAATGTCAATTTTATTGAATAAAGTAAATTCTTAGTATTTCGAGATATTTTTGTCTAATTTTGGCAAATATATCTGTTAAAATGACACACACACACACACACACACATATATATATATATATATATATATATATATAAGATAGGATGAAGAAATATCGCGTGATAAAAATTTAATATTATCACTTAATTGCATTCTCATAATTGTATCCTGTCCTGGGTATGACGATAAACTACATCTAGCAGGAAGACCCTGGTCGAGAGATTGAATTTTTTAAGGAACATTGAACCACCTCTTAACTGCTGTTGTTCTCAGGTTTACTCCAACCCGAGATGGTAGCATCTGTTGTAATTCTAATTATGGGAAAATAGTGAAGCCTCAAACAAAAATCAATAGTACATTGTTATAATAAAATAACAATCAACAAATCAATAACAATTTTAACAATAAAATTTATAGTAAAATTAACAGAAGCTCATTTTTGTAAAAATATCTACAAAATATCTGTAGTTCATGTCATACAATTGCATTAATCTTAATGTTGCTAAGGCTAAAACGCACATCAAAGATTCTCCAAAGCTGGAAATAGTTGGTTAATAGAATTCCACAATCGAAACTTAAGTTTCAAGTTGTATGTCAACTTGAAATGGAAATATTTGCGACTTATTTAAGAAGGTCAACATAATGTTTAACCGTAGAAAAATAGCAAAGTTCGAGATTATGTACAAAATGTCTGTAGTTGAAGGCATACAATTAAAGATATTTCGATTTAGGCATTAAAGAACCCATAGAGGTTTTGATATGACGCTACATAAAAGGAACCAACAATCATAATTTAATCTAGATTATAAGACGTACAGGAAGTTTTGGAAGAAAAGTGACGTCTGTCTGTCTATCTGTCTCTCTGTCCCTCTCTCCCTCTCTCTCTCTCTCTCTCTCTCTCTCTCTATATATATATATATATATATATATATATATATATATATATATATATATATATTCATCTATTGTAAATCCAGGTATTAAAAAAATTATGTTGGTAGCACAAAAATATTTTCAATTAAGATGGTACCAACAGGATCTTACATCCTTCAACAACAATGGCTATCGTAACCAAATATCCCTCTATAAATATTTAGCTTTTAAAAGAAATAAATAAAACTCATAGAGTAAAATAGAAATCATTACAAAAAGAGAACTTGTAGGTCATTAAATGACCCATGTTCTCTATCCCCACAGGAAAAGTTATATATTATTAAATTTCTTAAAAATAAACATTTATTAAGGTACGTGACGAATTGTAGGCATTGTGTTATATTCACATTGAAACATAATTAATAGGACTTTTTATAAAAAATCTATATTTTAAAATTATGTATCTATTATTTAACTTCATATAATGATGCAAAAATGAGTATTTTATTCCCTAAATTTTAATTTCAACACGGCTATGTCTAATGTACCATGAAATATTATAAGATTTGCATTTTAACTCATTATAATTAATTGTATCTTAGAAATGTTATGAAAAAAGAAAGCGAACATGACATGTCTGTTTCACGACAGGCAAATCTAGACAACCAGGAATTATATATCCACACCTATCCATTCAACTATATTTTCACTTTTCCAATTTAACTTGGGTTTGTATTTAGATCCATAAAAAACACCTAAAATAAAATTTTGAAATCTCATTGCCCCCTCCCAATTACACTCTTCAATATAATACTACTTTGGTTGCAAAAGGAAATCATTTTTTCTGAAGTTATTCAATGAAACAGAGGTAAAAGTATACATTAGTGAATATATATAATATCCAACGTCGATTGTACGAACTGGAATTTTATGCAGTTTTGCAAGCTTCAGGAGCAACTATAATCACAGATTATATTTGCGCTTGAAGAATGCAAGAATTGAATGAATAAAACTGAGCCGTGCTATCGACGTTGGAGATCATATATATTCACAAATATATTCTATCTATCTATCTATCTATCTATCTATCTATCTATCTGTATGTATGTATATATATATATATATATATATATATATATATATATATATTCACTAATACACACACACACAAACGTATATATTTACTTCATATTAATATTAATGATACAACCTGCAATATTCTGAGACTTTAATTTCAAACAATGCTAGCATCAACAAATGCATGTACAAATGCTATATATCTGTATATATATTAGGTTGGTGCAAAAATAATGACGTAATAATGTCGTTTGTTGACGTCAAAAAACGACATTCTTACGTCATTATTTTTGCACCAACCTTATATATATATATATATATATATATATATGTGTGTGTGTTTATGTGTGTGTGTATGTGTATGTGTATGTGCGTGTGTGTTCTAGACTAAAGCTTCTAAATAACTTTATAATGACACTTATATCAAATGACATGCTAGGAATGATAACAGCCCTTTTATTATACTCAGTTGCTTTCACTTAAAACGGACTTTATCAAATTGCCAAATACTGATGAATGTGAGAGTGCATTCTTCTGAAAGTTGATTAGACAGAAAAAATACAATACGGAAACTAGTAACACAGAGTGCTAAAGAAAATTACTGAGCTATTAAATTTATAAAACCCCGAAAAATTAATAAACTGATGAACTCAAGATGACATGGCTCAGTGGATCCAGTGACTTGACCCAAAGAAATGTGAACAAAAACTTTGAGTTAAGTTAAAGATTATGATTGAGACATCCAGAAGAGGTATTAGGCATGGAACTAGAAAAATCTACTCGGTTGAACGGAATAAAGTTTTCAGTTCGTATTTCCAAATATCTGAAGAATGCCGGAGCGTAAAACGGTCAAAATGTCGTGAATATAGCAATGAAGATGAGGACAACAATCCGAATAATGTAAATAATTACAAATACCTCATCTCGGAAAAATAGACGGATAATGTAGTACCAAATAAATAGTTATTATGAAATTATTTATAATTTTAGCAATTAAAATAATTTTTAAGAGAAAATTGGCGTTCGTATATTTAAATCAAAATATACATACAATTGCTTATATCTTAAGAGTATGAATACGAAGTAATTCTTGTTGCTATTGTTTCATGATGATTATTTATACTTTGTTTTATAAGTTGAACTAATTCAACTTAACTTAGCAATTACAGAAAATTGCTGCGAAAAGTTGCAAATAATTAATAATCATTAAATAAATTTCAATACCGTTTAATCTTCTAAGAAGCGATATCTTACCTAAGGGTTATAGATTTTCATTTGTCACGATTTCGAACAAATTGGAAATCAAGTATGTCTTCCCAATACTGCAGCATTATCTGATGTATGCATACTGAATACATTATATTTCCTCGAATGTAAAATATCACTTTCATATTACATGATTTTTTCCCTTCTGTAATAACGTTATAATAAAAAAAAATATATTGGATATGTAATAAAATTATTATATCAAATCCCTTGCAATGTCTGCTGGTAGGTAATTTGGTTCATTGTGTCGTGGTAAATAATTTCCCTTGCCGTAATCTATCTTACATTCACCCTTGTACTGAATATTGCTTCCATATATAGTCTGCTGCTGTTATATATTTAGAGATACTTGACAACACCCAAAGAAGAATGTGCAATCTTGTTGGTTGTGATCTGGCATCTCGACTACAGTAACTTTTCTACTTCCATAACGTGGCTTCCTTGTGCCTTCTCTATAAATAATTTCATGGTAATTATTATGATGAACTTTCCACTATAGTACCTAGAATTTTGGTACAGTGCCAGATTGGCGACAAGTTCTCATCATTTTACAGTTGAAATATTTAAACATAGGTTCTAAAAAACAGACATTTTTTATTTATCGTACTACATGCTCGTGAAATTCTCTTCCGGCTTCTTGCTTCGTAGCCGACTTTCAGCTTAAGTTTAAATGCAATTTCGATCGTTATCTTCATTCCTGTTCTGACTTGTCTTCTCTAATTAATAGTGTATTTGACATATTCTCTAAAACTCGTTAACCCCTTGCGTCTTAGTGGATTTACGGCTTTGATTTGGGTAAAATGATGAAGGAAAGAGAAAAAAAAAACATATTTTTTCAGTCTTCACTTCCTTTTATTATCAGTCTGTCTTTTGCTGGAATGAAAATATTCTGTATCTTATTAATATTTCTTCTTCGTTCATGATAACTTGATCTGTCCTTATGGCTAGAATCGGTATGAAATTCAAACGTACAAGCAATTTGTATTTATATAATAACCAGTAAACTGTCAACAGTATACAAGCGTTTTTTTTTTTCAGTTGAAATTATTAAACATGTCTTCAGAGAAATTAATCCTATACATTCGACTTGGATCTTATATCACACCCCTGTAGACTAGCTCAACAAAATAACACCAAATAGCATTAACAAAAACGGGGAGCACATGTATGTAGAAGATAGAATAATGATATAATCAAGCCGTTTAAAAATCCACACTATTGAAAGACGAAATATATAAAAATAAATACCCATCAATACTAGTAAGAGCGACAAAAATTACATGTTTTGTGGAGTATAATTTCCGGAAAACTGTTTTAATAATAAAGAATTAATGACTATCAAAGGACAGTAACACTAATTGTCAAGCAAATGAATCATGAATCGGTCTTGTATGGTGACATTTTATTTTACAATTACCATTAATTATACGATTACAATTGCAGAAGATTTTAGTTCATCTTTATATCATTCACTCAGTGAATTAGTAGATCCTTCATAGATGATACGTTCGAGCTTGTTTATTCATATATCATTGCTACTTTCATTTATGTTTCCGACATTATTTTTTTTAGTTTTGTCTACTCTCGTTCTAATTCTTTAGATTCAGTTGTCTTGACTTTGAACGCAAAAGAGGCGCGAATCGTGTTCGAACATGTCTGTTAAAATCAGTTACATCCACGTTTTTCCCGTTAGCGGCAGAACAGCTTGGCATGTCAAAACACGGGTCACTTACAAATTGTCCAGATCAATAAAAGCGACGAGAAAACCATCAGTTAGTAGTTGGCGAGACTCGGTGTCTCGTAAAGGCATTTTGTGCTGCTAGTCGTGCTGTAATTTCTGAGGCAGTGTTGTTTTCATTTTCCTCCCATCTTTTTTTCCATCTCTGCCTTTTACACCATAGTTCTTCGGATAGCATATGATTAGGTGCTTCCCCCAACCTTAACACACCGTTGCTTTAAAAACAGAATCTATATTTCGCGAGAGTTCTTTTCAACCAACGACAACAATTTTTCTCTTCTTTTGAAATCAATCTGGGTGTTTTATTCGTATTTTTAGTTCTTTCAAGTTATTATTAGTTGTAGTTTGTTAACATTTAATAAGTATTTAAGACTATCATATTAAAACTACTTATAATAAATATTGTAACCTATGGAAGGTTACTGAATAGAATAATCGCACGAAGGTTGGTAATAAAATGGTAATGTGGCACAATGCTGAATTTAATGTGGATTATCCAACCCCGTAAGCTCGGCCAAAAATGCCCGTAGACTCCGTATAAAACGGGGTCGGGTAGCTGTTTTTTGAGACGAGATTCTGCCCTCGTCTGGGGATCCTTTCTGCCCGGAGGCAGATAGTTTGACCAGCACAGCGGTAGACGAATCTCCAACTGCAATATGTATTTGTAATAAAATATGAAATGTTGCACAAGGAGAAAAAAGGGGGCTGTAAAATAAAGACGGTCTTCATCTGTCTTAATTTTAAACTTAGTTAGCCACAAACACTGATCCATTCATACAAACAATACTCTTAACACCAAAACAACGTATCTTTCTTACTTCTTCCAACATAATACCTCTTTGTCTCTATAAATATCCTAAATATACCCCATATGTACAATTCATTGTCTTTGGTGGTGGGAATAAAACAAAAATTTAGAACCTAGCCCCAATGAATATTTTAAATATGAATACAAATTATTTACATGAAATTCAACAATATAATGTTAGTGATAAAACCAATCCTTAAATGTGGCAGAAACATCAGCAAACTGAACGAAATCAATGCGACTATATAATAATATAAAAATATTCATTTATCCCAAGCTCTCACGCAGACGCATTCAGACACAATAACAAATACGAAAAACACGTACGCGAAAATGAAAGGCCCCCCGGATCCACCAGAGAACTGACATCATTGACTACCTAACGAGGATGGGGATGGGGAATTAAACTAAAAAAATAGGGAAGAAATAAAAGGGGACCAAAGAGCATACACACTCTAGCTGGAAAAAAGAAAACTAAGGATTCAAAAACAAAACTTAAACTATCCTAATTTCGGGATGGGTTGCCAAAGTTCAACCCAGGAAGAACAATATCCTGATGCCTAAAATTGCAACTCTAGATCAAACCCTTTTACTCGACACAAATGCGCAAGATTCACCCACCTTTTTCCAAATTCTGATCATGTGAGCCGCCGCTTTTCCGTCCTAATCTTGACTTTACCTGATGCTTAAAGAACAAGATCAGTTGGAAAGTTGTGAAATTCTCGCCTTCATAGAATTCGTTCTGACGTGTCGTCCAAATTATGACTGTCATAACACCTAGAGAGCATAAAAACACATAGTGTTCAGCCTTTGTCATCGGCGGGCACCACATTGCTACAAACAGACTGGCCTCAGGGACAAAGAACTTTCCACGCAGCATGTGGACCATGAGGCCTTCAACAAACTAGCACAACGCAGCTGCCAACCTGCAATGAAGAAGGCGTGATCCAAGGTCTTGACTTCCCCACTACAGCGACGGCAGTTTGAAGATTTCTCCTAGCCCGCTGAACGAAGTCTTTTGGCGACCCAGAGGGCCCCACAAATCATCAGCCAGTTGAGTGATGCCTCATCGTTATTGAGATATTTCAACCCTGGCACCCAAGGCCATATCGAGCGAGCCTCCTGCTTCGTAAGACCATTCTGCCAAGACATCATTGCGACCTTGCCTCGACCCAAGAAGAGAACAAGAGCCTTACTAATGACATTAGTGTGGCATACGGAAGTGGAAGTACAAAGAGTCGGTAAAGGAGAATCGGGTAGAATCGTGAAACGCATACTTCCGATCTCCCCTACAAGGAAAAATTCCCCCGAGACCACAAATTAACTGCGATCTCGGCCTTCTCTTGTACCTCCGACCAATTCATATCCAGCCGGAGATCAGGACCGAACAGAGTATCTTGAAACTGTGGGAGTTTCAAGATACTCTGGTTCCAACCGCAAGCCAACAGACTTATCGCCGTTGATCTTGGCTCCTGTCACAATTCCATAACCACTGATTTCATTGCTGATGGGAGACAATGACCAACCCACTCCAAGGCCTTGGAGTGATCTAAATTGATCAGCGCGGTTTCACTGTTATCTTGTTCAAAGATCAAGCGTACCATATAAAGGCTGTCCTGCCCTTCTCAGAAAATATGTTCGGAACTAATCAGACTAGACTAGACTAACGCATCCCCACCTTTCTTGTCCTTTCGAACAACCTTGATGAAGCGTTGGGATACAGACCCCTGATTTATCCAGTTGTTGTAAATCACTTCCAGCAAAGGAACAATAAGGGGTGTCTTTCTCAAGTCCCAGAGATTTATCCAGGCCAATCTTTTTCAACGCTTCCCAGATTTCCGACTCTGTGATGGGACCCTCGCACCCAGCCACTTTAGCTGCCTCAAGCCAGGGAAATTCTGGTATATTGGCGTCGAACTGAGCAGGCCTTAGACAGGGCTCCCTGGTGAAAAGTGCCCGAAAGTAATCCCGAAAAGCCTGTCATATTCCCGCGTTTGTAGTCACAGTTCGCTTATCCAGCAAAGTGACTCACGCGATATGTCGCCGAGATGCGCTCCAATTCACCTCTGTGTGCAATTCAGCGGACATTTTGTCGCCTCAGAGGACATTTTTTTTAGCCTAGCCCTAACTACCAGAGCTTGATCGTTCTTGATAAACAAGGAGGATAACTCTGTCTTAGCTAAGGCTATTTCCCCACTATCAATAGGATGCTCATTCCGGTAGTTATCGACAAGATCAAACTTGTCGATAAAGTCCCGAAATGGTTTCAGATCTCGATTGTCAGTACCCGATTTAGGCCCACTACGATCTATGTCGAGGTCAAGGACGGCATTCCAATCCCCCGCTAAATCTGGCTGACGAGATGTCAAAAACGGCTCGATCTTCCGAAAAATTGCAGGTCGCTCAAATTGCTTATTGGGCGCATAAACCCCAATTAGTCGAAGGGCCTTATCCTTTATGGTAACATCCAGCACTTAAAGCCTGCCCGCCGGATCCTTCAAAGACCTGCTCACTAGCCAAGAGACACCTCTTGAGCTACCATCAAAACATGCTGAATTGAGGGAAAACCCACTACACAGTATGCTCTCGTGGTTAAGAGTAGAAAACCGGGTCTCCTGCACACAACAAACATTCGCCCTGAGGCGCTGAAGGTCAAGAGAGAGCTTCTCTCTGCGAGACTCTGACCTTGGGCATTTATACTAACCAGAGAGCCATAATGAAAACCGAACAGGGTTCTTCTCCTGCATTGAACATGGCCGGGGATAGGAAACCGACAGCCTCTCCCATGGGGCCAGTACCCATCACATTTTTGATGGTTCCAACAGAAGACAGGCCGCCAATGTCCAGGAGGAAAGTTAGCTTAAAATCTCTATATCGGGAGGGGCGAACGAAAAACGGGGAACCTCCCTGAACAGTATTAGTTTCTTTTCATTTTCGTTGTCAAAGTAAGCTAACGGCAGATAAATATCGAACGCGCCATTAGCTTCGCGTAACATGGCCCAGATGTTTTCTGAGCGATATCACGCTCTTACAACAGTCAAAATTCTTTTGGCTATTGGGAAGTTCTTAGGATCTTCAATCTCCAAATTGTTTACTTTTTTAAAAGTTTAAACGCATTTTGAGGTCTTTTGATTTGCGGGAAATGGAAAATGCTTTGTCGGATTGGAGTGTTTCCACGCGACACTTGTCCTTCTCCCTATTAAAATGAAATGTTTCATTTTTTTTCTTTGTTCAGTTCTCCATAGTCCGAGGAAGGGTTCCGTTGTCGCTTTCGTGTTTCACTTTTCAGTGGTGAATTGCTGGGTGTTTTAACAGGGGATAGATTAGGAGTTATGGACAGGGTGGGGGTTTAAGGAGAGTTTGGAAGGAGAATTTTTTTCCAGTGGAGTCAATTTGAAAGTGGTCAGGGTTGTTGTTTGTGAAAACTAGGGTTGGAGCCATGGGGGACTGTTTAGAGGATGGAGACGACGGAGCTGATGTGGATTCACTTATAATTTTTCTAGGATGATGTTTTATGGATTCCTTTAATTTTTCTATTTTCTCTTGAAAGAGAGCTCGCATTTTGTCATAGGTGTCCAAATAGACGCCCTTGCAACTCTTAGAGGCTGTGCGGCTGTGCGGCTGTGCGTGTCTTTAGCCGTGGAGACTTCAGGGGAACGAGGTCTTTTGAACTTACGAACGACCTGCCATTCCTCTTCTTTCTTTTCCACAACCGCAGTAGCAGCGGGAAAATTCTTTTCGAGGAATGGGTGCTGAGAGACAAACCAAACAGGAATTTAACCACACTGGTCTCGATCGCTGTCATGCCAATTACAGGCAAGACGGATATAATAGACTCGGTCGCAGGGGAATTTGGGTTGACAGGGGCCAGAATCTCAGAGGCCTTCTTCTGTGTGCAGGAAGAGGACAAGTGACCAGTCTGTTTACACTTTCAATATATAGGTCTTCTCCCGGTGACTATAATTTGCATTTTATGGCCCGCTACATCCAGACAGTTCGGGATGGAGGTGATGGTTTTCTGGTCTATTTGGATTATAAAACTCCATCCCTCGAGGATGCACTGAGTAGCTGACCAAATTTGCTTAGATAAGTGGCCAAGTGCTCCCCGACGATCTGAGGAGGAACCTCAAATGCTGATAGTAGCTACTCTGTCCGCCTACATATTCTGTAAGCAAAAATGTCTTTAGTTATTAGATCGCGACTCGAAGCGGCTTCATAGGCGGCGGTTGAAGTACGTCCCACATGAAAAATCTTTTTCCTTTGATCACATTCTGGGGTTTGATTCCCAGAGAAATTAGTGATTTAATTACGGTGTGTAGCGACATATTTTGCGCGAACGCTTGTCCACCACAAAGACAGGCAGAATTCTTTTTTCAACTCTCTTTAATTCCTCTGGATAGACCAAGATGTGCATAACCTTTAGCTTTCCCGAGGAACTCCGTGAGGTTGATTGAACATTTACGTGGGGACATCCAGCAGGGGGTCTCCTTTCCGACCACTATATTTTCGTCTTTAGTTTTGTCATCTTCAGCTGCTTTTGTCTATTTTAGGGAATTTTGGCAATGTTTACCTTCATAGATTCGTCAGATTTCTTCAGGTTTTCAGTATTTTGGGACTCTCTAGCTACCATACTCTCACTGGAAATATTGGCAACAACCTCATGCTGTTGGATCTTTTCGTCGATGACTGATTTCTCCATATACCCATGCTTATTCTCCTATTCCTTATTGGGAGGATCTTTCTTTTTCCTTTTGTTCCCGAAAAAATTTTTACGCACCATTTTGAAAATTGGAGTGGGCGTCTTTTTTTTTTCCATTTGAACAGAACAAAAAAAACAAAAACAAATTAAGGACTTGGCAAGAAAAACGTGAACAATTGGTCCCAAACAAATAAACACGAAAAATAAATATTCACAAAATTGATATAACAAAATTTCAAAAGAAAAATAATACCAAAATCAAACATTATACAGACGAAGACCACCTAGAAATTGCAAAAAATAAGGTAAACTATAAAGAAATTACTTTAAACAACAATAAACCTTTTTAAAACTAAATAAAAAGAGAAAAAAAGAGAATCTAAAAATACGAATACGAAACAAACAATACGTATACACTAGAGAAAAAAATCAATATGGACGCTGATGAACGAAATAAGAAAATAAAATTAAAAAACGGATAGATTAGACTAAATAAACACAAAAAATACAATAAATAAGAACAGGGTTGAATCGTAGAAATAATACACAGAAAACTTAACGGATATTTAAAGGGAACGAACAAAGAACGAAGTAACACGTAAAAATAACACGTAATAAATAAACAAATAAAAAATAAAGTCGGACAGCGGGGAAAAAATAACACGTAGAAAAAATAAACAGATAAACTTTGGAAGGAGAAAATAAAAAACTAAAAAAATAACTTTAAAAGAAGATTTAACAGTAAAAGTCAAAAACTAATAATAGAAGAATAAGTACAAAATAAAAGGAAAAATAAAAATGGGAATAGAATAAATTGAGAAAGAAAAAGAAAAAAATCATTTCTTTTTTTCTTCAAATAACAGTAAAAAAAAGAACTTGAAAAAGCAACATAAATCGGAACTTAACTAAATCTGAACTAGTAGAACAAAAAACGAATTTCCTATCGTGGCAGAAAAAGGGTTGTATCAGGTCTGGTAAGGACTTCAACGATGAGGCACGGTGGAGTAAGAGGAGGCACGGTGGAGTAAGGGATAGCGGCTTGGATTGAGAAATCGAGGAGCCGAGTTCGAATTCCATTCGAATACATTACATTCACATTACGTGCTAATACCACTGGGAAAGGTGTGAATCCTCTTCTACCTCCTGGGTAATTAGCAGGCCAGACTGGGTTCTATAGCCTTGGATGGCATCTGGTCTAGGAGAAGGAAAACTCTAAATTCAAAACCTGCGGAGGTTCGTTTGCGGACCTTGAGACACATAGTGCACCAGGTCTCTGTAATCGGCCCTTCAAAAAGTGTGGATGGTCCTGCACGAAACCTTCACAACTATAATCAAGTTTACAAATTTCACTCCAAGAAGCGTCGCGAAGAAAATATGGAAATGAATCTCAGTCAGTATGGTCATAACAGAAATTATTCTTGTGAATAAAAAAGACATGTCTAATAGACGAGTTCAAAAATATCAGCAGAAACATTAGTAACATTAGAATGATTATGCCACTTATGACAATGAACAGAAAAAATGATAAAGACAAAGACGTGTGTACATGAATGTAATGAAAGAACCATTTTGTTATCGTCAGATATTATTTTATTTATTTTGATGTCCTCAGAAGAAGGGGATCAATAAAGAATCTAGTAGAAGATATGATACCTGTTGATGAATAGATACAAAATATTATATTCGTTTGTATCGGTAATTCATATATCAGTCATTACTGAAACAATTTACAGGAATATTTCATCGTTTTCTGATATTTCTCAGTTTCATAGATAATAAAAATTTGTAAGATTATTTTTCTCTAGCTTCTCGCTAGTTATACTTAAAGAAAAATTTTACTTTTATATATATCGGAAATAAACTTGTCTTTTTCTGTTTCCTCAGCTTATCACAGTTGAGAATATGAAGACAAAAATTAATATGTACATTTTTTTTATCTCCGTAATCTTCATGGCATCATCTATTTTGGGATGATTGTAGCGTTGTATTCAGCGCAGTAGGTATTGTGTGAATAGCAGTTACTCAACGAAATAATATGAAAGAATGACTAACCGATTGTAGGTCAATTGAATTTCTTTGCTCGCATGCAATACGTAACCGTATGCACGGGTTATAAAATGTGCGTATTGAAGAAAAAAGATCCTCAATTTTGCACAGAAATTAAATGAGCTTTATTTTTCATAAGACAATTCTCCTGCCATAATCTATCAGATCAGACCAAAAATGGAGTATTTTTGCAGGATCTAAACCCAATTCAAAAGCATTTACGCGGCCTTTGGTTGATGAATTGCTTTCCACACAGCAATCCTTTTCTTACAGAAGAAACATTGCTAGCCTCTGGATACTCTATCGTTATTTTCATGGCGAAATGCATACTTGGGTTTCTTTAGTCCAGACTTTCACAGCTTGAATTTGCCAGACGACGTACACTGAGTTGGCTCATGCTCAATCCCTTCATATCCCATTGGTCAGGAGGAAGTTCTAATCAGAAAGATTTTGTCATGTAGAACGGATCTCCGAAGAGGATTCTTCCATAATCACTATGATTTTAACTTCTTAAAGTCAATGGAAAAATTTAATCTATCCTAAATATCGTAATAATATGTAACCCTTATCCCTATACGTTTTAATAACATCCCTATTCACTAGCCCCCTTCCTTGAGTGGCACATGATTTTTGATTAATGTAGAATAGGAAAAAGAAAAAGGAAAAAAAACTCGACTCGATGTTGCTTAACCTCGATGATCCTACTAGAACTCGTATTTCAACATGATATTTCGGCAAGCCTTTTTAAATCTTCATTTGTTGATTGCTTTTAATTAGGACTTGCTACACAGGACCGATGCTTGCTAACTAAAAATTACAAAGCACATATACTTAAAAATTCAAGATTCAAGATAGATTCTGGATAGATTAACGTAAAGCCTTTGATAGCGTACCACACTCTTGGATCTTTAAGCCTATGAAAATGCACAAAATCTAGACGATAGTAAATTTCTTTAAATATAGCATGGAAATGTGGAAAACCACATTATATCTAAATCACACCAAAGGCACTGCCACTTCCAAGCAACTGAATATCCGATGTGGAAGCTTTCATGGGTACGCCCTGTCACTTCTGTTTTGTCTCTACTTAATTCCCCTTTCGCATGAACTAAACAGTAATGCCTATGCATACAATGTAAAAAAAGAAATTGTTTCATCACGTAAGCTCCATGGATGATACCAAACTGTTTGCGAAAGACGACAATGCTTGCTAATTAGAAATTACCAAGCACACATAGTGAAAAATTGAGCTAACCAGAAATGCAGATTCTGTGATAAATATCCAGAAACAATTGACCATCTTGTATTAGGTTACACGATACTGGCACCCACTGAATATAAAAGTCGGCATGACAGAGTGGGCCAATATATGCATTGAAAATTCTGCAACTTGTACAAAAAGGAAACTTCAAGAAATTGATATGAAAACCACGCAGACCCGGTTACAGTGATATGTTCTGCAACAATTTTATGGTATTTTGCAATACACACAGACAGAACAATGAATGCTAATCGTCCAGACATAGTGATCAGAGACCTAATGTGCCTTCTTATTAACATGGGAGTCACTGCAGATCTTGAAAAAATCAAGGTTCTTGAAATCGAAATCTCAATATGTCGCACATGAGGATATTAATAACCACGCCTTAAAGATATACAAAACATTGTAGACACAAATACATCCCACATGTTACAACGGGCTTTATCTATGTAAAATGTTTGTGATCTTAGTTTTTTTTCCTCAAAAATGCTCAGTGAAAAAAGTCATAATGCCATTTCTAACACTAGATCTATGGTTGGGACCCGGGAAGAAATGAGTATACACCAGAAATCAATGAAATATAATAATAATAATAATAATAATAATAATAATAATAATAATAATAATAATAATAATAATAATGCCATTTCAGTAAATAATATATTGATTCAGGTGAATGTAGCCGCATAAAATAGGATTATAATGTTGGATTAGATTATGGTTTAGCAAATTACCAGGACAATGTAGGCATTATGTGCCCTCAAATACAGTGGATTCTGGCATGGAATGAAATACTGGAAAAAGGACGTGAAAAGAGAAACAGTGTTAAGTATGAAGGATTTCCAAGATAAGAATATCGATCATCAAAAAGGATTTGTCGCAACACAATTTTATTACACAATTTAGCTTTACGTCCCCCTAAGATAAGCTTAACAAATATCACGATCTAATGCCCATCTTTAGGCTTAGATTGTTGTCTATTTCCCATTAGCGAAAATCGTCGATTTCGATTCAGGTATAGGGTGATTATTTAGAATGTCAGTTGTCAAAGTTGTGGGGTTTATTTCTACTTGTCCGATTTTGACACTGATATCTTCGTTTCCTAAATTTTCGACTCTTTTAGCACTTGCGCATACTAAGATAAATTTAGTAAATACCAAGACACTGTAAAAGTTTTGTAAAAAAATAAAACATTAAAATGAAAAAAAATATAACAGAAAAAAATGTAATTTGAAATCATAAAAAACGAATCCTTATAAAAAAGAAATTACAAATAAGAAAAAAAAAATAACCGAGAAGAAAGAAATTGTCGAAAAACTTAAATAAATAAAAAAAGGAAGAAAAGATTCTTCTTTTATACGCGGTGTCCCTTCGAGACATAGGCGGTCATGGTTCTCTCCTTCCTCCTATCCCTTGTAGTTTTCAATAAGTTTTGTCCATTTGCTGCTTCCCCCAGACATATGCTTAAGACCACTAGGTATGTCATACGTTGCTTTACCTTGTGTCTCTTTCACTCTATTCGACCTATGTGTATCAGATTCTTCAAGCTCTCCTTTCTCATTACGTGTCTCAGAAATTTCAGCTGCCTCTTCCTGATGTTAAGTATAAGTCTCATCCTTGTTTGCATCCTCTCAAAAACCTCATCATTACTCACACTTGGTCCATGATATCCTTAGCATCCTTCTGTAGAACCATATCTACACAGCCTCGTGTCTCTTCATCATCATTTAGGAGACTGTCCAACATTCGCTGTGGTAAAGGAGGATAGCTATAACATAGCAGTTCAGTACTCTTTCTTACCAACGAAATCCTTGAAATACTTTGATTAGGTTTTGGAATGCGTCTTTAGCCATGCCAATACGTCTTCGGATCTCCGCGTTGCACTTACTGTCCTCTGTCAATACCCTTCCCAGATATTTAAATTTAAGCACCTACTTGATTTAATATCCGCGACCTGTAAATCGCATTTCGCGATCATCTTTTCGCTGATAACCATGCATTTTGTCCTCTTGTAGTTTATGTATAGACTCTTCTTCTTGCTGTTTTTTGCTACCTTCTATCGGTGCTTTTGTAATTTCCTTTCAGCGTCTGCTATCAGTACTGTGTAATCTGCGTATCTTATGTAGTGAAAATTGTGGACGCAAATGATAAACCATGGTAGGAGTTCCAGTTGTCTCAGAATTGCCTCGCTATATTGGTTCAATATGTCTGGTGAGAAGACACATCCTTACTCCGCTTTCTATTGTATATCTGCTGAACTCATTTTTATCTTAATGCAGGCGCTTTGTTGCCAGTATAGGTTCTTGATTATTCTAATATCTTTCCGAAATATGTCAAGGTTGTTGAACAATTCCAACAGATCTTTGTGACGTACTTTTTCGAACGCCATTGTGTAGGCTATAAAACACAGGTGCATTCCTTCTGCATTTGTATTACTCTTTCTGATAATATTCTGAATATAAATATTACTTTCCTTGTTCTGGTGTCTTTAACGAACCCTTACTGTTCTTGTCCTATCTCTCGCCTGATTCTGCTGTGCGCTCTATTCATCAGAATATGGATAATGAGTTTTCTTATGTGGCTGATTGTTCGGTTGAGTTCACATTCGTTTGCGCTTGGTTTCTTAGGAAGTGTTATGAAAATAGATCTGCTTAGATCTTCCGGTATATCCTCACTGTTGTAGATTTCATGTATTATTTATGTAATCTTGTCTATGCCCAAATCATCTAATGCTGACCGCATTTCTGTTACAATTCCATCTGGCCCCAGCACCTTGTTTCTGTTCACTTGGCCAGTGTAAATTTTACTTCTGTTTTTAGAATTTCAGGCCCGTCAGTAATTCTGGGTATTGCTAGTTGTTCTCTTTCGTCCTGGAAGTGTTCTCCAATATATTCGTTCCAGCGATGAGGAACTTTTCCCTTCTAAAATATGAGGGTTACATCCTTTGATTTTATGCAGCCTGTTGACGAGCATGTTTTCTCTCCTCTTTGTTCCCTTATTTGTTTATGAATAACTTCTTTTTTCTGTCGTACTCATTCTCTCCATTTCTGTATTTTCATTATCCTGTCTGCATTTAGTACTTCATTTGTTGTGTAGTTTTCTGTATTCCTTTCCGTATGTTGGCAGAGTTTTCAGTAACCTTTGCATCATTTTTTAATTGTATTCATTGGTTTCTTAAAGAGTCATTCTAATTTTCAACTACAAAATCTATGTTACAATTAGCTATACGTTTGATTATCTTCCTACCCGTCTCCTTAGATTCTTACGGAACAAGTCATATTTGTCCACAATTATGATACAGTGTTGTCACTCACCTATAGTTTGAATTAATTTCGTGTCTGTGACCTCTTCTTGTTCCTTTCTCAATAAAATAAGCTTTAAAATAGTTCTAGCATAATAACAGAATACGCATACACTTTAATAATGGGCTCCGTATAGTTCAAACAAAGGTCTTGGCATCATACCAATATTTGCCTGCTTGAGAAATGAGTATATGAAGGATTGTTTTGATGAGATGACAAATTGCCAAATATCAGCCCAGGATCTCAATTTCTATTTGCATGTTTGTTGTTATGACAGGTGTAAAAGTTGCGTTTCTGTATAGCTCTGTTGTCATGAAGCAAACTTGCTGCTAATATTGGATTGATTCGGATCTTTTGTAAAATCTTTTACAATACGAAAAGATCCCCTACCGTTAGCCTACGTCAGTTTTTTCAAGGTTTTTCTTTCCTTCATTAACGATTAGCACCATTATCTGGTTTTATGTTGAAATTGTTATTTACAATTCTGAAACTATTTCATATTGTTATATTCTACCTTTCTATTGATAAACTGTCTTTCCTGAAGTGACAATGCCCGTAAAACAAAAGTATGAGTCATTGTAAAATGATCGTTTAGTTCCCTTAAATTAATTGCCAATCGATATATATTAACTGTACACGAAATATGAATTAAATCCTAGTTAAACTTTATAGATACCAGATGTGGGCATTTAATTCCTGGATTGACCATGTAAAATTAGAGTTCTTTTATTATTAGTTGCTTGTGGAGATATACGTATAGTGAGGCGATGGTATAATTGCTGGAATCATTCTGGAAATGCGTGTAGAATAATTTTTAGTTCTGTAGTCACGTGTTGATGTATGTTATTCTGCCAACACGTCTTTGTTTTCGGACCATTTTTTCAATTCTTAAAACAGCCTAAAACAATAAATCGTAAATGAATTGCTCATTTTTTTACAATGAATTTCTTAGCAAGGAACTTACGTATTTCAAAAGCATTATTTTATTACGTATTTCAAAAGCATTATTTTATATCATTCCAAAATAAGCTATTAAGATTTGCCGCAATTATTCTTCATGTATATTTAGTTAGTTCCTTTTAATTCGTGTACTAAATATTCATTTTCAGTGCAATAAAGCTTGAACTGTATCTATTTTAACAAAGGGATAGCGTTTCAGGATCAATTTTACCACTCTTCATCCAAAACCTGATGTTAATAAGCAGCTTTAAATCCACCACATTTATTTACTGCCATTACTATAAAAGGAACACGTGCAATTTCCTCTGCTGCTCGGCAACGAATAGTGAATATGTCCGGACATACTTGGGTAAAAATGTATGCCTGGTTCGTTACACCCGGGATAAGTTACGTTCATTTCGAGAGTTAAATTGGCACATCTTGTAATCATGATTCAAATATTCTCTGTACATGATAAAAGTGATTTTGTATCTAGTTCTTTAAAATACTGAGGCAATGTATCAAAGAAAAAATACGGTATTCGTGTACAGGAAATGTATCCATAAACCGCCTTCAATCCATATTCAAGCCATACTGATGGCAGAATCTTGTTATCTTCTAATCAAACTTTTGAAATTACACGGTGCATTCAGTATCTTTATTTTTTATCATGACACACTTTCTCTTATTTTTATTTCTCTTCTTTTTTCATTAGGATTAATTTACCTTTATTTCGTTTTGTCAAAACTTATTCTTCTTTTCATTCATTATTTCTCTTTTATTACATTTATTCCTTTTTGTCTTTCTGTTTCCTTGCTATTCACCAAAAACTGTTCCTTCTTCCTAGAGGAAAAATTTAAGTCTTTCGCTTTTTATCCATTTTTTTTCATTGTAGTTCCCATTGAATGCTATGTTTTTTCGTTTATATTTCTAACGGTTCTTTCTGTTTTAACTGACAAACAATAATAATTCAATAAACCCGGAAGAAATTCCAGAAAAGCGTAACAAAGAATACCTCAGGAGAATTGGAAAGACTGCATCAGAAATCTAATAAAAGGAATGAACGCTACAAAAGTCGGTATTCTGCATCATTCCTAAATTTGATAAATGTGGAACTCAAAGCAATATATCCGCTGACTAGAGAATGAACCCTAAGTACATCCTGGCAGATGGTAGGTAAGGAGAAAAGAAGGAGGAATGACTTGTCATTACTTAAGGCAATGTGTTATCTTGGCAGTAGAAGGACTAAGAGGAAGTATAGACACAGAAGAGAAAATGACGTACATCAAAGTTAAAAAAAAACAAAACAAAAAAAACCTGACACGCTATGGAAAAAAAAAAAAAAAACTAGCGCTCAGAAAAAAGTATTAAAGTGAATTTAAAAGAGCAGAAGAAAAGTCCGGAGGTATCGAGAGACCAGGGTAAATGAAGGCGAAGCGATAAAGATATATGCAAGGTTCTGAGTGAAAAGATATAAAGTAATGCCTCTCTAGAAAGTTGAAATTGCTGCAAATTAAATTAGATTTATTAATTTAACAATATATAAAACCTTGTCGAGTTATTCAATGTCGAATGATAAGCATTAGTCGGTTTTTACATGAATTAAGAGAGAAACAGTACCCCTATTTATATGTGAATAAAAAGGTCAACGTTCGAACGGTAATCACGGTGGACACTACCCGCAACAGGATGCTTCCCCAATCATTACAACCACAACCTGTTAAAGTTCAGGCTTTTCTCTTGTCTTCTCCAAATAACCGCATAAACTACTTCGAGTGTCTCTTGGGCCTTGTATACTGGAATCAGACAATAAACAATGCCAATGTTTATACGTGAATCAAAAGCTCAACATTCGTCCGATTATACATGAATCAATGGTAAATATATCTTCTAATGCTTGAATGACAATGCTGACATCGTTAAAATCTTCTTGAAGTTTGTAGAACTTTAAGTCTAGTCAAAGATCTAAGCTCCGAGATAAGCCAGAAAGATGTTACTGGAAAAAAATACTTCGTATGATCGAAATTCAAACAGCGCTCTATCTAAATTAGTACAACAATCTCTGGAAATATATCGATTCTCTCACAGGCAATAGATCTTTATTCTTCTAATTTAAACATATTCCTAAGTGTATACATGTAAACAATATATTTTAAACATATCTTTCTTTGCTCGTCATGTATCTTTAGAGTCGTTTTGGAATTTAGATATTTAAGGGTGATCAACTAAATTTTCGGTTCAAGGCAAACAATAAGGGCAAGTATTTGATTTAAAATACTATCTTAATATTACATAGATCTGAATAATATGTAGTGCCAGCTGAACAGTGGAAGAAACAGAAGAATGGATATGATTAAAATCATGTCGGAAAAATTTAGTACATAAAAGGAAAGATACATAGCTCTGAAAGCATTATTTTCAGATTCCGACCGGTGATCTCATGCAAGACAGATTCTTTGAAACAAGCAAAAATATTAAGTACTTTTCAAAATTTAAGTACATCTGATGGCATCTGAGGTCCAGTGCAGGACATTAAATATTTTGCACGAGTAATAATAATTATTATAATAGGCTGTGTCAAGGTGTTGGAAAATGTCATCCGCACCATTAGTGCTTGTGACATAGTTGCACAGAAATAATACAAGTGCTGCCATGATAGTGGCCTGTCATCTGAACTGTTGCTTATTTATGAATCAAGGAAAAATGGTACCGCCATAAGCCAGAGAAGGCGATCAAGAATCACCAAGTTAAGGTCATGTGGAATTTTCAACAAGAATATACCTCCTCGGTGATGAGAGAATTCTGATGACTATTCTAGGAATTAGATAACTCAAGCTAGTTATCATTGGATCAGTACCAAACTTTATACCGATTTTCTTGCTGTAGAACAATGCACTACATTTCGATTCTAAGGAGGGAAGCTTCGGTAACATCAGCAAACGAAAACAACCGAAAGAAAATGAAACAAGAAAAAAGGAGGGGGTGATCAAAAAAAGATACCAAATAATTCCAAGGCATAGTACAGAATATGAGATATTACAAAATTTAGAAATGAATGCATGTAACCAAAAGAAATATAACGCAATGAAAGGTGCACAGAAACAGAAAAGTTGATCGTCACAGATAAGGCTGGTATGCATAAAAGAAAAAAAATAACAGGAGAAGGATAATCTCATCGACAGGATGAATAAAATCAAAGAAAGGAACGATGATAATAAAGAAAGAAAAAATATTTAAAAGATTGAAAGAATAGAACGGAGAACTTGTTCACCCCTAGAAGAAAACTTGGATATATTTAAGTGAAATCAACACTAGTAAAATTGCACGGGAGCAAAGCAGAAGGTTCAGATGTAATTGTAATCCCGAGATTAGAGGCGCCCGAGATGTTTTAGACATTCAAAAAATTACAGGATTAATAAATAAAATATACCACAGTGATATCCGTGAAAACCAGAGTACATCAATTTTAATAGTGCAGTCTACGACGCCGATCGGATAATCTGCCTAATGAACCACAATAGGAAACATCCGAATTATGATGAATAAGGTACGTAGAAGAATTAGACAGGAAATAGTAAAAGAAAATCGTGGTTTCCTTAAAGACATTAGAACAAGGAATGTAATATTTATACACTGAATTATATAGGAAAAAGCAATGCAAATGCCGAATAATTTACAACGTTGTTTTTAACAAAGACTTGTTTGAGCTGTTAGGTATGCTGGACGTACTTGAGAAATATTTTAGAATAATCCAGAATTTATACTAAAAGCAAACCGTCTGTATACAGATGAAAAATGAATTCAGTAAAAAAATAGAGAGGAGTATAAGCATAGGATGTGTCTTGTCACCGGAATTATTCAATATTTACATTAGCCGATCCTGAGAGAATTAGAAATCCTAACAAGATTCATTAATGGCGGCTACAATCTTAAGATATGCAGATGACACCGTGTTGATAACAGACGCAGAAAATTTACTACAGAAACTGATACAAAAGGCAGTATGGGTAAGCGAGAATAAAAGAATAAACAGCAATTGTAAGAAAAAAATGTATAGCTGTTAGCAAAAGAAACAATCCAAGATACGAAATATGACTTGGGGTGACTAAAATCATGTAAGTAGAAAAAATTAAATATCTAGGTAATGCCTTATCAGAAAACGGAAAACATCACAATAAGATGGTGCAATGGAATAGCAAAGGATGTCTCCCAAAATCTAATCAACATTTTTATAAATAGGACAATATTATTTGAAACAAAAAAATGATTGGAATATTATCTAATATCAGTTCTCCTATATGGAATTGAATGCTGGACAATCGGCTTACAGATGACTAAGAGACTTCAAGCAACAACAATGTGGTTTTCCAGGAGGATGCTGAGAATACCATGGTCTGAGCATTAGAATCAGAAACAGAAAATTGAAAAATCTAGAGCAGATAATGAGGGAAAAAAGTGTTCATGTATTTGACAATGATAGGGCATTGAAGGCAAATGGGGTTGTGGAAAGCAGGAAAAAATGAGGAATAATATATTTAAGGAATAAAATAGAATTAACCTACCCAATGACCATGTGTAAATGCTTGGTAGAACAGGGTTTATATATCGAAATATGATGTCATAATAGGAAGCCGCACTAGATTACCCCCCCAAAAAAAAGAAAAAGAAAAAAGGTACATTGACTTTAACATATAGCGTTGCTCTTTTACTTAACGAATCGGTTTGAGGACATGAGCGATCTCTACAACTTCATTAACACTATTTACATCGTTAGGGCCGTTGTCACATATGAGGAAAACAGTTAAAAAATGTATATAGTGTAAATAATTGCAATATCTCATTATCAGCGTCTGACTAGTATTCCCAGAAGTCTTCAAACAATTCAATGAGTTAAAACTGGAAACTTTTAATTATGAATGATACAATTTGGCTGATATCTAATATAAAATATAGATAATTAAGATTTTATCAACAGTTATTGTCTTTCAGCATCTGTCTACATTTCTAAGATGAGGTATTATGTACACTATTTACATTATTCGCACCATTGTTCTCATCTTTGTTGCCATATTTATCACAACGTTTCGGCCGTAGTAAACTCTCTACGTTCTGTACTACTTTAACCAGGTATTGACGTCACAACTTTTTGAGTTCTGTCACTGAATCTAACCAGCGCGTTTATCCACTCTGTCACGTAAGGAAACATGACACATTGCTAGAGAAAAAGCTAATTATTTTGGAGAGGAATCGACTCAAGCGGCAAATTTCACGAAATGTCACATTCAGTAGACGGACGACTACTGGTGTAGAGTTCTTTGGAGTGACGAGTCTCACTTTTGCATCTTTGGATCAGATAGAAAAACCGTTGTCAGACGCTGCCCAACCGAGGAATTTCATTCTATATGTGTCAAAACGTCGGGGAAAGCGGGAGACAAGGGTTTAATGGTGTTGGGTGGATTCAGTAGCTTTTTTATTGGTCCAATTGTTAAAGCTGATGGAAAACTCAAAAGCGTAGGCTATATTCGGCTAGTTAAAGAGCATATTCTGCCGTATTTGACTGACTAAAATGCCCCCTTGGATCTGTTTATCAGCAAGATAATAGCCTCATTCAGAAAGCCAAAAAAGTAATGCAATTTTTTATCATCATATGGATGTCATTGACTGACCTCCATAGAGTCTAGATCTTAATCCGTTTGAAAATTTATAGATTTATATTTCTAAAAGTGTTCGCACTAAAAAACCGAAATGTCAGAGTATACCAAATGATTTTTGTTCTCTCACTTATCAAGCTCGATTCCCAGTCGATGTCAAGCTGTAATGAATAATAAAGTATACGGCACTAGATATTGATAAATATTTTGGGTTTATTGCTCATTTTTACTATAACTTTTTGCTTGAAATATAATGATATCCATTTGGTCTTAAAATTATTTTGATGGCAAATTTGGATAATTTAAATTAATCCAGCATTACATTTTTTCAAGTTGCAGAAAAATATACAATTTTTACATCATTCAGAAGAGATTTAAATTCTGCATAAAGCGTAAATAATAAAACTAATTTATATTGTTTTATTAGAAACATATTCGGAAATGAATAAAACGTTAAACATCGGTCTTAAACTTATTTTTGCCAGTTTTTATATATCGTGAAAATTCTATATAATTTAAAAAAATTTTAGTTGAGAAAGGTTAGCAGATTAACAGTTTAATTAGTTTGATTTCAAAGCAATACAACATACTATTTGCTTAAAATGGGTAGAAAAGCATTTTTAACACGGAAGTGGGTGTTTTGTGAGGTGTTAACAGCTCTATTGGATGCCTAACAGGTCTATTAATAACCAAATTTTTTTAAAGATTATAGACAATATATCTTATTCATAAAATAATTAAAAGATTTTCTAATTAAATAATGTTATAGTTTTTTTTTGATTTTGTGATTCAGAGAAGATTTTCTGTAACTGGGTGTCCTTTTTTTTACAAAAGAAAATAGATGATTTAAATTCACCAAGGACTTCTGGTTATGACTAATATAAACATTTCGTAATAAAAAAAAATTCTAGAAATTTATTAAAATTAAATAATTCGGGTGGGGATAGATGAGAAAATAAATTTTAACAATATTTTCTAAAAAAGAAACATTTCTAAAAAGATTTAATACATTTTTTAATAAGTTCTGACAGTTTCAATAATATCTCACAATTATTTGATTTTTGTAAGAATTTCCAAATCAATATGTTTTCACCGCAAAAATTGCTTATATTACTTTATAGTCATTCACTGACACAAGAAAAAAATTAACGAAACTTCTGAAATTTCAAAACATTTTTTCTTCTGTTATTATTATTGTAGGTGGTGTTTTTTCCGTTCACGAGTCTATTCTTCGCTGCATTTATGTTACACATATTATAAAAAAAAGAGTCAATCCATTAAGATTCGGCGATCATGAATCGTTTGATTCATGACTGACTCGGTAGTAGATTTTCCAGCAGTAAGCTGTTATTTGATTCTGCACTAGACTGGCTGCCAACCAAGGCTATAGCAGCCATATTTAACCCATAGCTGGGAGAAGGAGAAATTTATTGATACCTTTCCCAAGCTTATTTGCGTGTAAGTGAATATAACGAATTCGACTGGAATTCGAACTCTTCATTTTCTCATTCCGTTACGCCAAAAGAAAGGAGTACACAATATAAAAATATGAAGATATACTTTATGAATAATGGTAGTTTATTACAATTAACCTAGTGTATTTATTATAACTTTTATCACTAGTCATCATCTTGAGAAGCTTTTAAAACTTTTAGAAGGTGCCTTTCTCATGGTTCTGAGTTTAGAATTTCCTTCTTTTACACTAGTTGTCATCCAAGGCTAAATATCCCAGTAATGTGTATACATAGTTGTATGGGGAAGAACACATTGGTTTTCAATGACGTATGTGCTAAAGACTGTGCAACAGATTAAGCCAAAATTTGATCTCGGCTCATCAATTCCACTTTCCGCGTCTAAAGTCATCATGCTTCCTCACAAAAGAATTTGCCCAGCTGTTCGTTGGGGCTTTGGCAAAATAGTATAGCGCTGTACAATGATCCCTGTGTTAAGTCTGCTTTCGAATTAAATTTTTTAGATATACTGACAGTCTGTTCTCTGATCCAGAGATTGTAGGTTTTGAGAAGGGTGGATACCACCTTTTAATTGCTGTTGTCCGCAGATCCACCTAGACATGAGGTGACCTGCTAGAGTCCCCGCTATGGGAAAATGGTCTTTTGATTTTTGTTCGGTTGTTCACTAATAAAGTATATAAAAATATTTATGCCAAAATACCAGCCACCCTGTCAACTGGGGCTTCAGAATACGCCGACTGCACCTTCTCCTAGGGATAAACCCTTCCAATGAAGCTTCCTAGGTATGGCGAGAAACTACACCCGGCAGCAAGACCCGGGATGTTTTGAGGAGCGTGCAACCACCTCTTAATTGCTTTTGTTTCCAACAAAAAACAAAAAATATGACCAGCAATACATTTTTGGAAAAATAGAAAAACAAACAAACAAAAAAAAAAAAAAACCCAAAAAACCAAAATACCAAATTAGTATCAGCAATAAATTCTTGAAAAATAATTATTGATACATTTTCTATTCATACGAAACTATCCTATAAATCTTTCCGGCATTAAATAACCTATTGAGGTTGATATGCCGTAAAACAAAAACAAATTAAAAATACAAGAAATATATTTTGTAAATATGACCAGTAATAATACATTTAATGACAATCAATACAGAACTAAATTATAAATATGCATTTTCATCTTAAAATTATCAGCAATACATTTTATTACTTCTGAACTATATATCTAAAAACATACATTTGGCCTGAAATTATGTATAAAATATCTGTAGTTGAAACCATAAAATTACGTATAAAATATTTAGATTTGGGCATTAAATAACCGATAGAGTTTGATATAACGCTAAGCAAAAATAACCAAACAACCGACAGACTGTCTAGCTACATATTATTCCATAGCTACATATTATATAGTATTACTGTATTTTGAAGGCAGTCTCTCAATAGGTGAATTCATTCAGATGTGAAATTTCGCTTGAAGTTTTTTATTAGTTGTAAAGTAAAACGACGTAAGGTAAGCGTCTTCACTCTGTTTATGTAAATTTGACGTACGTTTAGTCATTTCATGAAAGGTTAAACTCAAAATCGGCCTTTTCACTATATTTTGCGATTTGGATAGTATATTGAATTTAACTTGGAAAAATTGCTAAGAGCAGCGACGTTAATGGCTGGCTCGGTTACAAGCGAAAATACAAAAATTAAAAAGAAAGCAGCAATAGAGAATTTCGCCAAAAGTAAATTATGAGACATAACAGAAAACTGAAACAAAATAGAATAATAGAGAATTATGCGTAAGGTTTCAAAGAATACATGTTTTTCAGATAATAAAATTTTCGATTTGAAATATTTAAGAAAAAAGACTCTTTTTTTCTGATAATGTCAAATTATTGTATGATTGAAGATGAGTAACATGAAGAAGACGATAAAAAAGAATGAGCAGACTGGGAAAAAGTGAGATATGGTAAGAAATGGAAGGATTGGATAGAACAATTGATAAGTGAAAGTTTGGGGTTGAGGCAAAGAACAAAAGAAAGCAAATAAAAATCACTGAAGAATCGAAAAAGAAGACAAGAAAAGTAGAACCGAAAATATATTGAAATGGATAGATATTAGGGGAAAATATCACAGGAAGGAGGCAAAATGTTGAATCCGAGAGAAAAAAAAAGAAAAGAAAAGAAAATGAGAAATAAATTAAATAAAGAAGTATAGATGAGACCAAAACGAAACAACAGTTTCCTAAGAAAAAGAAAGATAAATTAACAGAATAAGATTTCGAAAAACATTTGTGGAAGAAAATTTTAAAGAATAATTTTGAACGAACGCCACTAGAAAAATGAACTGAATAAATCATGAAGGAAAGGATATGATGGTAGACGGAAGAATTGGTCAGGAGGAAATGGTGGTGGAATGTAAGAAATCTATCAAATAAATTATATTGAAATGGAGAAAAGAGATGGGTTTAATTTTTAAAGAGATGTTGAAAGAAGAAGTTAAGGTGAAATCAATCATGTCACGCTGGGAAGCATATAAAAGTAAGTAGAAAGACTAAATGTTCTTCTAGCTATATGGAATAAACCCAATAAATACGAATATTTTAAAGCGCAGTACTAAAAATTTACAAACAAATTCTCTTATTTTACCTTCTACATTTTTAACCGCCCTTTCTTTAAATAATTTGGCAATTTTGATTTTATTCTTTTACTGTTGGGTGTGTTTCTTTCGTGCCTTCATTTTCTGGTACAGTTTTGTATACTTTCACGTTTATATCGCATTTTTCTGTGGTAACATGAGTAACGATGATTCTATTTTTTTTTTATTATCTCTGAAATTCTCTATTCCGAGAAAAAAAGAAATTGAGAATTGAAGTACCCCAAAATGTAATGGTGATTATATGCCTTTTTCAGTATATTCATAACAGAGTTTTACATTTATTAATGTTTGGGCCGGATAAAAAAAAATACGGAGTAAAATGTTAATTTCAAATTCTTGTAATATTTCTTATTTTTCATTCCTTTTAATGCGAAACGTTAGTGAGCGAAGCACCAATGAAAATCGAGATAAAATATTAAGAATAAAAGTTAGTTAGGATTCTGTTTGGATACATATAAGAGATAAAAGTGTCTATTTATCTGTAAAATATATTTTTTGATCATAGTAGAAACTAAAGGAAAGGGGTGGAAAGAAAAAACAGATTGGTTGGTTTGTCTTTATAGTTTATGAAACCGGTTCATGTTATTTAAAGTCAGAATATATTTTTAGATTGTATGATTTGGAGATCGTTTTTCTGTGCCGTGCCCCTTCAAGGCGTTGGACATCATGGCTCTCAATTTCTTTCTGTCCCATGTAGAGCTTAATAAGTTCTGTCTTTTTGTTATTTCTCCCAAACTCTGTTCTGTTATCCATTTGCTCACGCCCATCAAGTATGTTACGTTATGTTATCTATTCCCCTTTTCCTCAAAACCGTACTGGTTATTAAGAGATATTTAGTCCGACATCTGGCAAAGTGGTGCATCGAATATTGCAACCACATCTGGTTTACTGGTTCCGTTGTATATTTTGAGATTCTTATGAAAATCCGAAGAATTGTTAACGTTATCGGCCCTGACTTGCAATCTCGGCTTCAGTCACATTCCCATCACATTAGATTAGCGCCCCTTTCCCTATTCTGTAAATATTTTTAAGTTGTTCTGATGATATTTTTACGTTGCTGCCTTGGTTTGAAGAATTTAAGCGCAATATTAGATTCGGAGCTAGATTTCCTAATTTAACTCTTGAAATTGCTAGTTGTAACCTTATGCTATTAGGTTGGGGCAAAAATAATGACGTAATAATGTCGTTTTTTGACATATTTTTTAACGTTAAAAAACAACATTATTACGTCATTATTTTTGCGCCAACCTAATAATAATGTATTCCCTCGCATTTCTTGCTTGTCAATCTCTTCAAAATTTAAATGCTATGTCAATCATTATCACCTGTCTCCTTGAAATTAATTCTTTTTTTCTCTTCTTTCATTCTCAGCAACTCCTTGAATCTTTGTTTCTTTCTTTGCTTTGGTTGGGAGGAAATGATTAAAAAATGGTCCCAAGTATCAAGTCTTATAATATCATCAGACACTGAGATAATAACATAATAAAATTCATAATTGAAAATTTATTATTGTCTTAAAGTTGGCGGTTAGATCTTTCTTCCAAAAAACAAACAAACAAAAAAAACAAAAAACACAGGCGTTTGTTGATAGTATAAATTTCAAGTTATTTCTCATTATTATCGAGGTCGAACGTTTGGAAGAAGAGGTTACTTGATTAAATCGTCTTTAATTTTAAGGTCGGTCATGAGATTTAACCACAAAGGGGCACTTGGCCAGAATATGGTCCCTTGTTAATTGCGTGAAAGGGCGATACTTCAGAGGATGCCAAAAACCAAATGGCCTATATTTCATTGAAAAGGGTCTGTTAATGATCAAATAGACCACAATTCAACAAGTGACAAAGAAAATAGTGGAATTAAGACCTGGACTATATCCAATTTAACAATCAAATATTTCCCAGATCTCAGTCACGAAATAATATATGGCTTTCGAAGTAATATATTTTCTTTATTGTTTTGGACACTGACTTGAGAGGTATATATGGGTTGTACGTCAGTAGAGTTTGAAACTTCCCATCAGTAACCAATGATTTTTGGCCTTGTTGTTGATAGCCGATGAGCGAGAGTGTGGCAAAATAAAGTTTGACATGAAAATGTTTACGCACGTCAAGGAAATCCGTCATGGGTTAAATGATACACTCATTTATATTTATTAATTCTTGCTAAATGTTTACGAAGACTAACCTTTGTATGTGAGCAACAAAATGTGAAGCGAGTAAGACAGTTTTTCAGTGTTTGTAGAGACGTGTGACATACATCATTTTTCAAGAATTCTGCATAGCTATCTACTCCCCAAAATTGTATTATTGTCGAAAATGCATTGTGCTATATTTGCTGTCGTTCAAGTATTAGCAAATTGACGGTATTAAGTTTACATATATAAAGACAGACAAAGAGACTGACGCACGAAGAGAGAAAGAGGGAAAATATATCGTGTATATTTCTAAATATATTGGTCCACATTCATAGATACATAATTTTTCTTCTTTCTATCCATCTATCTACCTATAGCATTATATTTAACGATACATAATCATGCAATATTGTCAAGTGTGAATAAAAATACTCAGGTAAAGAGACAGATGAAAGCCGACAGACACGCGCATTCGTACAGACACACACACACAGAAACACACACAAATACACACACAAACACACACAGACATGTATATTATATATAAAACACTTTTTAAAGAATCAATAACTTTTGAAGTAATATATGTCTGACTATTTATCTATATATCTATTTCACTATGCTAAGCGTTTGAAATATTGTTGTAAAAAGGTTACTTTTGATACTAAATGGAATATTTGTATTTTTCAGTAATGCAATATGTCAGGGAATGCATGGCAATCTCCTCACAGAAGAAGAAGAGGGCTGAAGCAACAGAAGGATGCTTATCGCATATGTGAGCGACGAAGAATTTCTAGAGAAAATGGAAACAAAAGGAACACATACGAAAAATCAAGAAGAGACAGTTGAAATTTCTGGTACCGAGATGTGTGAGCGCTTCGGAATACCAGATGATGTAAGTGTGCGTGTCATGTAATGTATAACGGTTCGAATTTCGGTTGGATTTGTTATATTTACTTTTATGATGTCACCTCTTCCTCAATCTATGGATTAAAAAGTAGGATTTATATCACAAAATCATTATTGTCCCCCAAAACATTCTTACAATCCAAAAATATGTTTCGGCTTAAAATAAACTTACAAAGTCATAAAAAACAAACACACCAATAACAATAAACGAAGATGACGAATTGGAAATGTCAGTATTCATCAGGCACCGAAATCAAGGTATTGTCTCAGGGTATTGATATAAGCGAATATGTCTTCTTAAATGTAGACAAGTATTTAATACATTGGAACATTTCACCAGAAACAACGATAGTGCACATATTCCTATCTGGGAGCGAATACTGAACCATCTCCTTACATATAAAAATGTAGTTCTACAAAATCATTCTGGTAATAATATAGACAATAAAACAGGAGTTATGTGGGGACATTAAGGAAAATGGGTACTAAAAAAAACAGTTATAACTACAATCAGAAAAGAATTAAGTTATAATTTCTGAAACAAAAAATGAGGAAGGTAGACTTGGGGTACTTAACAATCACAGAACATACTGCTGGTAGGAGGGGCAGATGGAACCAGGAAGTAATCTACCTAACGAGATTGTGCAAAGTAATTGCACGGTGGAACTGGGAGACATGCTAACAGGGAAAAGTGCATAGAACTACGAGTAACAGAGCCATAATCGCCCAATTCCTGAAGGGAGACAGCACATAATAGAATATTTTTCTTAAGGTATATTACCTGTTTATTTATAACGCTTACTAATAATAAATTAATATTTTCCATCAGTGTACATTTACGCTTAGAAGGAATTAAAAAAAACAGTAAATAAATTCAAGACTTTCGTTATTCTAAGTAAGACTACAATAAAAGGTTTGACTCTGTTTAAAAAAAAATAAATAAATAAAAGAAAAAGAAACAAAACAAATAAAAAACTAATCCCCAAAAAACATTAGCGCTCTCTAGAAATAGATTAATAAACTGAATAACAAACACAATTGAGTATTAACTTTGTTACCTATACGGGAACGTAAACCACGCACAGACATAACGAACCGCTACTTGTCATAACGTTACATATCCTACTTCCAATATATCAGTTAGACAAAATCTCAACCAACTGATAATATCATACTAAAGTATAACATTGACTCCACGAAAGAATTTCTTGACGTCATATAAAACAAATAATGACATCCTAGGCTCGTCGAACGTTAAACGCTTATGTCTCAGTGATAGAAACTATAGACATAGTACTAAAGAACTTTTAAAATTATTCGCGATACTAGTCCATTTGTACAATCATTGTGGCACCATTTTTACACAAGAACTGGCGGTGTCGCTATCTACTCTAAATTCTACATAACACATGTTGCAAGGGAAGTGTTTAATAATTCTACAAAATCGTCATATATGTCTGTTATATCGACAACATCTTCATATTAACAAAATATCTTGATGAAATAAAATTCCTTAAAAGAACATTCGAGAATAACTCCGTCTTACGTACGAAATCAATATTAATAATAAAATCGCTTTTCTTAGTCAAAGCCAACTGCCATGAATTTACAATTTCTCTTCATAAAAAACACACAAATAAAACTCAACAAAAGGGAATTTCTTCACATATACAAAATAGTTGTTGCAAAAACATGATTTACAGAGCTAATATAATTTCTTCATTTTAATAATAATAATATGTCAGGTCGCTCCTAGTGTTACTGGTTCTATATAACTCAGCCCAACCTATTTCATAGTCGTATTATCGGCGACTAAACCAATACCTCGACGGAGTTTATCTGTGAAGAGAGTGGGTAGTCACCCTGCAGGATTAAATAAAAACAAAAGACCTGCAAGGCCGGAGATAGCTTTTTGCTCAGCGGCCATCTAGCACAATTATCCTGGGATTCTTGGACGCCACAGTTTTTTTCCCTATCCATTGGCTAAGAGAAGGACACTGTCGTCTCAGCTTTCTAAGCGATGACAAAACAAATCCCGAGTGAAAGGGATGGGACCAGTTCTACCCTACATGCACTTTACCAAAATCTTCTACTCCGAATGCCTGATGGGGACGTTCGCGTCCACCAAAGATTTACAATCCCTATAGCGATGGGAAAGGGGCGAATAACACTAGAAGTCGCAGTTCCAATCCCGCATGCAGGTAGGTCAGGATATTGGTTGTTGCTTGTTGACTTGGGGACGACAACATCGTTCAGCAGCACCCACATTTATCAATAAATCATCGCTTTCTCCATATGGGGAGAGGTCTAGAAACGGTAGCCTAAACAAAGCTCGTCTCCAACATTACCAGTTGGGAAACTGAGGTCAACGGGCCTCTTCTCATGCGCTCGAACATCAATAAAGAAAATATTCAGACCCACCTCTAATGGTATCAAAGGACTACATATAGCATGTTGGAACATCAGAAATGCTAGGCACACCAGAACGTCGATCCGCTCTAATTGCAAATGAACTGCCAAGACTAAATGTTGATACCGTTGGTCTCAGTGAAGTCCGTTTCCAAGAGGAAGGTAGGCCTCAAGTACAGAATGTCATACCTATCAACGCCTTGTACACTGCAAACTCAAGCTTCTTTTTAAACCCAAGCTAAGACAAGTTTGGATGCTCAGTAAAAAGTTCATGATTGACAGTTTTAAATCAGATGTGGTGAAAACAAACGAACAAGCATAATTTGAGTCATGGCTTAAAGCGTCCCTACAGATTCCTCTCCTGAAACACTGGAAAAAAACTCAAATCCTTGGTTTTTCTCAAGGAGAAACAAAGACTGTTTTGATTATAGCAATGTGGAAATCCAAGCATTGCTGGGGAAGAAGAGATCAACTCATCAAGCCCACTTATCTCAGTCAGCCTGTCCTGCAACGAAAATTGCATTTCGTTTTGTCCGCCACACGGGCATCGAAAAATTAAGGCGAGCGGTGGATCAAACTTGCTGAAAACATTGAGCTGTATGCAGACATCAGGGTCTTTTATGAAGCTCTATGTATCAGGTCCAGAGTCCTATGCGGTATGTATTATGTTAAGAGTCATATGCGCAGTTCAGACAGTCAGACACTCGTATCAAATAAGGCATCCATCCTAAACCGTTGGTCGATATTTTAATTTTAATTTCTTGAGGACTTGGGATTTTACTAATAAACAATTAAATTTAAAATATCCGTGACTTATTTCGGATGGTCGGAGGTGACAAATTATATTTAGAAAATTAAAAAGAAAAGTACAGAATATTGACAGCACATTCATAGAAATATTAACTGTTTATATGCTACATTCAATATACAGGGTGCGATGGGTAAATTGTCGCCATATTATATTTTGAATTACGCATACGCACGTTGTTTGTTTATGATATTGTATGGTAGGATCAGTTGTCCAGCGTCTGTGAGAAAAAGAGCACTATGACGCAATTCCATTCGCTAGAAATTTGAATGTTTCACAAAGCAGAGAAATCGGAAAGAGTTGATGTGTCTAATGGAGATTACAAAGGTACGACAGCTCGGAAAACTCACACTAATCTTTCTGATGAAAAAAGACCACCCGAATTTCTTATAGAGGACCATAGACTAAACATGGAGGCCCATATCAAGTGCCTTGTGGAGGCGGTGCTTATATGTGTCAAGAGGATGGATGCTGGAAAGACCCCATATCTGGCAACAGGACTCTGCACAATGCTACAAAAGCAGGAGAACCAATTCATGCCCCAATACCCCTTAGTTATAGACAGCTAAATCCCCTTCATTATTACGTGTAGGGATAAGTTGGGCGAGTGACCAAAAAAACTCCTAATACCAAAGATGTAGCTAAGGTAAGGTCTATGGCAGCATTCACCAACTTAACCAATGAGACCGTTCAAAAGAGTTCCAGGGGAATTCGAAGTTGAAAACAATGGCAATTTTATTGAAGAAACTTACTCTTTAGTATTTGAAGATGTTTTGTGCAAATGAGATGTCAGTGTTATTTTCAGTTTTGTGTAATTTAGACGACAATTTATCAATTACACCCTTTGTGTGTGTGTATATATATATATATATATATATATATATATATATATATATATATATATGTTTAAAGTTTTTCAGACACATAATCATCAATGTGGGGTTAGAGAATTTGATAGAGGACTTATTAAAGGCAATAGAGACTGGGGAAAATATAGAGTGATCTACTGGAAGAAACATGTAAATGAATGACATAGGAAAGATTGGGAATGATATTAAAGGGGACAAACGTTGCATTGAGCCACAGAGGATAAGAAGTTGACGATCACACACATCCTGAACATTCACTGCACAAAACGAATGCGCGAGTACAAAACAAACGACGCTACGGATTTTTCTATCACTTGTTCACTGAAGGAAGATTAACTGTTGATAATTTGCTACAGTTTTCATCCTATATGCGGTCATTTCTACATCAATTTTATGTTTCAAGATATGATATTTTCAAGAAAGTTGATTTGAATGACCGCAGTCTACTGCATTATCTCTTTTAGTCGGGGTTTATGTAAAAAACGTTCTTTAATCCTTTGTTTTTGAATTTTTGAATATCAGCTCAGAAAGCTACATATTGATCCTGCATGAAACACCTCCGGGATTATTCTCTAATGGTTATTTACAAATAAAAAGAAATCTTTAAAGAAAGTGAGGCAAAACTAGAGTAAAGAATAACAACTCGGATATCAAATTGATGCTACTGTGATAAAACCTGCTCAATATCTCTGTAGTATTTTTGGTTCATAAATTGTAGAAATTTCTTGGAAATCTACGAAAGAAGCTTCCTTTCCAGGTGTTAAGTACAAAGCGATAAATTATCCGAAAATAAAATTCAGAGCTGATGAATTGTAACTTAAAAGAGTAAAAGCATATAAAGCTGCTAATTTTTAATTGGCATTATAAAATTTCAATAGACGTTTGAAAGAATGTTATTGTTACCAAAGGGTATTTATTTAATAATGTTCACATTTACATATTTGCGTATATGTATCAGTGTGCGCGTGTGGGTGTGTGTATGCATATAAGAGAAAGAGAAAGATAGAGAGTGAGAGAGAGAAAGAGAATGATAGAGATCTGTGTTAGTTTTCTGCCGTATTGTGACAAAGTAATTCTACGTAGTTTTCATTAAACAAGATACATTCTTCGACATTTATATAGAGTCAAAGATGTGTGAGTTTCCAAGAAAAAATAATCGCATTCGATTGGCATTATTTTATTGCGTGTCTTTGAAGCTACAGTTACCTTTCTTGTAGGTATTGTGCACTATTCTGGTAAATGTACATCAGACATCAAAGTCTGCAGCTTTTTAAGAGATGCAGCTAAAGTGCTTACAGAATCTCTAACGAGATACACCGCTTCGACTAGATTTAAAAAAAAAAAGTATGTGCATGAGTGAATTCCAAGGATTTGCCAATTTTTTCCTTGTTCTCTGTCTTGGACAATTAAGCTTTTTACTATTCTCTCAGATATTTCTAACTTTAAGAAAGTAAAATCTATACTAAGTGACATTGAAATGACATGAAAGGCGAAAATGATAGCCAAATTTTAAAACAGTGTGCTGAATCTATTTGGATAATTTTCCAGGTTTCAATGTTTAAGCTTAGCAATTGCCCTTCAACCATATGACGCTAAAAGAGCAGTTTTCATATGTTCACCGAAGTTAAGCGTCGTCAATACCTTTGTGGGTGACCGTTTGGTAATATTAGGTGCTGTCTGCGCGCTTGGTGTAATGATAACGGAATTAGACATTGGAGAGCAGAGTTCAAATTTCAGTCGTTTTTGTTATATTCACTTACGCACAAATATCTTTGGGAAAGATATATATTTAACTCTTCTCTCCCAGCAATAGTTTAATTAACCGGAACTTTATCAGTAAATAATTATCATCTTACAATCTAAAATATTTTCTGTTTTTAAATAATCTACAAATGGTTGTAAAAAAGAAAATCAATAAATCAATCAATTAAATCGGGATTTGGAAATTATAGTTATATTTGAATAAGAAGAATTTCTAGGAGAAAAAAGATCACTATTTTGTTCGGAGTTTTTTCCATTGTTCTGTATTTTTAGATGCACACAATCTTAATGCTATACTAATTTGCGAATATCTAGTTATTAACACTGTAATTCTCTAGATTTTCTCAACGGAATATGCAGTATATCGTTAAATACAGAAAGAATAAGTAAGTGTATATGTCGGTATATATTTTTTAAAGGTTTCCCCCTAGGCATGGCGACAGTGCCATCGAAATGCAGGGCATTACAGTGTGTGAAAGTTAAAGGGCACGAGAAAACTGAGATTGGGGAGGATTGAGGAAAGGAGAAAAAGGAACAGGGGTCAAGAAGAAAGGAGAAAAAGGAACAGGCGTCAAGAAGACAGGAGAAAAAGGAACAGGGGTCAAGAAGAAAGGAGAAAAAGGAACAGGGGTCAAGAAGATAGGAGAAAAAGGAACAGGGGTCAAGAAGAAAGGAGAAAAAGGAACAGGGGTCAAGAAGACAAGTGAAGAGTGCAAGAAATGATACTGTTAGAGTGGAAGTGGTGGTTGCATTTAATTACTTCAACAGAAAAAAAACAAACAAAAAACGATGAGACTCTGTTGTAAATCTAGTAGCACTCTTAAATGCATGTAGTCATAGTTCCCAGGAAAACAGTTCGTCATCAGAGCAGTTGCCATGAAAATAATTGTAGAAAAGGCAGAAAGATGTTTCGTCACGTCTTTGAGAAAGTGACAATGATCGAAAAGTAATACCGGTTCATTTTTTATTAGACAAGATTGTAGAAGAACCAGAAACATACAACACTAAAGGTAATATTCTTTTTATTGTAAATCTATTCTTTAACCTGTTCTGCTTTCGGGTTAATTGTTGTACTCAAGCTTTGAATGAATGCAAATGTTTTACACTCATACAAGGTGTTAAAGTGAATTCTTATGCGAGCTTCTTCATTGGAGACTTTCTATCCACGGAATTTCTCAATCACAGAAAGATGGTTTTCTGATTAAGATCTTAGGTTGGGTGTGGTAAGGCTGTACAGTTATGCACTGTGGTAACTTTTCTGTTCTTTGAACTGTTGTGAGGGCTTGCCTTATCACAGAAATTTGCAATAATAATTCCTTTGAAGACACAATGTATGGTTTACAGTAATAATAACAGCTAAAGACGTGAACTAGGAATTGGACATGCCAATATCAAAAAAGTAGGAAAATTTAAGTATCTGGGAAGTGTTTTAACAGGAAGCGGAAAATTTGACTCCGAAATCCGAATCAGCATTGGAATAGGAAAGATACCTTCATAATGCTAAGCAAAATATTGAGAAATAGGAATATTTCTTTAGCAATAAAGAGTGTTGAACCGCCATGTAATATCAGTTGTTTATAAGTCAGTGACTGCTGGACAAACTCCTGACAAATAAATATGACACACGAGATAACAGAGATGTAGTTTTACAGAAAGATGTTGAGAATTCCATGGACTGAACATGTGAGTTTTAAGGAAAATTGAAACAACAAGGACGCTTATTGTTAGTGTCAGAAACAGCTGAAATTTTAAGTAAATATAATGAGGAAAGATGGCTTGGAGAAATTGACACTCACAACATATAATAGGGAATGTTGAGGATAGTAAAAAGATACATCATATTAAAAACTACAAATGATAGGAAGTTATGGTGGGCCATGATCGCCTACGAGGTAAATATGCACGGGTCATAGAAGGAGAAAATTTAAAATTTACATTAATTTTATATAACAATATCCTTATTCTGCTTACACCAGGTGCATTCTTAGCGTAAATCTAGATGTGAAACTCCTGTCAATTTTGCTGCACTTTTTCCGTGAAAGTAGAAAGTATGTGATATTTCTTTACTATCTAAGTTTGTCTACGTTTGACTAGGAAGGCAACCATTTTGAATGAAATTATGTGTAGGGAAATAGAAGGTAATTAAATTCTAAAGCTTTTAAAATTAAATTTTTGACCCATCACAAATGTGCATTCGTGAGCTTATTTGTGTAAATAATTATTTACGATGCTTTACACAGGGTTTGTTTCATGTGTCACTATGGGGAATCATACTCAGTGAGCAAATAATAATCTAGTGACACAACTTTGCCAACCATTTTTCTACAGATAGTGCAAAAAGATAGCTAAATATAGACAGACGGATACATACTGAAAAATGACATTTCCGTTAAGTTACTAAGTTAGGTTTTCATTTTAAGACAAGGTGTGTCTTATCATTAGAGTTTATTGAACCTATACAGTGAAGAAATCCTAATAGAATTAAAGTCCTATCATGACTGATTGTTGGTGGCCACAATCTTAGCAACATTAGATATGCATATGACAAAGTGTTGAGAGCAGACACAGAAAGGAAATTACAGGAACTGCTACAAAATGCAGTAAAGAAAATAGAGTAGAAAGATCTAAACATCAATTATAATAATACAGAATGTATAGATGTCAGCAACAGCTTTTATGCGAATTACAAACACCTAAATCGAGCAAATTAATAAATGTGAATAACATCAAGTAAGTTTTTTAGAGTAGCGAAAGGTACCATCCAAAAGCTAAGCAAAGCATTAACAAAGAAAGATTTGTCGTTAGGAACAAAGAAAAGCACACTGAACTGTTATGTAATATCAGTCCTTCCTTATAGCAATGAATGCTGGGCAATCTTATCAAAGAGGAAGATAAGACCTGCGTAAATGTCTTTCTGCAAAAGTATGATAAAAATAACATGGGTTGAATTTCGAAGCATCAACGATATTTTTGAAGAAATGGAAACCAAAATGACACTTATACTTAACATTAGAAAGAGACAGTTGAAATTTTAGCGCATAGAATGAGGAAAGAGGACTTGGAAAATTTAATACTCAAAGAATATATTGAAGGCAAGGGGGACAAACGGTGACAACGCATAACCAAGCTGGGGAACTTGAGGACATGGACGGCGGAGTAAGGTTAAGGAGATCAAGGAAAAAGACAAAGTTTAGTAAGAGCTACTAACGACATGAAAATGTGGAGAACCATTATCGCCCATGTCTGAAGGGACCTGGCACATAGAAGAAGAAGAAGAAGAAGAAGAAGAAGAAGAAGAAGAAGAAGAAGAAGAAGAAGAAGAAGAAGAAGAAGAAGAAGAGCAAAAATTAACTACACTGTAAGAATTTTATATATAAATGGCCTTTTAATGTAATTTTGTAGTGGATATTTACAGCATAGTCATGTTGCATTTTCTAGTACTTTAGCTATTATAATGTAGACATTCGTGATTTACACTTAGTTGATTAATGTTAATGAGTTCGACATTGTTAACATAGAAGTAAATAAAATGAACTTGCTGATATATACATGCATGAAGAGAGAAGACTTACACACATTCACCCATATATTTCAGAACACACACACACAGACACTCAAACACACACTCACATGTATATATACACACATACATACATACATACATACATATATATATATATATATATATTAGCAATAAGATATTGTTTCGTAATTCATAATTTTCACTTATTATTTTCTCTCTCTGTGTATGTGTGTGTGTGTGTTCGTGTCTGTATAATATATTTCCTGCTGCCATTAAAGAAACTGATACTTTATATCTAATGACAAACAAATGTATTTCAAACGAGGCAAAATTCCGAAAAAAATGTCTGTTCTGTTTTGTATCGGTAATGTTTTCTGTTGCTATTTTTTGAGACAGTTTTTATACGAGAGAAGATCAAACTAAAGTCGAGACACAAAGAGAAGCAACAACATATTTAGGTCTAAAGAAAGAGACAGACGGAAGGAAATATGTAATTAGTTTGAAATGTGATATTTGGGTGAGTTGTGTTTCTGTTAGCATCAAAATGAAATGCTGATTTCTCCAGTAGCAGTGATTATGTACAATCACTGCTGCTATAGAAAACAATAAGGAAAATACATTACCACGGAGACATCTAAATGCACCAAGGGTTCTAGCAAACGATAAGGTAATCCACATCACTTTCTCTGACAAGGGAGGTGGGATTGTGACTTGAACATATGTAGAAAAGTTAATTCACTACTCAACGATAACAACACATAAGAAAAAAAAATATTCATAAAAATAGTAAAATGGCAGAAAACAATTGATGAAACAAAAAATTACCAAGGAGATTAGGGAACTGATTAAAAATAAAGACAAACTGACGAAAAATATTCAAGCCCATCTCCTTCGAACAATCAGTTCAATTCAGACCGTCCATCTGAAAAATTAAGGGAAATGAACATGACCACAAATTCATAGCCAGTCTATATAAAAAAAATCCCTTTACACTAAAGTCCCAGTTGAAAAATGACTAGATCTTCTACAAAAGGATCTAACAAAATTAAAAGAAAAGCTCTTCTAACCAGCAATTAAAATAATAAAAATATGCCATCTCATCAACTAAATTTCAATTTAATTATTTTTACAAACAAAAAAATATCGCCTCTTAGTGGATTGATAACATGTATTTTCTTGGAATTTCTTAAATGTCGTCTTTTCTAATAATTTTCAATAAACAATGCTCTATTAATATAAAATAGATATCAAAATACACCGCGTTAACATCTGTTTAAAACTTGCAGTTCACCGGAAATCAACTAACACAAACGATCTGATAAATTTCTATTCTCATCATTATACAGGAATATATTGATTATACTGGATTTTATTTTATTGTTAGTAAAATAAAATTCCGTAAAATTAAATTCCGTAAAATTATCGGATTCTACTTAAGTGCACTCAGAATTTTCATCCTTCAATATTCATATGAAGAGGAGAAATACATTGAAAACATTTTCAAGCATCTTCAGTACCCTAATTATTTAATACTCAATGCGAAACAAAAGGCTCATGAAAAATATTAAAATAGAAAAACGTCCTCTTCTGACAAACCTCCAAAATCAAAAAATATATTGTCTTGGCAATAAATTGTATTGCGTTTACAATTGAAAAGAATTTATCTAAACTCAACATAAAATTTGTTAATACGACATCTAAATCAATAAAATACTAAGCTAAACGATAAGTTAAAATTTAAAGGGTCAGCTGTAATAATTGTCACAAAAAGTTCATAGTAGAAACCTAAAGGAATCTAAATAAAATATTAAGTGAACACAAAATAGATATTTTACAAAACACTAAATCAAATTCGTTAGTTGCCAACCGTTACGAGACTGACTACAGTTTTGACATAAAAAAATGCTACTCTGATCAAAGGAGAAAACAATTCGCTACAACGAAAATGTTTGATCGCAAGTTCATCCATAGTAAATTTGCGCCTTAGCTTTTACAACATTTCATAATTCCTGGTAGAACATATATTATCGCAGTGTAAGCTATCTACAAACTAAAGTCATGGAAAGACAAACAATCTTAATGAAGTCGGCTAGATTTAAAAAAAAAAGATGTAATATATTCTGGATTTGCGGCAATGTTAGGTGTGCTTCTTTGGGTGCCGTTTGTCTTTTAGTGCGTTAACTACTATTACTAACACAAAGTGTACTTACTCATTTCCCGATGAAAACAACATTTTTCCCTTGGAATAGAAAGCATGTCGAAGAGGTTTGCAAAGGTTGATAAATAAAATGATATTCGAAAATTGTACAAATAATAGGTAGAAATGCATGAATCACCGTAAAACCTTTGATAGAGCGCCACACTTTTGGATCCTTAAGTCTTTGAAAATGTACAAAATCTCCTCGACGTTAATACATTTCCTCAAATAAAGCATGAGTCTGTTGAAAAACACATTATATCTAAATCATACAGCCACTTCCAGTCATCTGAACATCCGACATGGAATCTTTCAAGAAGACACCCTTTCGTCCCTTCTATTTTGACTGTCGTTAATCCCCCTTTTGCATGAACTAAATGCTAATAACTACGGATACAACGTAAAAAAGAAAATGTTTTATCATCTAAGCTTCATAGATGATATAAAACTATTTGTCAAAGACGACAATGCTTGCTAGCTAGATTTTACCAACGACACATACTGAAAAAATATGTTAACTAGAAATGCAGAAACAATTGACTATATTGTTTCAGGTTGCACATTATTAGTTCCAGTGAATATAAAACTCGACATTACAGACTGGTATGAACACTACCCTGACCCGGTTATAGACATAGACGCGGCAACACTTTTACAATACAGACAAAAGAACAATCAGAGATAATCGCCCAAACATCGTGATCAAAAACCACAAACACAGAATTCGCTTTTTTGTTGGCATGTAATATATCCGTAAATATCTTTTGAAAACTCTCAAAATACAAAGATATTGAAGTGGAAATCTAAAGATGTGGCACATAAGGACATCGATAATTTCAATTGTAGTCGGAACCCCGATTGATTGGAAAAGCTTCCGATAGACAAATTAAAGTGATCACTTGTATTGCATACGTTAAATAAATACAAACATTGTAGTCACAAGTACAGCTTACACCTCATAAAGGGCTTTATCATTGTAAAATGTGTATGGTGTTTTTTTATTACAAAAATACACAATGAAAATAACATGTCATATCTGACCAAATATATTTAGTTGTGGCCTCGAAGGAAGTGAGTGAGTATACAATAGAAATCCAATGAAATGACAATAATACTAACAATATTATTATTATTATTATTATTATTATTATTATTATTATTATTATTATTATTATTATATACGATTATTATAATAAAAAAAAACAATAATATATGTGTACCTGTGTGCATTCAAATATTATCGTAAAAAGAAAGACGGGAATTGGTGATTAACAGAAAAAACGTAAAAAAATGTAAAAAAAAAACAAACGCCTATACATCGGCGAAAAGTTAAATAGGTAAAAAGGAAAAAAGTATATGTCTTTTTTCTTTAACGGCATAGAGCAAAAGGGGGAGAGTGATTTTGAATTTAAAATTAAATATAGAAGCAAACAACCGTATAACTGAATCTGCCTGAAGATTGAAGATGTGAGATAGCGGGACTAGGTATGTTTGTTAAATATTTTAACGATAATATTTAATATTTATTGCTCTACAGACGAGGTATTGAAACTTTCGATAATCAAATGGAATATATATATATATATATATATATATATATATATATATATATATATATAGAGAGAGAGAGAGAGAGAGAGAGAGAGAGAGTGAGAGAGAGAGAAAGAGAGAGCGAGAAAAAGAACGTTTTTTATACTAGCACACACGTTTTCTATTTTCTGTTCATTTACGAATCTTTCAATAACAAACACTTATGCTTAAAGCCATGTCAAGGAACATTATGAGACAATAAACAACGAATCATTTTTCATTTATTTTGACACACGAATTCATCTTTGTCTACGTCAACGCAATTGCGCGCGAGAGGTGGGGGTCCAAGTGTCTTTGTTCTGAATCCGAAATCAATAAATCGATAAACACCTTTGACTTCTTTTATTCTTGTGCATTCTGAACAGAATATGTTTATCGACCTTGAGCATTAGATTTAAAAAAAAATCTTCCGTTATCAATATTCAGCTTGATATTGTGCATGGTAGACAATCGACGAGAGCAGAGGGCAAATGAAACATTTCAACTTATTCAGCGATTGTTACATACAATATTTATATTTTGGCGGTTCAAGACTAATATCTATATCTGAAATACCTATTGGAGATGGCTCTCCTCTTATCTTTGAGTTCGGATATCGCTTTCCCATCTCGCAGTAACATTTGCCTCGTACTATATATTGGCCCATGTAATGCAGGGATCATTGTCCGTCATCTCAGTAATCCAGTGATGTGGTTACAAATGAAATGTAATTAGTATACGGTTTAGTTTTGGCAGGCAGCCCTCAAAAGTGTTTCAGATATCGCTGGACTAATTATCGATTTACCTTATTTACCTTATACTAATTATAATATAATATCAAGAGAGAAATACAGAGAGAGTGAGAGAGAGAGAGAGAGAGAGAGAGAGAGAGGGTCGATGAAAGACATTGGAAGCATAAAACCAAGAATAATAATAATAAGAATGATAATAAAACTAATAATATTTATTGTATATTAAAAAAAAATCTTTAGACCAAATAAAATCATATTGATAGAAGTGGTGAAAATCGAATTTTCTAGGCACGTCTGTCTCCGCTTTCAATGAGTAATAAAATGAAGATGAACATTTTGGGGAATTTGTTTTTATCTATCTATCTATCTATCTATCTATCTATCTATCTATCTATCTATCTATCTATCTCTCTCTCTCTCTCTCTATATATATATATATATATATATATATATATATATATATATATATATATATATGTGCACGAAGTTATACAACATGAACCATATAATAAGAATAGATGTTTACGTATTTTGAAAGTACAAAAAAAAAAGCGTTTTCGTGCGAAGAGTATTTTAGAGGATATCGTTTATGTTTGTAAGAGAAAATTGATATACTCGAATTTCCATTATCGAATGTTAAACAAAAAATATAGATAAAAGATAGTTCATTATGAGTTCCAAATGTAAACACAAAAACAAAGATTTACAATGGGATTGTGTCCGCGTCAATTTAAGAATACAAATTGATTTCACTTCTCAATACCGTGGCATGAAAATAATGTGAAACTTCATGTATTCAATTGCAGTTGTTATTTGTGACTCTTATTCCAATTTTTATCCCATGATAGCAAACATTTATATCATTAACTGCACTAATCTGTTTTTTGTATGAATGATTCATGTAATATAAATTGAACTGCACCACATATTTGATTTAAAATTTGATCCGACGTGTAACTTCTGGGATAACCTCTGCGATATTGCTCTATTTATTGAAGAATTTAGTTCATGCCACATCGACTGAAAAAAACTACTACAACAAAAGAATTCCCCGATTACCATATTAGTAAAAAAAACGCACTCTTTTTTAAATTTTCAAAAAAATTCAAACTTAGCGTTGCGACCGGACGCTCCCGAATTTCTTACAGTTAACAATAACACATTTCTAAGAAAACATATTTCGACTCACATCTAATCATTCGGGTCCCGTTATTACCTGGATGTATTAAAAAATAAATCAGTTTCCAGGCCTTATGATGTCTGTATGAACAGATCAAAGTACTAGCAAAAAAATACCTTATACAAGTTGAATTTGTTAAAAACAGGAACACAACATTCATCTAGACGTTAATGTAATTTTGATAAATTTGTTTGCGAATATGTATTCTCGCCATTTATATCTTTAACTTCACTAATCTGTTTTTTGTATGAATGATTCATGTAATATATATATATATATATATATATATATATATATATATATATATATATATATATATATATATGTATGTATGTATGTATGTATGTATGTGTGCCTGTTCGTGTATTTGCGTGTGTGCATACTTTTGTGTATGTATATGAAAAACCAACCTGCGTAGTCTTTACGCAATGTTGAAAATCTTTGAGAGTTACACATTTATTTCTTGTTCATGTATACTCCTTGAGAATTGCATGCGGGAAAATTGATAATTTTAAAATATTAAAATTGGTATCGATTTAATAGATGATCTTACAATATAAAAAGTATTATAGATCCTTTTACAATATTAAAGGAGAAAAATATATATGGTTTTTGTCTTATTGACGTCAAGTGTTTTTCTCATTGCTTTTATATTATAAGAGTTGTTTGAATATAGAAAAATAGAAAACTTGTCTTAGCAGTATTTTCAAATAAAATGAACATCTTTGAAATGGGATATAAATGCGATGATTGCTCCAGTGTTAAAAAGTAAAATTACCTTCCATTGTTACAATATATGAATTTGTTGAATAATTGATACAACTCGAAAACAAAATAACTTTGTGAGTTAAAGTGAATGAAGCAATCAGAAATGAAAAAAATGTTTGTATTGAAAGATGAAATATTATATTGAATTGAAAGCTGAATGTGGTGAAAAAAGATTTAAGAAGAATCCGAAAAACTACACTGAACACATAATCAACCAAAGAAAGGATCAAATTGACAAATTGAATGCTGGGCTGACAGCTGAAAAACAACGGCTGTCATCACTGCAAAACAATAACAAGAAACTGAAACAGGCAAAGTTAAATCACTACAATATCTAGAAAAGAATAGCCTAATGCGGTTGATTCATTGCTTACTGGAAATTCACATCCCAGCAAAACTGACATGCGAAGAATATATAAAAAACAAAGAATAGAAAATGTGCCTGGATAAAAAAAAATCGTGCTAACAGAAATAAAACAACGAAACTATAAGTTATTATTACCAACATAAGAGTATACTGCTGAAGAAAAAAATAAAATATATATAAAATTCAATGAAAATGCAAACTTGGACTTCTTCCCTTCAAGACAATTTCCTTTTTTGATCTCTTTTCCTGATAATAAAAAAATCGGCCTTAGAAAATTTGACACTTACAGGACATATAGAATGAAGGTTCTGTCGCTATAGCCCAAATGAATTACTTCTTTAGGGTATTCCTATCGGAACAGAAGCTTATTTTTGTCTGCCCGTAACAATTTTAAACGTGTTGTCATAGAGGGTAAGTCATGAGACACTCATAGCTTCTGTCAATTTTGATGCTCATGACTAATGGCAGATCAGTAATAGGTTCTTAAAAAGTGTAAGTCTTATATTCCTCCGTTCTTCACTAAATTTGATGTGGTAACTTCTATTGATAAAGCAGCATGTTTTGCTCGTAAATCCTCCTCAAATTTTATTCATGAGTCGGCCGGAGTATCTTTACCTGACTTCGAACTTAAAACTAAGCCTATGAAGTTATATGCATCTAATTCCGTCCATGGTTTCAGCTAACCTCTATAAACTAGATCCACTCAAAGCATGTGGATTTAATGGAATTCCTGCAAAAGTGTTTAGGAAATGTTTCGCCAAACTGTCATCTGATCTCTCTAAACTGTACAATACGTCTCTCGCTGCTTCTTGCTTTCTTGTTTGTTAGAAATCCTCTTCTGTTCTTTCTGTTTTTAAGAATTCATGCGAACAATCTGATTTATCAATCGACCTATTAGCCGTATAACTCTTTTTTGTTGTAGTGCCGATGTCATAAACGATCTACTTCTGTTGTTAACTATGGCAAGGAATGGCTTGCTAATTTTAATGCCCACAAAAAGAAATTGATCTCTTTTATTCATCTAAGAGAACACTTTTTACTTTCCATTTGCATGGCTGATGCTAATACCAGAAGAATGATTCATTGTCCATTCTCGTACTAACTTTTCCCGCTGACATTAAGTGGAAAGATTTTATCGAATCTATCGTTAGGTCTACTTTGTAAAAACGGTGATTCAATGTGTCATGCTAGAAAACATTTTCGGCGGAACAAATAGTCTACTGTTGCTAACATTATTGAGAAACCTTCCATACTCTATGAACTGCAGTTCAGATTATAGAGTCAACAACTCTGCATTGAAGGTATTTGGGTTCTCCATAATTCATTACACGGATTTGTAGTATGTTGCTCGCCAGATCTACATACGCTCTTAAATTCAGAGTTGTCCTCCACTGGTTGGCAACAGTAGCTACAGACCCCAGTTCAGGCTGCAATCTAACCCATAATTTTGCAGTTTGCGGGAGGAGATGAATTCTTACGTTTTCCTAGTTTAATAGTGCGATACTTAATGCAACGAAATCAACGGAATTTAAACTCTAATCATCGATTTCTCGTTCCAATTTACTAGACATTAGACGTTCTACACATGCTTATTACTGAAAAACATCCTAATATTGTTAAAGAACAATTATGCAAAGTTTAGACATGGTCACTAGACCAAATGCACACACACACACACGCGCGCACACACGCGCGCACGCGCGCGAACATATATATATATATATATATATATATATATATATATATATATGTATATATAGTCAAACCTAGTGAGTCAGACAAACCTGCCCAGCTTTCCCTGGCGATCCGCTTGGGTGAAACCTGGGTAGGTTTGTCTGGCTCACTAGGTTTGACTAGGTCTGCTCTACGGATGTATTGAGCTCTTTTTAGTTAGTTGTTTTTTTGGGTTTTTTTCTTTTACCTTTGAACCTGTATCTGTGCGATTTTTTCGACAGACTTTCATGTTCTTGGCTCTTTCTTTTTTTAAAACCTTTTTTCCTTCGAGATTGATTTAATTATTGGCAAATCAAAAATTCGAAGGTTTTTCGAGACGAGTATAGTTACCTATATATCAACTAACTAAGGCAAAAATTTATAAAATCTTAATTGCCAGATCGCCCGTAGCAAATTTGGGTACACGTCTTCTATTACCACAATATAGGATATGTAATTTCAAGTGTGATGAAAAAGAAATTACATTAATTAGGCTAAACACATATTAAGATGTTCTTATCGATATTTTTATTTTTACAAAACAGTGCTCAATGTAAATTTACAGAGCATATATATTATAAATTAACTGAAGTAAAATATGTTTTTTTCAATACACAGTAATAACTATGTTGCAAAAATGGAAGCTAAAAGCTTCATATATAATTGTGTAATTAAATTAAATTTGAAGCTTTTAGCTTCCATTTTTGAAACCATGGTTATTACTGTGTAGCGAAAAAAACATATTTTAAATCAGTTAATCAAATACTGATCAAATATCGATCGTAATCCGACAGAATTATAGAATCGTGAACGTATAGGAAACGCTTATAAATGTATTAAGATGTTCCATTTACGATTTGAGAGTGTTATGCTATTTGTATACATTTTTGTTAAATGATGTTTTGTGTATTTTTCTAAATCACATATTCTGGATAATTTCTCTCATATTATTTTACTCCTAAATATTAGGTTGGTGCAAAAATAAGGACGTAATAATGTCGTTTTTTGACGTTAAAAATACGTCAAAAAACGACATTATTACGTCATTATTTTTGCACCAACCTAATATTTTTCTGAGTTTTCTTTGAATCTTAAAATAGATTCGTATATTAGGTTACTTTACAAGCAGTTATTGTTTAGTGGTACTTTGTTCTCCAGACAAAAGTGGGAGTTTTGAATATCTGAACTGTTCTAGTTAATCATTTGTCCAGTCTTTAGGATTTTTAGCAAGTATTCCTTGCAGCAGTAGTTAGGTTTTAGAATATTCCTGTTGAATATTTTTTTGAATTTTATTTTGTGGAGGAAGTGTTTGTCAGTGATTCTGAGGATAGTATACCTATATGCATCCTACAATTCCCCAGGGACTTTTATAAAGAGCCTGTGAAAAGATTAATTACGCAAGGTCTGATTAAAAATTGGAACATAAACCTGACAGAGTGCACGTAGTACTGATTCGTATTTGCACACTGTCTACATTTGTATGTATACAGATGTATACACTTTATGTCATTGTGTAATAGTTATCCCTACCAAGCTAAGATTAATAATAGCATATAGTGAAACCAAGGTAGTAACTTTTCTTAATCACAGAGCAAACGCTCAGTCCCCTCTAATCCTGATGAACGGTTATAATGTGGTTCTTTGCGTTGAATATCTATTGGGACTTGAGTCCAGCCAGACCTAAATTAGCGTGGAACTCAGACATACAAGCCATTGATAAAGAGGCTAGTAAAATGATCGGTTTCTTGTACGGCTCTAGAATGTATCTGACTCCTCCTTCCATAATCTATCTTTACAAAAGTTAGATCAAGCCAAACATGGACTATTGCTGCTATATCTAGGCGGGAGATGCTCAACCCTCACTTCAAAGGCATCTATATGGCCTTTTGGATGATGAATTATTTTCCATCCTACACCTCCTTTTCCACTGACGAATAGTTGCAAGCCTTTCAGTAATCTATAATTATTTCCAAGGCAAATGTCCTAATGCGCACCAATCATTAGTTTCACCATTCATGCCTTTAAGGCTAAGGCCGACCATGTCATATATACAGTGTCTATTGTGAAGGAAGTTTCATGCGAACATCTTCCCAAGAGCCACTACTTTGTGGAACAAATCCTAAGAAGATGCTCCCCGCTGAACACAAAAAAAATTAACCGCTTAAATCTCCTTTCAACAGCATTATTCAGTTGCCTTCAACTTTCAGTGGCTCTTGAACTTTGTAATAAAGGAAAAATATTAATAATTAAAAAGTATCTTAATGTTCAAAACCCTTGTTTGTTGTATTTAAAGGCTAGCTTATATTATTTATTTTCTTCTAATTTATTTTGATAAAACCATTGGGTTTTGAAGCGAAATACACTCAGCAGATTCCCGGATTATATGTTGGATTTATTATTTATTATTTTGTTCTCTCCAACAAATTATCGAGCAAAAAGCTATATAAGGTTTGCAATAACAAGTAAGTTTGAGCTACTGTACATAAAAAAAAAAAATTAATTGTCCGTGATGGCTGCTGTCATTCTTGAATCGGTGTCTTCATTCTTTTAGACGAAACATTAGAAATCCCTTATATTGGTTATTTCCACCACGTTATAAATAAAAAAATAACTTGAGCACATAACTGAAAAAGCTGTTTTGGAACATGAACGGAATAAAGAAATGAGACAATTAGGAACTATATAAAAATGTATCAGGGAATTAAACGAGATATAAAGCGAAATATTAAACAGTTGGGTTCCTTTAGATATATTCAACGTTATACTGATGCATTTATAAAGAGAAATAGACAGTAATGATTTTCCAAACTAGCAACATTAATGGAAAAATAAACAAAAAACACAAGGTATTAGAGGGGGTAAAGAAGAGAAATCTTTCACCACAATTAACTTGAAGAGAAAGTTACAGAAAATTATGAAGAGAAAGAAAGAGAAAAAGGAGAACACACACACAAAACACACAAACACACTCACACACACACACATATATATATATATATATATTTATATATACACTCACATATTTGACTCCTGTCGGACGACGCATATTTTTCTAACAAAATAGCTCAAATATTAGGGTCAGTGCATGTAAATAAAGATACTGTCTGTGTATCTGTCTGTTTATCTGCCTGTCTGATACATTTTCACTCGAGTTACATGCTACATATTTTGACCAAACTTAGCACATACATTTTAAATGTAAGAGATAGGTTCTTAGCGTAAAAAAAATCGATAAATTCAACTTTTTACCCCGATTTCTTTCAAACTCGGTATGTAGGTTACTTACATTATGACGAGGTCAAAGATACCCTTTACTATTTCTACGCCACTGCGTTTAGCGAAAATACGAAAAATCGATTTAAATTCAAATCAATTTCAACACATGTTAAACTAAAAAACTCTCTCAAATTTTCAAGCAATCCAATACAAACTTCATTCAATTGAAGCCAACAAGAAGTTGATTGTTTAAAATCATTTAGCTGGAGAATTGAGTCCACCCACATCGTGAAAACCCGCGTAAATAGCGAAAAATGACGATTTTTACTGGTTCCTTTCTTATTTTTGGTTGAAATTTCAACCAATAATTGCTTTATAAATGTATCCTCTTTTACATCCCTGGCAGCACACTGCGAAATTGAATTTCAAAAACTACAAAATAATTGTGGTCTGAAGTGGCTCTTCATATTGCCTGTTTTATACCTGCATGTCCTTTGCTAACTTCGATTGAATAAATACAGACTACGTCTGTTATATCAGTAACTGCATTAATTCAAAATCTTTTTAATGAAATTACTTTAAAGTAAGTGAAAGAAGATAGACACTGTTACATCTAAACATGATGCTGTTTTTGTTGCATTCTAATTGAACGATTTTCCTGATGTATGGCTGCTAGTAAATGAATAAAAACGGAGCTGTTACTTAATTTATTTGTTTTTTCTTTTTAAATATAATTATTATGGTAAATTTCTATTTTGTTTCCCGAGCGCTAATATCCCTTCAATTTTTTCCAAAATAGTCTTATTTTCCGTGCAAATGTACATGCTGAACTCGAATCAACAATTAGATCATGGAGAAACCTAACTTTTTGGATGTTAACGACCAGAAAAAAAAAAAAAAAAAAAAAAAACAGAAAGAAAAACCCGACCCTAACCTTAACACCTAACCCTAAAGATTAACGTTAGGGCTAGTTGTTAAGGTCAAGGGGTGGGGTTTCTGTGTAGAAAAGGGGACAATTTAAAAACAAATCAAATAATACAATCAACCCTTCTATTTTACCAAGTTTGTGTATTATGTTTGTTTAATTTACAATTTTACAATATAAAAAAATGCTCTAGTTTTATTATTTAATTTGTTCTTTTAACTTCTCATTCCAATTCGAAACGGAAAAAATGTTCTATTGTATTATTTAATTTGTTTTTGTTATAAATAAAACTACACATATCAAAAAAAAAAAAGTTACATTTCTTTACGGCAGTGCATAGTGATTTTCTGCAAGGAAAGTCTGTAAAAGAAGTAAATATGCCCAAATTTTGTGACTCCGCCAAAAATATTTCAGCAGTGAATGAGGATTCATGGTGGCTGTAATGGGGGACGAATGACCAACAAGAAGTCCGATTTTTTCTTGTCGATAATTCCAAAACGGTAAGGTTTCTTCATAATTTAATTGTTAATTCGAGTTCAGTATGTACATTTACATGGAATTATGACGATTTGGAAAAAATTTGAAGGGATATTAGCGCTCAGTAAACAAAATAGAAATTTACCATTATTATTTATAATTTTATTTTAATTTGATAGATTATTTTTGCATTTATTTTTTCTAAATAATAGAATATTTTATAAAGCCGTTTATTTAAAAAATGGACATGTATGTTTGCTTGAGAAAGTGGTATTTCTTTTAGGAAAGGAAACATTTGATAAAAATCAGGGGCCTTAAGTCCATCAAAAGACGAAATGCATTTGTAAGAAACAGTTTTCATCTTGTCTTTATTCACACACACACACACACACATATATATATATATTCGAATTCCAGTCGAATCTATTACATTCACGAGTGCTAATACCCATGGAAAAGGTATTAATGCTCTTCCCCCTCCATCAAATAGGTCGATAGCAGGACAGTCTGGGTTCTATAACCTTAGATGGTAGCTGAACTAGGAGAAGGAAAGCTTATAGATGAAGTTATTTTACTTTTCCTTTAAAAAATATTGTGGTGTCTGCTAGATTTCTGTGTGAATTTAAATGAATCATAATTGAGTTTCGGTCACATAGATGTAACGTGTGTCTTCTTGATATACATGTGGTGGTATGTCTGATACAATTATTCATGAATTTGGGTTGATCAGGGGCATAGTTCCTTAAGGGTCACGTGAGTTCATAAATAATACTGGTTCTCTGTAAATTTCACAAGAAAAAGTCAACGCTCAACTATGACAGGATTTGTAAAATAAATAGAAAGTCGTATCACATTCACATAAAAATCAAAATCCTCCTTAATAATGGATAAAGGAATAGTCCAAAGTTATCTAGTATACTTAAAATTCAAAGAATTGTTTCACTTTATGACCAAACAAGAAAACACCTATACGAACACAAGAAAAATTGAATAACATGCTTAATGGCAATAACATTTTAGTCCTCTTTAATGAATCACACACGCACACACGCATATATATATATATATATATATATATATATATATATATATATATATATATATATATACATACATACATATATATATATTCATCCACATACAGACTGTTTCGCTGTATCACAGCTCTTCAGTGTGGCTACTGGTCCGATGGCTTCAAGCCGGGATCGAACCCAACGGCATCAAACAGAGAGACTTACCCCAGACTTCCCTTCACACGGCAGAGAGAAAGGAGAATTTTAAAATTTCTATAAGAAATACGCCAGTCTCCAGGAGAGGCCAGTTCTTAGTTGAAGAGCAGTAGGAGGCACTGAATGTGTCGTGTGCGTATGTGTAGACTAGTGAAGTGTGTAAAAAGTGAAGAAAAGAAATTATCTCCAAGCACAGCTCTACAAATTCATATAATTTTATCACTGAGTTTAAATTAATTATGTTTTCTTTTTAAGCTTAAAAAAGAAGGTATAAACGCAAGCAAGTTTCGTAAGAAATTTTTTATAACACCAAAAATGAATTGTGTTAGTACAGATGTTGCCTTACAAAGGGAAACTTCAGAACTCAATAATTATTTTAAGAAGTCAAAAATTGAAAAATCAACATTATTCAAATTCTGGTCGAAGTCTATTGAAGACTAATTTAACTTACGCTATTTATAGGAACATTTGGGATCACTGGAAGTTAAAAGATAAATTTAATAAATTTGTAAGTTTTATTGGTTAATAAATATATCCCCGATTTTTAATACTGATTTTAGGAGGGAAACGATTGTTAATCATTTTCCTGAATGTGAGTCTCCATTTTTGAGCAAACAATAGAGAAATACTTTTTTAATGCTAACGAGATGTGTCCTAAGTAACCTCGTTGAATTGTCAATAAATGATAATGTAGAAATGTGAATTTTATATTCCTATGACCCTATTTTTGCACAGAATTGAAATCTTAGTAATGCTACTTGAATCTATTGATTCTGTCTACGATTTCTGTCTTTTACACGCGCGAGCGCGCGCACACACACACATATATATGAATTAGCTAATTTTCAAAAGTTTAATACAAACTTTTGAATGTTGAACACAAAAATAGAAGCAATATGTGGAGCTTCAAAAATTTGGTTACAACAAAATACTATAATTGAATTTCAAACACAATATTTAGAAATATATATATATATATTTCCTAATACATTTAACCATAAAAAACTTTGTTATTCGGTCAAATTTAAATGAGCTTTAGAAAATAATTTTCAAACCACGCCTTCTTATTCTGATGATGCCTAAAGTAAAGTTCCAGTTAATAATTCAATTAAAATATATCTTTAAATTAAAACGAACTTATAATTCTATAATGAATGACATACAGGAATTAGGCTAAAACTGATTATGTTTACGTATAACACATTGCATGAAAAAAGCGTGTGGATAAATTATATTGTTATGCCAAATCTGAAATAACAGAAACTTTTTTCTATGGTGAAAACGAACAGACACGTAGAAGTAGATTCAATTAGCTGAATTAGCTAAACAGCGTATTCTTTCAAGCCATTCCCTCAAAAATTGATTCTACTTTTCTTGACTTCTTGAATTTTCTCATTGGCATTAATCTAATTCAAACACCGAATCAGCCTTGTTTATTGCAGCACGAGATAAGATATCGCTTATAGCCGCCATTATATTATTTTTCATTTCATATTCTTTTTTTATTTTTTATTTCAGTTTTGCTTGAATCACGGAATTATCATGTCGTTAACAACTATTCGCGAAACGAGGATAGCAAGGTCTGCAGAAATTATGTCGAACAATAACATTGTAATTTTTTGCAAATAACTCAACAGATGGCTCTTGATTACGACAGACACGCCCTGATGTTTGACTAATCTGGATAGAATATTTATTGCTTGGGCCTATGTGTAGTTTCGGAATTATTCTGATTCTTTTGTCAATATGTATGTGTGTCTAATAAATTGAATGAAGATTATTACACGAATTACATTGTCAGTTTGCTTTATTATTGAAACTCGTGTGAATTTAGAATGAAAAAAAAAAACTTGTTTTTATATTTTACCCAAAACGAAGCAGAATGTTATTTTTTCGTTCGTTACTATTAAGATCGTTCATTAATATTAACGTGATTATAATTATAAAACATTACAAGAAATTTTATTTTTTCCTAATTGCAAAACGATAAGTTAGCTGCAAATCAAACCTAAATAATTTCTTTTACTAATGTTCATCCCATACACGGCCCAAGAGCCACTCCACGTAGGGGTTTACTGAAGATATTTGTTATACGTGCGGCAAGAATAACATGTAAGAGAAGCTGTTTATGAGTATATGTTTGATAGGTAACGGTTAAACATTACATTTCAATTGGTTAAGGCTGTATTATTTAGGGAAACATCCTCTTGGGAGTGTGTTTTAAAAAGTAGCATTTCCTGGCAAAAAGCTGTTCAAGTGTTAATTACTTCTCATTAATGGAATATATGGCGAACGCGAGTCAGTAAAGATGCCGAAGAGGCTCCGTGTCGCGTGTGAACATATCTGTCGAAGATAATAATCTTTGTATTTCCCCCGTTGCCACAAACATGCTCGGATGTCCAGATACGGGCCGATCTCCAACTTTTCCAAATCCAGGTCTTTGTAAACTGTCCCATGTCATTAAAAGCGACAGTAAAACCAGCAGTCAGTAGTTGGTCGTTGGCGTAACTCGGTGTCTTTTGAAGGTGTTCCCTTGGAGCATTTTCTTTCAGAAATTGCTACTGTTTCTGAGGTAGTTTTAATTTGTTTCCGCTCGTCTCTTTCACTTCTCTTCCTGTTATCACGTAAGTTTTAAGAGAACAATCGTGTTATGTGTTTTCCCCGAACTCAAAACAACATTATTTTGCAACAAAATACGAAGGGAATAAGAAATGTGGGGGTTATAGCGTATATGACATGCCAGATCCTAGTTTTAAATGTTAGAACTAGTGAAACTAAGTAAAATAGATCGTCTGATCATTTTCCATGGCAATAGCAGTAGAATATTGATTGATTTACAACGTTTGTGGAAAGTTTTGGTAGTTTTGAAAAATGATTTATCACACAAAACGCTTGGCCCTACTCTTGTAAAGGTATAGGATAGCAGAAAGAGTTAGGTACTTACTGGAGCGGTACATGAAAACCGAACTTTTTTTTCAGCATTGAATAAATAAATATGAACATTCTGATTATGAACAATGGTTGGCTAAGACTAAATAATATTTAGCATTATCTGTTAACATAGCTGCCAGATAGAGAATTATAACTATAATTCATTAGAAAATATAGCCCATTATATATTCATACAGCTAAGGATCTTTATATATTAATATAACAGATTTTTATTACATTTAATATTATTCTTAGTGGATACCATATTTGAGTAGACACTCCATTTCTTTTATACAGCATATTTATTTTCGCCTAGTAGCTGGAATATTCGAGAAATCTTATTAAAGTAAAATAATCACCTTCCAGGATGATTCGAACTTGCATCCTCCTTTGCAGGAGAAACCGTCACTAGATCCGACGTGCTTTAGACCGACTCGGCCACGAAAATTACGTTGAAGAATGAAACCGGTTTTTATCGTTCGGAATTAACCCTTTTATATTTCCATCTGCTCTATCCCTGATACTGAGCATGTTAACACATAAATATTCCATACATTAAAATTACGATTTTATGTTTTTAAATTGAATTCTTACCCAGACTTTGCTCAGTCTAACTTCTTGTTTTCTAAGCTCAAATTCCACCAGAATAGTAATCGTATTGGAAACAATGATCAGATCATATGTGCAGTGAAGTTTTCTTGAGTACCAGGACGCCAACAACTTCCGTGATCAGATTACAAAGCTTAAACATGCATTTTGTGTAAGGCTTAGAATTTTTTGAACGACCTTCGTGTATATATATATATATATATATATATATATATATATATATATATATATATAAAGAAATCGTGGAAGTGAGCCATTGAATGCCACCCTAGAACACTAAAAATTTACAGTCTCCCTAATACTGACAAAACTGATATCCCTATGCGCCCCATCAATTCACAAATCGGCATCCAAAAAATAACAGAGCCATAGCAAGAATTAGTCACCATATTGCATCTAACACCTTTGGCACTTGTGGCAACTGACAATTTTCTAACAGTGCATTAAATAAGTATACATTTCCTATTCCTCCTCACTTCACTTGATTTGGCCTGTTATCATCTGTTAATAAAGCAGAATGATTGTCTCGTAAATTTTCTTTAAATTTGACTCTTGAACGTATTGCGTCTCGTAAATTCGGCTCCAAGGATTATTGGCGTCTCTGCAAGAGCGTACTTAACAATAGAAAACCATCATACATCCTTTGTTCAACTAGTTCGAGGCTCTGACCTTTCCTGATGACAAGGCTGAATGCTTTGCTCGGAAATTCTCATTCAATTCAAAGCTCGACTCTTCCAATGTACATACACCCGATTTTCCCCTTAGAACAGAAGCTCTATTGAGCGAGTTTCACATGATCCCGTCATCAGTATTGGGCATTATCTCTAATTCAGAACCCCACATGGCTAGTGGTGGAGATGGGATACCAGCCATTGTCCTGAAGAAATGTGCACATAAACTGGCCCCTGCCCTCTCCACATTATATAACTACTGCCTCAATGAATCTTGTTTTCCAGACTGTGGGAAGTCCTCATCTATTGTAGCTGTCTTTAAGAACTCTGGACACCATTCTGATCCTTCTAATTAACGTCCTATCAGTCTCCTACCACTCTTCGGCAAAATCTTTGAAGCTATGATCAAAGCCGACCTGGTTAAGCACCTTACATTCCATGATCTGCTCTCCGACAAGCAATACAGTTTCCGCTTTGCCTGTTCATGTGCTTATGGCCATAACTGAATTTTTTTACTAAGCTCTTCATAATAACGGAGAAGCTCATGCTGTGGCTCTAGATATCTCCAAAGCATTTGATAGGGTTTGGCATGCTGTCTTCGCAAGCTTCAGGGTTATGGAATTTCAGGTTGATTGTTTGACAATACAATCATTCCTGTCAAACCGTGTATTGAAAGTCATTCTCAACGGATTCTCCTCCAGTTCCTATACCACGAACGCAGGTGTTCCCCAAAGCTCTATCCTAGGCTCTACTCTGTTACTTATCGTCCTTAACGATCTTCCTGGTATCATAGGCTCCCAAGTAGGCATCTATGCGGACGACACTACTATTTACTCCTGCCTCAAAAACAAATCTAGTGTCGCTGACAAAACTACCTGGCCGTTTATCTTGAAAAGAACCTCCAATGGGTTGTGAAGCAGAATAGGAATTGGCTGGTTAACTTCTATGCCTAACCCCCCCACAAAAAAACTGCTCTCTATTACTCACCACAGAGAATCATCCCTGCTCTCCATTAGAATGTCTGACGCTCATCTCCACGAGAACACCTCTTTGCGACTATTCGGTATCACATTGATTGCTGACCTGAGATGGAACAAATACATTGATTCAATATTTTCGTCCAGCGCAAGGAAAGTTGGCTCCTTGTGCCAATCAAGGAAAATTTTCTCCCCGGAGTCGATCCATCACATCTACAAATCAACCATTCGACCTTGCAAATAGTATTGCTGCCATATATGGTCTGAGGCCTCTTCTGTTTGTCTCAAGATTCTTGATAAAATCCAGAGATGGATATGCAATATAATAGGCCCTGATCTGGTATCTCGTCTGCAGTCTCACTCTCACAGACCTGCCATCGCCTCTTTCTGTCTTTTTTACAAATAATTTCATGATAACTGCTCTCCGGAGCTGCTTTCGCTGGTTCCCAGACTTTATGAATGTAAACGTTCTTCTATGTTAGCATCTCACGCTGCCTCTTTCACTGTCGAAACTGTTAAATGTAGCCGTCTCTTCTACTCCAATAACTTCAAGTCTCGCACTTTGGAACTCCCTCCCCTTTTCCTGTTTCCCTGATAGCTATAACGTCCAACTATTCAAATGTAATCGACGTCTCCGGATGCCTTGATCTACTCCTTATCATTCTCTTCCTCCTTCCTCTATCACACTTCTTTGCTCTCGCTTCAACTCTCTGTAACCCGTTGACTCACTTTCCACTTAGAGCTGAGACTCTGTTGGGTGATATGCATATAACCCCTTCTTTGGTTTCTGCTATCATCTGGATCCCCATAAAACATGTGGACCTGATCGTAACCCTGTACTAATCCTTAAGAAATGTACTCCGAAGTAGGTCCTGTTCTCTCTAAACACTATAATAAATATCTCGCCGCCTCTTCTTTTCCCTTCTTGTTTGAAATCCTCATGTGTTTTTCTAGTCTTTAAAACTCAGATGACCCTCCCAATTATCGGCATGTTAGCCTTCTAAATATTTTCAGTATATTACCAGAGGCCCTATTCAACATATAATTCGTTAAGCATATCACATCGCAATGCCTTCTTTCAGCCAAGCAATATGATTTTCGTTTCTCTAGGTCAAATTCTGATATATTAGCGATTATTTCTGAAAGATTCTGCCAAGCTTTAGATAGGAACGGTCAAGCTCATGCTTTTGTTTATCACGCCAAGAAAACGTTCCACCGGATTTGGCATACCGGTCTTTTTAAAAAGTTGAAAGTTTATAGCGTCTCTAGAAGAAGTTTTGAACAGATTCAATATTTCTTATCAAATGTAAGTTTTATTTATGGCCATTTTCTGCTGTTGCGGGTTTTCCCGAGGGCTCTAACCTCGGGCCTACTTTGTTCTTAATTTTCATTTGCGACCGTTCCGATTGTATCAACTCCCAAATTGCTATCAATTCTGGCTGCATAATCATTTTCTCTTACCACGATAGTAAGCCTGATCAGTTGGATAAGATCAAATTGGCATCTGATCTCAAAAATGATCTTCAACCTATTGTTAACTGCGGCAACGAATGGCTTGTTATTTATAACACCTCCAAGATAAAAGTGATTTCGATCAATCATCTGTAAGAGCCATTGCTGCTTTCCGTCAGCATGGCTGAAGCTAACTTCACGGAGATTGACCCGTTGCGTCTTCTCGAGATGAATTGCCAAAATTACATTGAATTCATTACTAAAACTGCTACTAAGAAAGTTGATTCACTGTCTCGGCTTCAATCCCTTTCCTACCACCGTAATGTAGCTTGTATGTGCTTTTTCTATAAATACGTTCATGATAATTAATCGGATGATCTCTTGCTATGGTACCAAAACTTTATATATTTAAGTGCAGTAATAGATTAACAAGGTCTCACTAATTTACAGTTGAATTGGCTAGATGTAAGTGTACGTTCTATGCTAACAGTATCTTTTTCTTGCACTTCTCACTTGTGAAATTCTATTCAGGCTTCAGGCTTTCAGCCAACATTCAAAAATTTAAATGGAATATCACTTGTTATCCACAGGCTTCCTGATTACTCTTCTATTGTTCTTGGTCCTTAACAATGTTTCTGTTTTTTAATTGTTTCACAGCCAATAAGCTCTTGCGTCTTATCCGTTTTACTGCTTTGCATGGGGTGAATTCGATTAAAAAAGTAAAATAAAAGTTTTTTTTTTTCTCCTGCGTCTGACCTATAGTATAAAATATTGCATCACACCTGGCTACCAGAAGCAGAAGCCATATTTGATTTTCTTTTTTCAATCGCAAGACTCGTTTATAGATATTCTTTATTCGGATATTTGGCGCGCGGAATATTTAATCACCTAATAGTAATAAAGAAATAACATAAAACTAGAAACTAAAAAAGTAGTAGTTTTTCTTTTTGGTAGCGATTAATGTTTCAATCTATTTGGTTCCAAATTTTATTTTAAAAATTGATCTTAGAAGCTGCATCAAATAGAGCCAGGAATCTCTAACAGACGTGTGAGTATGTGCGTATATGTGTGTGTGTGTGTGTGCGTCTTTATGTGTGTTTTGTGTATGTGTGTCTGTGTTAACTTTCGATCATAGCTTTCTAGAAATTACATTATTATCTGTGTATGCTTGTAAAAGATAGTTCAGAGTTATTTGTATAAGGAGCATCAGAAATATATTCATTCATTTTCCAGCAGAAATAATGCGAAAATGAACGCAATTAATTCGCCTTCAATTTGAACTCAACTCAACTTTTCTCCGTTTCGCGCCGAAAACCGTTAATCTATCCACATTTTCTACAAGGAGACGATAAAAATTAAATGAATGAGAGTAAAAACCTTCACCTGTTCGTAATTTAAAATTTGTTTGAAAAAAGGATTTGTGTGAATTGAATCTGGCAACCATGACATTTTGATGGGAAAATCACAGATTTTCTTTCGATGCTGTAAGTATAAACCTAATGATTGAAATTTTGAATCTAATTTATTATCTTGAAAAGCTCGAATGTTGTGATGAATCTTTAAGTGTTGAGATTGCCTTGGAAGAAAACATGCCAGATTGTAATTAGCAAAAATTAAGTGATTTCATATATGTGTGTATATGTGTGTGTGTGTGTAGGTATATATTTGTTAGATTTAAGACTATGGCGTATCTTTTGAGAGAATCTCGAAACGAAATGCCGATAGAAAATAATTAATTTTAATGATTACTGAAAATGAAATAAATTGTTTCATTGATTTGGAGCGTGCGTTTATCTCGCCAAACTATGTTAATGGACGAGATGAAAATTATCGAACTGCTGGAAATTTACTTCGCAATAAGAATATTATAATTACTTTCGAAAAGACTTCGCTTATCAGATTTGAAAATTCTTAAAAGAACTTAGTATTTACGTACATCATAATAGTCCAAAAGGTAGGAAAAATAGCATAGTCTCGTATCATTCAGGCGGTGATCAAATGTAAAACAAGGTTAACACATACACTTCACACACACGCACGCACACACAGATACACACACACACATATATATATGATAAAAAATTAATTTTAGGGTATAGTATATTTCTGGGTCAAATTGCTCAATATCAGTTATAAAGTGTATTAAAACGGAAATTGAAGTCAATTCTCAGCAACAACAAATCTGTTTCCTATTTCCGAGTACGACTATTAGTTCGACTATTTATATATACCTCTCGTCAGCGATCCCAGCCTTCATATGAAAACCAATACACATAGCCACTTAAAGGAAATGAAGCCCATCAGTTGAGGCAAAGGAAAAAAAAATAAAGTAAACATCAAAATTACCATATAATTTATGGATGAACGATTGCCTTATCTACTTGGCCCAAGCAAAAAGAGTGAAAAATTATATATATATATATATATATATATATATATATATATATATAATCTTTTTTGTTTAAAAATATGATTCCTTCGCTACATAAGAGTACTCATGTTTCAAAAATGAGAGCCGAAACCATCCAAATAATTATTAAAATTAAGTTGAAATTAGATGTTTAGTCTCATTTCATCTTCAAGCGAAATTTTAGGAATAAGCTATCTCTTGGTTTATGTGTGTTTTTAGGCATGGTTCGTTATAACATTCGTTATTGTGGGAGTGGCTAGGCTAGTTTTCTTCGTTAAGCGGTCAGAGAATTAATTCTTATCTATAGATTCATCATCTTCTGAGAGGTTTTGCTAAGGTTGGGTAGGGTGTCTATTTCAAGGCTAATGTTGGCGGTCATTCTCTAGTTAGTTCCCAGTGAGGGGTATTTTTATGTCGCGCCTACAAGCCGTTATGTGTCGGGAGGATTGTGTTTTATTATTGTCGATCTGATTATCTATTTATTTATTTGTTTATTCAAGTGGGTGTTTTATATACAAACCGTATTGCACAGCATTTCAATTTATTTTTTTGACGACTACAGAAAGGGGTTTTCCTATTTAATGATTTGGCTAAGCTTTTAAGACTTTTATTAAACTATGGGATTTTTTTATGCTAATTATTTAATGCGAAAATTTGTTGATGTCTGCAAAAAACCGTTAACTCCTGCCTATGGTTTAATAATTTTTCATTATATATATATATATATATATATATATATATATATATATATATATATATATATATATATATATATATATATATGCGCTATTCTATGATACGTATAAAAGACGCATATTCGATGGACATACTATATAGTAAAATTCTGGGCGGCTAATCGCTTGCAAGCACACTTATCATTCTAGTGCAATAATCATGGTTGTTGACGCCTGCTTAGGCATATTTGTCTTTGTTGATAACCCACGGTGACAACCTGTGGTTTATACTATAATTAGGCTGAGCGGACATTTGATGCATTTTCTGCGAGAAAGAACATATTCTGGCCTGATAAACATTTTAGACATGGCCAATACGTTAAAACCTTTGATCGCGATGACTTGTGATTTCATATTGCGCAACTATTGGGTAATCCCTGAATATATATATATATATATATATATATATATATATATATATATATATATATATATATATATATGAATGAAGTATTTAGCTTGACATGTCAGAACAAAACGCATTATACTTCCTCTAGAACAACTAACCTTGTTGGTTGAAGTCAATCTATGATGTCTGACGTCTTAAAGTAGTGTTGAGCATCAAGAGAAAATTTCGTCCTCTTACCCAAGGAAGTTTTTCAGCTCTACTTTGTAAAATTATAGACATGTGTTTTGCCTATGCGCTATTAAGGTTTTGGCATATGTTTCCCTTCTCAGTGCATTTCTTTTAGGAAAAAGATTTACTCAATGTTATTGAATTTTATCTTAGTTTACTTCTTAAAATGAATCCTATTCTAAAAATCCTGAAAGTATTAATTTAATTCCTATAGCCTCTCTTGAGGACCAGAATGAATTACCTGATTAGGAAAAGAAAATTGCCCACTCTTTAAACAATGAGCATTTCTTTCACGTTTTGATTATTATTAAGTCCACTAATTACGGAAATTTTCTCCAAAGAATGTGAAAAAATATGAAAAATTAATGCGGCAATAATTATTGTGGATAAAATGTCGAGTAAGAAAATTTAATATGCTTCAATAATGATCCATTGATAAACGGGTGTGGCAAATTAAATAAGATCGTTGATAAGAAAAGAACACACGCTTCGAATAGGTTTTACTATAATCCTTGCATATTAAAACAGAACGGTGATACATGGTGTAATGATATAACTTCATTTAGAAGTTAATTTAACTTGTATACATTAATATTACCGTATTACATTTGATAATACATTCAAACATTGCCTCAAATACCTGAAAAAAATTAAACTCAAGAAAACGATCGTGCTGTTTTGATGAGCATCTTTGTATCAGGTTTAGAAGACGGAGACTTTGCAAAATAATGCATTTCGTGTTTTCAGCATAAGAAGTATACAATGGCTAGCCAGAGAAATGAGTCAACGCGTACAATAATGTCAGATTTTAGACAAGCTAGGTTCAGAAATGTCTATCGTCATCCATAACTGTAATGCAGGTTGTTGCATTCCCATGGATCCAGCACGCTGAAATGTAGAAGCTTGAATTCACTGAGAATAAGGCAAGAAAAATTATGAACCCCTAGAAGAAAAGTACAATTAACTAATTGTCAGCTTCTGTCTATATTTCTGAGATGAAGTATTATGTACATTATTTACATTATTCGGACTATTGTCCTCATCTCTGTCGCCATATTTATCACAGCGTTTCGGCCGTTGCACGCTCCGGCCTTCTTCAGGTGGTTGGAATGTCGAACTGAACCCTTTTTTTCGCTCACTGGGGTATACTGTTCTAGTTCCACGCGCCATGAAAGGAAAATTGAAATTAAAATTGATGGGTAGTGTAAGTTTTTGTACTTTAACAGAGTGTGTAAAAGGGGTAGTTAAAGAAACATGGTAGAGTTTAGGGAGGGTTTAATTTCATATCTCTCTCAATCATAATTAGTATTGGGGGAGGAAGAGTGACCAAACCTTGACCTATTTAGACGCTTGACTTAACGGATGTGATATATTGAAATGGGAGGGCAGAAGAGAGAAAAGAAAAAGGAAAAAGAAGAAAAGGGGGAGGGAAGTAAAGAGAAAGAGGCTGTAAAAGGGTTTTATATATTTAGGAGATGGTTGGTAAGTTTTAGCGATTTATGTAAAAAATATTTTGAATGTTTGATAGTAATTTAGATGTCAGACAAACACCGAAGAATATATATATATATATATATATATGTGTGTGTGTGTGTGTGTGTGTATATGTATATGTGTGTGTGTCTCTCTCTCTCTCTCTGTGTGCGCGTGTGTGTGTATAATTAGTATTATCATATTTAAATAATAAAGAGAATGGATACTTTTTGCTTTAAATTTGTTATTGGTTTTAGTAATAAGTTGCGTATAAACACTGACAAGAGGACAAACTGCATCACAATTACACAAGAAGTCTTTCTTCGGTTGAAACACATCTTTCGAATTTCTTTTCATTTTAGGAAAACACTAGTTCCACTCGAAATCACTTTTGTTGTTTGTGGAAAAAAGAAAATAAAACTGTCCTTAGAAGATAGCTCCATCCACACGCATGCGCTGAAATTAGAAAGTTCAAGGCGTTCAAAAGGGGTTTCCACTCATATGACATTGTTGTCGAAAGGTTACATTTTGACAGTATTTCTCAGAATGCAAAAGGTCAGACAAGGTCTAAAATTCAAATCACTCAGTCTAAAAGGTTAACTTGCTTTTTTTTAATATTTCCCCTGTGGTAAAAGAAAAAGGCAAGCTATAAAATATCTCCTAGAAACATGATTTCGATGAAAAAATTAAAATAACATCATTTTATTTTTACAGATTCCCTTACCTAAAATATACTCAACTGAGTGCATTTCATTTCACCCCTCCAAATGAAAATGTTTTGATTTAATCACCATGGAGAAATATTTCTCCCTGCCATCATTCTTTGCCTCCCGATTACACTGCATGGAATACTGTTACCATATCTGGTGTGGTATTCTTGCTGTACTTCTCGAGATTCTTGACAAAATTCAAAGAAGGATCTGTAATCTAATCGATGCTGAGCAATTATTTCGACTTCAATCACTTTCTGATCGACGTGGCGTACCTACTTCTGTCTTTTCTACATATATTTTCATAGTAACAATTCTGATTGGCTTTTTTTTTACCCTGGGTCTCGTCTACATGAATTTAAGTGTGCTACTAGATTAGAATTTTATTATTGATAAAGCTTGATGCAACCTCCACTTCTACACTGTTTCTATTCGTGAATTTCTCAACACTAAAATTCACTTATGAACCCATGGTACATAACAAGATACCATTCCTTGACGTTGAGACAAAGATAAAATTTAACGAATTTACCACTTACCCTTATAAAAAAAAAAAACCCAAAAAACTACTAATATGAACTCGTGTATTCTAAACTATGATAGCTAATGCCACGAAAGTTATAAATAGCAGTGTAACTCGAATATACAAAATACTTCTTCCCAAAAAATATTTTAGTAGAACTAAAACATATGAAACAAACACTAAAAACAGTAATTTTCCCAACTACATCATTAATACACAAATAAAATTATTCTTACAAAAAATACATGACACCCATAACAAAAAATACAATACTGCAAAACAAAAGCACATATTATTGCAACCAGATGTATATTAACTATATGCAAGATGAATTTGCTGCGGTTACTCCCGGAAAACATGTAACGTTCATAATATATTATAGTAAACGGAAGACTGCAAACTTCGTCGACACAAACCGAAATGACCTCATCAAATCTAAACTAGCAGTGACCAATATGGTCTACAATTCCAATGCCATGTAAAACACTGTGTTATATGTAAGAAAAAACCCAAAAAACAATGACCTATATCGCACACAACACTACCTTACAGAGTAGAAGCGTTACACTAATGCCGCCTGTCGCATTAGTGTGCGATTAATAAATATGTATGAACTCATAACTTCCAAGAACCTTTAAGGAAATATTTAGTTGATAATACAAGGAACCTTTTCAGGTCCTATTGTCGTACACAGCTCATAATTAGGGAGGTCCTGCTCATTAAACTTTAAGCTTACACTATTTAACAAAGGAGATGGCATGTTAAAAGTGTTCTCAAAATGGAAGTCAACTGGCGATGCACAGCACGTGACTGCCAAGGAACACCTAATGCATTTTGTCTGAAGAATGACAATTCAAACTTCGAGAGTTACACGTTACGATATGACCAGTACATGTTTATGCTTTTGTTTTCATTATTGTCTACAGAGATATGTTTCCAAATCCTGATCACATGGCATAAATAAGATAACAACCAAATGATTACTGTGCCTAGCATAAGTCAGTTTGTAACAGATGGTAAAGTATACAACTCCCCTACTTTGAATCTGATCGGAGACCCTCTTGGAATAAAGATGACATCACCGGTCAACACATTAGTTCTCTACTGCCCACATAAACAAGGAAAACGCCTGGGTATAAGTCCAATCTCTTAAGCAAAAAAGGTTAGGATTAGAATTTTGTAATAAACTGAGTCCGAATTTATATCCCTAAAACATGACAAAAACATAGAGGAATCAAATAATGTTATATCTTCAGTAGCCTCGATGATAGACAAAGATAATCCTATGGGACGGCAATGATGAGTTGAATAGACTGATACAGGAAAGAAGCATTGAGTAGACGAAGAGAGAATAGTAAAAAATTCACAAAAGAAATAAAAAAAATAATAATGAATACTCGGAATTTATTTCTTAACATAATGAACCTACGAATGAGGATATTAAGAATGCTATAAAATACTAAGAAATAATAAATCATCCCTTTACATTGAGCCTGAAGAAAGCTTTCTTGATGCAATAGTAAGTTTCTCAATTTCATGAATGAGGACTGGAATCAGAACCTAGTATCAAAGAAGTAGGGTTTATCAAACACTAGCAGCATGGCCCGGCGTTGCCCGTGCTTGATTCAAAAATCGTACGACTCATATAGCAATCGCTATCACTTGACTTAAAATATTTTCCTTGCATTTAAAGGAGTGCCCTTTGCTGTGTTGATGATGCTACATGCCTTTCTTCTTGCCTATCTCACACTGCGAATTTTTTCTAAGCTCTATACTAAATATTAAATCTGTTACGAAAAAAAGAACTAAACAAAATGAACACAAAAAGATCAGCTTTAAAAAAAAGGACTCGTAACTGGAAAAATCGAATGAAAAAAGAATGTTAACAACAAATACTTTTTCACACCCAACCCAGTTCTGTGGAATCAGAATCAATGTTCAGTTTAATCAAGCGAATGAGCCAATTGGAGTAAAGTGCAATGCAGATTTAAATTTTTCCCACTTGTGACGAATACAGCTGTCGATTTTTTTTGCATGCTAGCATTCTAGTTACCATTCGTGTCAGTCGGCTGTTGGCTCTCACGCTGGCCAATAGAATCTTCCTGCCTATTCGTGGCAGCCAGGTATAGGCTCTCACTCTGGACAGTAGAAAATGGCCGCAAACTACATGAAAACTGCCGTAGAAGCATGAAAAAATCGATTATTTCCACTATCGATGGGTGTTGGGAAATGCAACGTCGGTCTTCCCGCTAACTTGGAGCATGTGCATGTAAATTTTTGTGCAAATCCGTCGAAAATTTCGGCCGTGCATTTGTTGCACACACATATTCTGCCTTTTATAGATAGAAATTAATGCACTATGAAAAAAAAACCTATACAACTCTCAATTTGATTCATTATGGTGAAAATATTAATGAACCTTCTCTTAACTAGGCACTTGTTCTTTCACAGAAGTCAACTTCTCGCAACCCAGTTTGGTTTCATTCTCTTATGTGGTGTAATTATAGCATATATGTCATCATACAACCCCAAGAAAATGCAAACGTGTCCAGGATAATATAGTATAGCTTGTATATCGACCTTTCAGCAGCATTTGAACACGTCAACAAAGACCTCTTCTTCTCGTGTAGAAGAAACCACCTTCCAAATTCTGACTCAACTGAATTTCTAGATCTGATAGCGAAATTATATCCATCTACAATATCAGACATGTCCGTCGAGGACTCCGATACAAGAACGTTTCATACTTCATCAGGATTACGACATGGAGGAAATGTTTGCCCCAGTCGATTTCATCTTTTCCTATCCTATAGTCCGCGCATTATACAATTATATATGTGAAGTCATTGGTCATTTAAGTTTTTTATGCCACATCCCAAATGAATCTACCAATAGAAAAGAACGACTTTGTTTTGAGGTTAAACTACTGATGATGAGGGGAGATATGTTGAGATAATTATTCATATATGGGATATGAAGGATTCTGAACAAAAATATCAATATCATCGATCAAGCATTCAAATTAATAGAACGTAAGATAAATATTTCCAAAACAGGCACTATGATCTGGAATTGGAATGAAACCAGTGATGGTACATTCTCTGAAGGTAGCATTCCAATGTAAATACTAGGAAGAACGATAGCAATTACTGAACTCAAGGAAACATTTATTCTTGAAAAAATGTTTTATAAATTCCAAGCAAAGGTAACATTTACGTCTCGGTCAATGTATGCCAAATGTTTCACTTTAAGGAAATGGTTAATATTACTATTACCATTACATGACAAAATTATTGTTTAAAAAATTAGTATTAGCTGTTAGCGGAAAGGGAATGTTAATGACAATGATTGACGCTTTTAATTTTTAAATGATATGGTCATTCCTCGGTGATTTTTACTATCTGTTAGGGACATATATCAATTGGATACAGTTTTTATATATTTCTGGGGTTTAGCTTTTATACCACTTGTATCATTTAAGTTCGAAGAATGTATCTAGTTACAGTAAAATAAATTAATAGTTTATCTGATGTTTTAAATTTTGTTTATTATATTTATAATTCTTATGTTGAACATGACCATCGCAAGACAACACAATTCTATTTGTCGGCATGATAGCGGCCATCATGTTCACATATATCATAATTACATATAACAAACTTTCTTTAAAACACAAGAAAAGCTATCTATCTGTCTGTCTATAAATTAAATGAAATATTATTGATTAATTTGTAATACGAAAACTTATTCGGGAACTAAATCAAACAACAAAAAAAAAAACGAAAAAAAGAAAAAAAAATGATAAACAAATAAACAGCAATCCTTAAATCTTCCATTTTAATAAAACAAAAAGTGTTTTAGAATTTCATAAAAATTAAGAGTGGGACTGAATTAAAAATCGTATTCTTGTTGATGTGGTAAGGGTTGAAGGGCAAATATCGCAAGTTATATGATTGTGCGCGCGCGTGTGTGTGTGTGTGAGTTGTAGAGCTTTGACAACAGAGGAGAAATATAACTGATTTTTAGCTTACAGGATGACTGATGTAACAGTGTTTTTGGTAACAGACTTAACTGAAAGGAAGCTTCTGTGATTTTTACGCTTATGCCGCTGCTGCATAATTTGTTCAAAAGGATTTTTACTGTCGAAATTTTCTATTGGTTAATATTACCAGAATTTTTATATTCCAGATGCTTTTGAAACAAGATTTTCCTGGTTGATTTTGATTGGTTGAAAAATATTGAATCTAAAATTAAGATTTTGTATATATCCGAACATGGAGTAAAATATGGTACTTACTGCGTATTGAATAATTTCTAGTCATTTTGCTTATTGACATTGAAATGGCTGCATCCAATCTAAGCTATCGGGGTAATAAATTAAGCACACACACAAATTTTTGTATAATTTATAAAGACCAAAATATATAAAGACCTTCAAAAGACATGAAATTTTAGGGAAGCTTAATCTCCAAATTCATGAAGGGACACGGCACATAGCAGAAGAATATTAATACTATATTTTTATTTGTGTACGGCATATTTCTATTTACAATATATTATTATTCCATGATATTTCCTTTTTAGTATTTTTCTTAATATATATGTATGGATGCGTGGTGGTGTGATGGAGAGCCGTTCGAATTCCAGTCCAGTTCATTTTATTCCCTTATGTGCAAGTATCCTACGGAAAGATATGGTTGAATACCAGGACAGAATGGGGGGGGGGGTGATGTAGCCTTGTTGGCAACCAGTCGAAAAGAAACAAAACTCTGAATTAAAGAAAAAACTAAGTAGGGTCGTTTGAAGATTTTTAGTTTTCGATGTGGTTGGTCTTGCACAAACCTCAAATTTATAATCACATTATATGTTCGGATAATCTGGCTGTTCGATCATTTGAACTCAGCTACGAGACATTCATACGGCGATAAGGACGGGAGAGTGTATGTAGATTGATTTAAACATTCAAATATGTCAAGATTTTTGATAATTTTCGAAATATTTTATTACACCAGTATAAACACTCAAAACACACACACACACACTTATATATATATATATATATATATATATATATATATATATATATATATATATATATATATGAACATTGAAGTCAGCACTCAGAGGCGACAGACTGTTTCATGCTAAACGCAATCATCAAGCCACATATGTTGGGTTTTTTCTCGACTATTGATATATTCGGGTCAGTGGTGCATTGTGGGTAGAGTCTGCTAAAATGTATAAACACCACAGGAAAAGAAAAACTTTTAAAAATATTGTTATACTAAATTTTATTCAAATATCAATTAAGAGATTCTAACATTATGAGGTTAATATAGGTTACATTTGGATTATACAATCAAAAGAGATGCACTAAATGGTGGCCTTTAGATTTCAGACATTTATTAGCACTGCGAACTACTGAGAAACGTTGGCCAAAGCGCCCAGTGGGATTGCTGCACATGCATTTTCAATTTTTCGTCAAATGGCTGCCAGTGTAACGCCATCTGTTGGGAAAATATTGTTCTACAGTAAACAGTGCTATCGCAATTTTATAAAACTACAAAAGACAAGTATTTCCTTTCTTGAAGTGTATATACATTTTTGTATTGACTATGTATATTATATATAATTTATTAAGCAAGTCTATAACGGATTTTAACGCATAAACATATATTCACATATATGCAGATATATACCCACTCATATGTATCTATCTTCACCAACATATAAGCTAACACATTCACACACACGCATATATTAGAATAGACGAAACAGAATAAATAAATAATAAATACAAGTAAAACAATCAACCCAAATATGTAAATAAAGTAAACAATAAACAAATAAAAAAAAAAAAACAACCCGCCAAAATAACCCTGAGAATAGAATACAACAATCAATCTACGAAAAATAGCTCTGTTATAATAACAATAAAAAAATCACTACGTTACTCAAAAATAGAAAACCGAATAGACTAAAGAAAAATATACAAAATAAAAAATAAATAAATAAGAAAAATTAATCCAAATAAATAAATAAATGAACAAATTAACAAATCTCTCCCGCTAAAATAGCCGTTAACACCAATACAAAACAAACATAATTAAGCAAAAACAAATAAATCAAACCAAATAAATAAGTAAATAAATAAAATATATATAAAAAAAAAGAATAGACTACGGTAATGAATCCCAAAATTGGAGGAATAAATAGCTTTAATTATCTTCCCAGACCAAAACAAACTATTAAATAAGCTACTTAATGAATTTTTTACTACGTTAACAAAACATCGAAAACCGAAAATAAAAAATAAAAATAGAAAATAAAAATAAATTAAAAGTAAAATAAATTAACCCAAATAAACAAAAAAAAAAAAAAAAAACCCACTCCCGCCACAATACACCACTGACCCATATATATAAATAATCGAGAGAAATTCATCGCTCGCAGCCTGACGATTCAGTCTAGGATGAAACTGACTGTCGCATCTGAGTGTTGACCTCAATGTTCACTTTCACACACACACACACACACACACACACACACACATATATATATATATATATATATATATATATATATATATATATATATATATATATATATATATATATATATATATATATATATATACATGTACTGAGCAGCTCTGATAAGCGAAACTGTCTGCGGATGACTATATATGTTCTCGGAAATCAGGTTGAGCTTTCCAAGGAAAGAGGGTTTTAAAAAGTGCTATTAAGCATTACTCTTCAAGTATGAATTGAATAAAAACGAAACAAGAATAGCGAAAAATGTTAAAAATCCCATCTTTTCTGTCGTGCCACGATGACCTAGGTGTAAGATATCTAACTGATGTCAATCAGTCGGGTTTCGATCCCTACTTTGGTTTTCTAGCCACACAGAAGACCTGTGATTAGCGAAACAATCAGTCTGTGGGTAACTATATAAATAGAAGAAAATAAGATTAAAATATTTTGTATTATATTTAAGAAAGGGAACAAAAATTTTCTTTTTGCAGATTTTCCTCGATATAATTCCCAATTATGTCGAGTACTATCTTTTCGTTTCAGACTTGGATAACCATTGTTCTCAATGTTTGTAAAGAAAATGAACGAAATAAGTGAAAAACTCCGCAAATTTTCAGGCATATGTCACGAATGTCTGTTATTAGTCGTAAAGATTTTAGTTTGAATTCAAGAAAATTTGGATAATTGCACCGATTTGCCTGTAAGATTTCCATGAGAGAAAATATTTATGTTTGACATAAAAATATGTAATATCATGAGAATGGCGCCATTGTATGTCATCATTATGTTCATTAATGTCAGGAAACGGCAACTTATTTCAAACAAAGGGATTCGTTTGTATTCGTTTTAGTTTAATTTCTTTTACTAATTTCTACGGCATTGACTTTTCATTCTGCGAGAGTCATGTATTTTGATTTGTTTCATGTGTTGATATCAAATTCTCATGAAAGAAATATATGTTTTTTCCTTTAAACTACTGAGATACATCATGTTTGTTGTTCAATCAAAGTCATCAACAAACACACACAGATACACAACCAGACACACACGCACAAGTGTGTTTATAACTTCTCCCGTCGAAAACGACAGGTGAGGAGTCACTAAGTTTTTACTGAACAGCATTCCTGAATGAATTACTACAGTAAGCAATATATATATATATATATAAATATATATATATATATATGTGTGTGTGTGTGTGTGTGTGTGCGTGTGTGTGTGTGTGTGTGTTGCCACCTACTCAATAACTTTTAGGATAATACAATAAATCTGAAATATCCAACCATGCAACTCGTAATCCACCATTCTCCAGCATGGATAAAAAAATTGAGCTACCGTACAATACACATGGCTTTAAAATTTTACTTAAGCAAGAAACGTACTGTTGACCACAGTGTATAATTTTATAATTACACACGATCTAGACCTGGCAGTGAGCACTTTTACTCATAAATATAGTATACCCTCAACTATATTCTTGTCATACATTTATATTTACGCGAAAATGTGCACATAGATGTTTGCATATAGTTCCTCACATACAACTGTTAAAGTATATATATATATATATATATATATATATATATATATATATATATATATATATATATATATAGGTAACTATACTCGTCTCGAAAAACTTTCGATTTTTTGATTTTCCAATAATCAAATCAATCTCGAAGGAAAAAAAGGTTTTAAAAAAAGAAAGAGCCAGGAACATGAAAGTCTGCTGAAAAAATCGCACAGATACAGGTTCAAAGCCCAAAGAAAAAAAACCGGCACGACTAAACAACTAACTAAAAAGAGCTCAATACAACCGTAGATAAGGCCTAGTCAAACCTAGTGAGCCAGACAAACCTACCCAGGTTTCACCTAAGCGGATCGTCAGGGAAAGCTTTTATTGGATAAATTAGTAGAAACTTTCTTTCATTATAAATGTTTGGCAACTTCTATTGATTTGAGAGGAATTAACCAAGAATGAAAAATGTATTTCAGTACAAACTCTCTTTTTAATATTATACAGGAAAAAGAATATCGAATTTTATTTTTGATATTCTCTCATTTAGAATTAACCAATGTTTCTCACTATCCTGTCACTTCCAGTTCATACCATGTCATCTATATTCATGAATTCATTATTCACTTCTCCTTTATTACTTTCTTGCTTATACCGTCCTTCCTTATTATGTTACCTGGAAATTTCCATTGTATGGTGTACTTCGGATTTCCGTATCATATTCCATTCTCTATTGAAACCTATCAATGATGATCCAAATGTTACGAATTTGATGTGTGGTTGTTAGTGACGGTCATAATTTCTTTATTTTGAATCTTTTCTTCCCGCTTTTCTTTACTTACTTTGCCAAATAGCACATACGGTTTTCTTTTTGTATTTTTAATCAAGCCAGTAATATCTCCTTACCTTATTGTTAAGATTGCATCCACCAATAATAAATCCTTGTAGGTAATCTAGTACTCTTAGGATCCCTTCGCGGTATAGGCTGAATACATCCGATAAGAAGACATATGTCTGTAAGCTGCTTGTTGAAAATAAGGTAAAATGATTGATAGTGATCGGGAATCCCATCGGTCGTCCTAAGAAATGTACCTCCGTGTTGGTTCCAGTTCTCTACAAATTCTACTACTGCCACCGTACCTCCTGCTTTTGAGAACATTCTGAGCTTTCTAACTATTGCCCCACGGGTTTCTTATTGCTTTCCAGCAACATATCCGAGGCTTTTATCAATGCTGAAATAGTTAAGCATCTCACTTCTCATATATATATATATATATATATATATATATATATATATATATATATACATATATATATATATATATATATATATATACATATATATATACATATATATATATATATATATATATATATATATATATATATACATATATATATATATATATATATATATATATATATATATATATATATATATATATATATATATATATATATATATATATTGTATAACAGCAAAATTATCCAATTTTTAGATTAAGCTCTGAAGCGTTCTATCTTACAAATGAATAAAAGTATCTTACTGGAATTCTCCGAGGTTTTTATAACACTATTGGACTCAACTTTGAGCAATAAGAACGTATAATTTTTCTACAAGATTAACAGAAGAATCGTGATATCATAAACCAAAAAAACAAACAAACAAAGATATTGATCTTTAATTAGTCATAGTTAAAGATCATGAAGTATTGAAATAAAGTTCAATATATATATATATATTATCCCAGGATCATTTTCCAAAAGGGAAAGTCTCGATTAATTTTTTTTACATATTTTTCTTTTTGGCAAGTTAAAAGAAAAACGGTTGAACTACATTGTTTTTACAAATTTCTTTCACCGTTTCATTTCCTTTTTCTTTTTATTCAACTTAATTTACATTAATGAAATTTGTAGAATGAAGATATTTATGTTCCGTCAGAAATCAATATCTTTTGTATTATTAAATCCCCGAAGATTGTAAAACAAATAAAATAAAATAAAAAAGGTAACATTGTAATTACAGTTTGGAAACATGTGTATGTTAAAAGAATTGAACATCCATTTTTTATCTGTACGAAATATTTTTGAAGAAAAGAAAAACCGATTAATATTCTGATCTCAAGTGTTTTCAATTGCGCCATGTCACATTTGTATGGTTATCTTCATATTTATTTGCTTCTAACGCAATATTTAAACGCTATGATTTGATAAAGATTTAATCATTTCTATATAGAAGTTTGTATCTTTTCCCACCATCTCTAATACAAATCATCTCAACATTTTATATAATGATCTGGATGAATAGGAATTAAGCTTATATATTATATACTTATTATGCTGAGTACAATTTATATCTTATCAAATATTATATATTTACTATATTGAGTATGGTTTAGTATGCCGCATATCTTATGGTATATAGTTACTATCCTGAATAAGTTTTATACTTATATCTTATCATACATTATAAACTAAACAACGTAAATATGACATAATTTTATATATTTTTTCCTAGCATGCAATGTTGCTGATGTGAAAATATGAGTAGCGTAAAGATTATCGACGTGGAAAAAGAAATCGGCGAGCCAAGTTCAAATGCCAGCCTAAACTGTTATATTAACTTTCACACGAATACCACTGAGAGAGATATTGATATTTAAAAATGGAAATTTTAAATTATATATATTTATATATAGAAAACAAGTTAACATGTTGGTAGTTTGGCCATCATCACAATAGCTAGGGAGGAGTTGATGCCATAGGCATCAATAAACTACAGAAGAACTCAAAACTGATTACTGCATTTAAGTATTGAATTAATGTCTAAGCTTATCTTTTAAAAGTTCAACGATAATTCTTCTGTTGCCGCTTAATTTAAAGACGATTTGATGTACGTAGATTCTTATTTTCCGCACAATCAATTATTATTATTTCATGGGTAACTGAACAGGTGACAAAGTTATAAGATAAAATTAATATAGTGTAAATATGGGAAAATAGAATAAGTTATACATTCAACAAGAGTTAGAGAAACATAAGAGTTAATTAAGTAAAGCGTATATTATGGTATGTATATGAATAAATGCGAAATTCGAGATCAATTTTCCCACGAATTATTAGATTAAAAAGCACCAGCTCTACTTTATAGTAATTCATATTTGCTCAACCTTCCACAAAATCAGGTGGGGACACGAGATCTCTGCCTAATGACAGACATAACTGATAGATGATGAATAAACGTGTTACAAACCTCTTTATAATAGTGATTTTCCAAGCGTAGCTTGGACGTGGCACAAGTCCGAAGGTAAGAGGATTGAACTCACTACTAATTGTTCTAGCGAGACAAGCTTGCCAACCATTACGCCACCTTGAGGTGCCGAAACCTCTTTATAATAATTCACACAACAGAGACGCATATTTGTATTATATATTATCTACTTCTATGCACTATCACTCTTCAGATTTAACTAATTATAATATTGATTTTAAAAACGTTTATTTCATTAAATATCTGTCCCTCATTACTGTTCTTTTATTCGAGGATTGTTTTGATTTTTATATAAAAAATAATTCTGTTCAGAATTATCGTCTTATAAAGTGCAGAAAAATATTTGAAATTTACATTTTACTTGGCCTTCAACGACTTGACATCTATTTGTAAATCTTTCCTTAACTATTAGGTTGGTGCAAATAATGTCGTTTTTTGACGTATTTTTTAACGTCAAAAAACGACATTATCACGACATTATTTTTGCACCAACATAATATAATAAGCCAATTTATGAATGAAATGTTCGTTTAAAATTTTGTTTCAAAGATTCCAGGTAGTGAATATATTTTTATGAAGTGATAGCGAGCAGGCAAAGCCTGCTAATATATATATATATATATATATATATATATATATATATATATATATATATATATATATATGTGTGTGTGTGTGTATGTATATATATATATATATATATATATGTGTGTGTGTGTGTGTGTTTGAACTTTATTTCACTACTTCATTAGCTTCCGATTCTTAACTATGATTAATTAATGATGAACATGTCATTCTCGCTTATAATCGATTTATTTTGATTCTTCTGTTAAGCTACGAAAGTAATTATACATTCTTCTAGATCAAAGTAGATTTTAATAGTGCTATGAACACTCGGAGAATTCCACTAAGATATCTTTAACCATTACTAAGATACAGCTGTTCAGATCTTAGTCTGAGATTTGGTCAATTTGACTGTTACACTCGGTAAATATATAAGCATGTCTGATAATGTTTATAATATACTCGCATTTATCCCTCTTTCTGTTTCTCTTTCTCGGTCTGTCTGTCTGCCGCTCTTTCTCTGTATATATATATATATATATATATATATATATATATATATATATATATATATATATATATATATATGTGTGTGTGTGTCGTAAATAGTTGTACGTGAATGTATGTCTTACATATAGAGCACAAATCATTTTTAAGGGCTATAAAATAGATCCATGAAACTATTACTTTACAACAAAACTAAAATTAATCTTCTTTCTGCATGTATCTATTTATATATACACTATAAATCTCTGGATGTTTATACCTTCTCATGCTTTCAAAGAAAGCATTTCTGGTTTTATATACTATCTCCGTGCTACTTCGCTTGTTTAATCAAATGTAATACTCTTCATCCTTATTCATTTCTCACCGTCATCTTCAGTTATAAATTATCGCTCGCTATATGTGGATCGCTTAATTAAATATTCAATTCATCGAAAAATTTATCACTATTTTATTAACGGAATATCATAATTATTTGATATCTTATAATTTGAGGGAAGAGTTTTTGAGCGAGAGTTACTCTGATTATGTTACTTCCCTTTTGAACATATAAATGATTTTCCAACTCCCTTGCTTTTATTAAGAATACCATTTTTTAGTAAGTTTCATCGAATATAAGGTTTAAAGTAGAGAGTTAACGAATTAGGTCAGTGATATGTATGTAAAAGGAGGAATTTTTTCGCGCATATGGAGGACAGCTAACAATTGACACTGGACGTATTAAAAGAAGTATCCACAGTAGCAGTTCATGGATGGCTGAGTGGAGCTCCCTTCTTACACGTGGAATAGGAACAGAATAAGAGAGATTCGATCATGTGGAAGTAACCTGACGAATCTCATCTGCAATAGTCTGAATTGATGGAACTAAAGAATGGAGTTTGTCAAAACGTTTAACCTGGAAATAGCAGAAAAGTAGCTTTGCACCGTTATGTCTGGGAAAATTCCGATTACCTGCTATTATGACGTAAATGTGCATCCATATCCTTAAATGTTTAAATAGCAGCAAAATATTTCTTAAGATATTTACTTTATTATTTATTATTATTATTTATTTATTTAACATATTTCTTAAGATATTTACTGTATATTTTCTATTTATTAAGCTCATCACAAGGCAATATTATTTGTATATTTGTGATGTGAGAAGAAATATTTCTTCTTATATTTAACTGCAGGTTTTCGTTTAATCTTTAACAAAGATTTAATTTACCTTTAATAGAGTTTTCTATGAAGGAAAATTAAAACTGATTCCTGCGTTTGTCATTCATTTTGAGACTGGATTTCATCCCGGAATCCACAACATCAATTGAGCCCAACAGCAATCACATCTGATCCTGTACGCTTGAGGAAAGATTGTTTACATATTCTCTCATATTATTTTATTTCAGCTTGAAACAGCTGAAATAAAATAATGGTCGATATTATAAAATAAGGTCGATATTTTTGGCGTAATTTATATTTTATTAAAGTAAAATAACCTTCATTTTCAGATTGCCAAAAATAAATTAATATCTCCTTTTTAGACACATTAATTTCTAAGTATTTACTTTATTTCTTTTTTTGCTAGTAATTCAATACTCGTATGTGTCAGTGTGTGTGTTTATTTAGGCAGCATATTTTAATTCACGCATGTTTGGTTCAATAATTTAAGTTTAATATGGCTACTCATATCTTGAGTTTTAATCGTTTAAAGTCCACGAGTTAATTTCTTGATCGCTGTAGAAAACTAATCAAGAAAAATGAAAAAAATAATATATGAAGAAATTAATAAACTAAAATGACATGTTCATCATTAATCATTCATAGATAAGGATCGGAATCTCAGGAATCATTTAAATGGAGTTCATATATATATATATATATATATATATATATATATATATATTCTTTCAGGAACATTTCCCAGCTTATTCAAGATGATCTTCGCCCTCTCAATGCTTCTGTCCTGGAGTAACAAAGTATTTCAGAGCTTTCATGTACGATTTCATTTTCGAGTTATTTTTCACTGCTCTTACCCTTCGTATTCCATTGGTGAGATGGATGTTCCAATCGAATAGCTTCTTCTCGCGAAACACTTACTCTGTGTAATCGACTCCTAAGATATTTTCCACGTCAAGACTAACAAACACAAGTCTAGGGTTAACCTTTATCTTCCCCACATATCCACACAAATTGTGCCTCTTATTCTTTAACTCTCTACCTTGAGTGGTTCACGGGACTTGCACAGTGTGAACATGAGTAAAAAAAAATTATACCGTATATAGTCGTGTATATTGCTAGTTTTTATGATAGGCGTTGCACTATACAAAGGTAATATTTGAAAAGTTAAAAAACAAGCATTTTGGTGACCGTAACCTAACTGGTAGATTTAAACCAGTTAAACATAACCGTTTATTTCCTATAAAATATGTCCAGTATAATGTCCGGTACTTCAGTATTCGACTACAATAGGCTTACTGGTATTGCTTAGAACCAGTGATGTCATTAAAAAAGAGATGTATGACAAAAAAAAAAATAATGCATGGGTCGCTCTATACATGAAGAGAAATTTATACAAGTATATACTATTTATATAGCAAGAACATTTTTTGTTATTGAGTAATTTTTGGAAAATCAAAAAAAATATTTTTCCAGATACAAGTCTTATTATTTAAACATTCTAAACACTTCTGCTTTAACTGTATCGTATAAAAGTTAAGATTTTAACACGTTTTATTTTCAAAGATTACGTATCACACAATATATCATTACTTATTTCGTAATAAAATTTTATATGCTGAAATAGATCGATCATATAATAAGTGTAGTGATTTTTATTTAGTTACATGAATCCTAAACTGTAGTGAACCGCCAACATTATCTCCGTATTATATTAATAAAAAAAATCCACTCAACTGATTTTTCCAACGAAGGGCTACTTTGTGGAAACGACTCCTAGGAGGATACTTCAACGACCACTACTATTTCAATCTATTCAAGTCTAGGTTTAAAGTTTATCTTTACCACATTTCCTCATAAGCATCAGCAGTTAATTGTTATTATTTTCACTCAAACAAGTCTTTCGGCAAGCAATCCTTTATCTCGTGTAAATGATTTAAACCATTTCTAATTTTGCTCGACAGAGACGGCCATTAAAAACTTACCCGTTGAAATAAATTATAATTTATAATTGTGTTTTCGATGATGTATATCATATTGTTCTGTATAGTATATATATGAGGCTAACTTTATGGTTTTGCAGATTTCTCTCTCTCTCTTTCTCTCTCTGTGTGTGTGTATATATATATATATATATATATATATATATATATATATATATATATATATATATTTAAATATAAAAGTGAACATAGAAGTCAACACTTAGAGGCGACAGTGTGTTTCATGCTATATGCAATCGTCAGGCCACGTGTACTGTTATTTTTCTCGGCTATTTATATATATACGGGTCAGTGGTGCATTGTGGATATTCTATTATGGCGGTTATTTTACCGGAAGTCGTTTATGTATTTATTTCGATTATCCATGTTCACTTTTACATTTACACACGCTCTATCTCTGATATTCAGCACTTTATCCCATAAATAGAGCACACCTTAAGACTATATTTCTTCATATATATATATACGAAAAACTAGTGCACCTGGATTGATGAATTTCAACTTACCATCAAGAAAGCATTTATAGAAATAGATAGGTTACTATAAAAATAAATATTCAAGGGGATGATGACATATATAGTTTTGAAAACTGAAAAAATTACGTACTTTTAATAACCGTTTTTTTTTCAATTATTTTTTTCGGAACTATACATTTTCATGGTCTACGTCCTCTTTTCAAGGGTTAAAATTTTCTTTAAATACCCGTTTTTCTATATTTCAGTTTTTCTTTGAATCTGTTTGTTAGTGACGCGAACAGGCATTAATCCGTTCAAGAGTATACTTCCAATACACAAGGAAGGTGCGAAAGTTCACGTCCTACGCACGCTGACGTACGCATTTTTTCTCATATAATTGATTTTCCATTACAAATTTTTCATTCCATATTTTTGTTGTGTATTATTTTAATTATTTTATAATTATTATATTTTCATAATAATTTTAGTTATTACTTTTCATTGATGTTTTTGCATATATCCATAATATACACCTACACATGTATGTTATATTTCAAATATAAATTATTTTTATTTAGGTACTTTGTATTATTTAAATTTAATTGTACTCATATTATATGATTCTAATATTTATAGGTATCACAATCACATATGTACACATGTAGATATGTTTTTATATATATATATATATATATATATATATATATATATAATAATTATTTTTAAAAGATATGATTCCTGCGCTACATAAGAGTTCTCATGTTTCAAAAACGAGAGCCGAAAACCTCAATATAATTATTAAAATTAAATTGAGTTAAAGTATCAAGCCCTGTTTCATCCTCAAGCGAAAATTTAGGATTATGTGATTGTGATATATATAAATATAAGAATCATATAATATGACTAAAATTAAATTTAAATAATACAAAGTAACTAAATAAGAGTAATTTATATTTGAAACTCAGGATTATTTACCTAACGTGTTCTTTCCTATTTTTCTACATATCTGACCCCCCCCCAATATATATATATATATATATATATATATATATATATATATATATATATATATATATATATATATATATATATGTGTGTGCTTCCATCATCTATATATATTAAAATTAAAAATAATATTTGTTAAAATTTATGAAAATGGTATGTTGCTGATTAAGTTACAAAGTTGATATTTCATAAATATCTATATTTATTCATTAATTCTTTTTTTTTAAATAATTTGATTTGATTGCTAAAATTTATTGTATATAATTTTTATTCTAGCCAGTATTGATATGTTCTCTTTTAAATATTATTTGTAGGTATTTTTATTATTTTCCATTTAATTCTTGCAGTTATATTTTCTCTTTTTGAGTTTATATATGTTTAGATAATGTGTTGTTTGCGTATCTATTTCATTTGAAAGGTATTTTATGATTGTTAAAACTTTTCTTAAATATGGTTTAAGTAGCAGCTTTATAACATTTTTGTTTTGTATTAATATTAATCTATCTATCTATATATATATATATATATATATATTTATATATATATATATATATATATATATATATATGTATATATAAATAGATAGATAGATATAGATATAGAAACTCGTTTCAGATTTGTAGAAAAATGCTAATAGATTTAAATACTGTCACTGAAATATCATTTTTTTGTACAAAATCTGCTGACACCGAAAGATTTTCGGAGAGATAACAAAAAGACAAAATTAATTAAGAGCTACATTGAAAAAGAAACTATGGAAAGTAATGATTGTTAATGTCTTGAAGCAAAGAAGAAAAATCAAATAAACGAAGAGAGGAAAATAATAAAGTATAAGAATATAGAGAAATTTAATCAGAAAATATCGACTTGAAAAATAACGATCACATTCCTACTGTTCTTAAACTACTTTAGATTTTAAAAAGCATATATATTTAGTTTACAATTTGGAGAGACTCGCCTGAAGAGTATCTATAATAGAAATGTCTCTATAAATGCTTTTCTCGTTGACGGCCATCGAAGTCACTGATGCCTAATTTGTAAGTATAATTCTGCAAAAATTGATAGTTAGCAGAGACACACTGGACAAGGACCGAGTAGGAAACAGCCAATGCAGACGCCAACAAGGGAGAATATAACACTTCCACAACCTCTTTTACTGATTCGATAAATAATGGCGCATAACGCCCATAACAACATTATGGCTAGCTTTTAGCCCGTAAGAGAGCAGCACTTACTTTTATATTGATTAAGTTCAAATGCGACACACACAGTTTCATTAGAAGCAAATTATTTTCGGCTCCTTCGGCCACAGCACCGTCGTTTATTGAGTTACACTGGCTTATAGGTGTTTGATTGTGAACTTTGCTGCTGATTGAAAGACGGTGCCCAGGTGTGTTTGGCTTCCATATGCGCTGGTCAAATGACTTGCTATTTGTAAAATGTGGAGAAAGATTAGCAGACACAAAAAATAATCGGTAGAATATGAGATTTAGAAAAAAGAAATTACGACTTAATTCATATTTTCTTATTTAGGGATTAAATAAGTTGTCATTTGATAATCTCAAAACATTTTTAGACTCATTTTTTTCGTTATTTTTTTCGTTATTTTTTTCTTTACAGTCGTTCTTATCTTTTGTATTTCTTATTTTTATGAGCTTAATGCAACCGTTCCTCAATGCAAATTTGGGAAATTGTTAGTGAAAGAATTAGTTTTGAAAAATGCTTGAGGCAAAATACTCGTTATATTATTTATTTCAATAGCATGGATATATATTATAATCCAGAAAAGTTCTTTATCTGACCATGATAAGTTGTTATGCCAGATTTGGTGAGTTAGTCTGGCCTAGACCATCTCACTGTCTTCTTGTAAAATGCATGTTCCAATCTGTTCATTCTTCATGCCCAATCTGTATAAAATATGCACACATGCAACCAACAAATGTCTGAATCTTTTAGTCAGTAAATGCAGGCAGTTTCGAGGATATTTTCAGGAATAACTAAAAGGAGACTTTGAACTCAAGGACAAGGACCTCCCCCCCCAAAAAAAAAATCAAAATAAGAGTAAATCGTGAAAGGATAGTTAGCAAGGAAACTTCTCAAAAATCAGATACCTCGTGTTTGGCAGTCAGCGTGTTAATAAAGGTTAGGGCTGGATAATCATTTATGAGTCCAAAAGCGGGTAATTAATAAGAGATTGTGGTAATAATCACGAGAGAAAGAGTCCTGAAAAACTTACTCACTTCATATTAGGATCTTAATCGTAGGCAGAATTTTTCACCATAGACATATATATATATATATATATATATATATATATATATAAATTGTCGGACTTTGTCAATTTCTTATATATATATATATATATATATATAAAGCAGGAACAGTAAGATATATAATCCGGTGTTCTTATAAATATTTTTATTTTTACAAAATAGTGCTCAATGTAAATTTACAGAGCATTAATATTATAAATTAATTGATTTAAAATACGGTTTTTTCGTTACGCAGTTCTAAACATGTTTAAAAAATGTAAGCTAAAAGCTTCGAATTTAATTTTGTAATTAAATTAAAGACATTAGTTCCATTTCATCCTGAAGCGAATTTTGGAGTAACTTTTAAAATTACTGGGTTTAAAAGGCACAGCAAAAAAATCATAATTCACGTTTCCAAGGATGCAGAGAAATCTATTCATCCAGACAAGGGGTGTTTGGGTGTTCATTATCGCTGTATTTTGATGTATCAGTTATTAGTTACGTTTAAGTAGGGGGTAGGGATGTATTTTTCAATGAATTCTGACATGCATGTCGTCTGGATTTTTTAAAATATTTATTGTTAACGGCAAAAATTCTTACGGCATTTTTTTCTGTTTGCATACTTAATGATTTTTTGGGGTTGTTTAGCTTAGAATACGTTAACTACGATTAAAAAGAAAAATAACTTTTAATTTTTAATATACTATATTTCTTTTTAAAATAAGTAAATGTATTATAATCACTTGCAGTATGTAAAATTATTTTTCACATCAAGTATAAGTATATATATTATTAGGTCACAATTTAAAAAAAAATTATATTTAAATATTATTTAAGTAAAATTTATGACAATGACGGCAAAAATAGGAAACTTTAAATTTTTATATATTTTATATAAATCCAGTAATATATAGTTTCTCATGTAAGTACAAAGGACATGGGTCATTCAATGGATTACATCTTCTAGCTTTTCATATTATATATATATATATATATATATATATATATATATATATATATATATATGATTCTGAGTATATGTGTTCATTTTACTGCTGTATTTTTTAAAAGTTCAGCGTTGCTTACTCTCTTCTCCATGGACTTTATAGTATCCTTCTGTAGAATCATATTTCTCTTGCCCCCAATTTTTTTCTGTTCCGTCAGGAGAGTTTCCTACATCCCCTTCAATATAAAACGATGGATATATCTGATTAATCAAATATTCTTTTCTTTGTATCTAACGATATTTTTTTCGTTTTTCTACATTTTACTTAACTTTTGGAATGCCTCTTCGCTTTTCAAATGGGTGTTCGGATTTCGGTGTCACTTTTACCATCCTCTGTTAAAATATATTCAAGATATTTAACCTTCTGTACTTACTTGATTTTGACATTTCCAATTTCTGTCTCGCATCTTGTTCTTTACCTCTTGTTGATGAACATACTTCTTGTCTTCTTGCTGTTGATAGACTTTTTTCTCGCATTCCTATTTTTTATTCTGCGTAGGACGTCCTCTAGTTTACTTTATGTGTCAGCCATCAACATTGGCATCTGAGTATTTGATATTGTTAAGATTAAACCTACCGATAATAGATCCTGGTAAATCCTTCATCTCCGTTATGATGACCTTGTTATAGAGGTTTGGGGAGAGGAAATATTTTTGTTATCCCAACTTTCTATTTTTGTTTATCTATTCAATTTATTCGTATGCTGGGTTTTGCTCACAGTATATATTTTGGAATATTCTGACTCCCTTTCTCAAATAAATCTGGTTTTCTTAACAGTTCAAATATATCCTTGTGCGCTACCTTGTGAAAAGTTTTTGCGTAATCTATACAACAGCAGTACACATCCTTTGTTTTGCTCTCTCTGATATTATTCTGATCATGAATATTACCTTTCTTGTCCCAGTGTCTTTAACGAAATGGCACTGGTACTCTCCGATTTCGGATCGCTATTCATTAGGATTTTCCGCTGGACAACCAAATGACATTTCAATTGAAAATTTCTGACTGATGTATGGAAGTTTTACTTCGATATATCTCGGTGTATGTCTTAATTCATTCTTCCTTCGATCATGCAAAATTTGCTTTCATCACTTAATGACAAAACAAACCCAGAGCATTACATTGCTGCCTTAAGGATTAAGGCTATGATTCGTTCATCTGTCTCAAAATTTGATTAAGAGATTTAAGGCTAAATTACCGTATTTTATCCTCATTTGACCAAAGAATAACATACAAGTATGTAACTGTCTCACATAAATATTCCTTACCAAATTTCAGGCATTTCTCAACGTGTGATATATATATATATATATATATATATATATATATATATATATATATATATATATATATATATATTCGGAATATAAGATGCACCAGTATATAATAAGCATCAGAATTGCGGAGACAGTTCTTCCGAACATTGTAATATCGATTAGGCGATTACTGATGTAGCACCATCATGAATTTTGGTTGGTGATGTACATTTGACTTTGGAAATCTATACTATAGTTATAAATAACAAATTCAAGTGAATTAAAGGATTCATATACATAACTTTAGTGCATAACACGCAAATGGACTTTGAGTCGGTACATATGCATTTATATTAGGTTGGTACAAAAATAATGACGTAATAATGTCGTTTTTTGACGTTAAAAATACGTAAAAAACGACATTATTACGTCATTATTTTTGCACCAACCTAATATATATATATATATATATATATATATATATATATATATATATATATATATATATATAAGTGTAAACTGAGATTAACACCCAGCGGCGAAAGTTGCATACTGTGTCCAAGCTTGAAACAGACTGTCACTGATTAGTGTTCCCCTCAGCGTCCACTTTTATATGTATATTTACATTCGGTCTGTCTATGATATTGAGAAATTTTACCTATAACAATAACATATCGTTAAGCTATATATCTTGCCTATCTCACACTGCAAATTTTTTCTAAACTCTATACTAAAATTAAATCTGCTACGAAAAAAAGAACTAAACAAAATGAAGACAAAACGATCAGCTTTAAAAAAGGATTCGTAACTGGAAAAACCGAATGAAAAAAGAATGTAAACAACAAATTATTTTTCCCACCCAACCCAGTTCTGCGGAATCAGAATCAACGTTGAGTTTAAGCAAGCGAATGAGCCAATTGGAGTAAAGTGCAATGCAGATTAAAATTTTTCCCACTTGTGACGAATACAGCTGTGGATTTTTTTTGCATGCTAGCATTCTAGTTATCATTCTTGTCAGTCAGCTGTTGGCTCTCACGCTGGCCAATAGAATCTTCCTTCCTATTCGTGACAGCCAGCTATAGGCTCTCACTCTGGCCAGTAGAAAATGGTCGCAAACTACATGAAAACGGCCGTAGAAGCATGAAAAAATCGATTATTTCCACTATCGATGGCAGTTGGGGAATGCAAATTCGAGCTTGGCCTTCCCGCTAACTTGGAGCATGTTCATGTAAATTTTTGTGCAAATCCGTCGAAAATTGCGGACGTGCATTCGTTACACACACACACACACACACACACACACACACACACATCCTGCCTTTTATAGATCAGATTGTTGTATAGCGTAGATCTTTTGAGAATGAATCTATAGAATCGTCAATGTTTGTCTACTCACCCCCGTTAAAAATAGACTCATCTATAAGAATTAGCTTTGACCAATCAACACCACACATTGTGAAACTCGGCTTGTTATTGGTCGAGACGACCCTAGAATGTGTATCCATGGTTAAAAATCTCTTTTCCCGCCAGGCTTCTGGGAGCTTACTTTGGTTTCCCAAAACAAATAAAGGAACCAATTTCAGTTCAATTCACCAGTCAGATCTACATTCCTAGAGAGATGCCAAACTGACCCACGCAAGTCAAAACTCTGAACAACCAAGACTTTGCCGCGCAAAATACCTGACTCAACAATCCACAGGCACACTCTCTCTCTCTCAGGAACTATATCCAAACATCACTTACGCTACTTTAAAAAGTGACATTTTCTTCTCACTACTTAATAAGTATTAGTAAACAAACAATCAAATTCTCACACAACTAAAGGTACGCAACTCCTGCCAATTATACAAGCATACTTACGCACACACACTAATAACTGAACTAGCACAAAGGACAATTTAGTACGTAAATGGACACTTAGTTTAATTTTGTGAACAAATCTGAATAGCAATTGCAAACACCTTCAAACATTCACAATAATATTCTACGCAGCCAAATACATCTGTTTTCATTTATTCATTAAAGTTCAACTCAATTGTATTCTCAAATTGTATATTAATTGTACATAAATGCATGTTGTTTTATTGAAATCTCATAATCGGTGTTCCTTATTCAATTGCCTTGTGATTGATTCGTTTTTGAATGTCTATATTCTATATTGTTGCGGATTAATATGGTCAACATGCCCGTAAGCTAACCATCTTACTATAAAAACCTTCTGATACCAAATTCAAACTCATAGCAAACTCAACAAATCCATCAGAAATTTATTTTCTCTAACTAATAATTTACTCTATTTATAAATTGGTATTGGATAAAGTCTTGCTTCATCTTTTTACTAATGTTCACCATATACACGTCCCAGAAGCCACTCAAGTTAAAGGGTTCCTGTATGATGCTGTATGAGAGTGAGAAAAAGCAAGCAGGGCAGTTCATGAATTTATTTAGGAAAGATAGATAACCTGAGTGTTGAAGAGATTAAGATTGTAGTGATTGTGAAAATATTCTGACAGGAATATGTTTCCACAAATCAACAATATTATTAATTGAATAGAAGGGAGAAGTGATGATTCGTTCTTGTGCACGTAGCATTGCGACAACCCAGATCAGGACTGGTCGAATCAAGAAATCTTGCCTCTTAGAATACTAGCCATGGACTAACGAGAGATTTTCGACGTTTCGTCTGAGGGAAAGGGGTTGCATGGTAGAAAATATTTCATCACCGGCAAAATTGGTTAGATCCTTTTGAATTCTATGGAATTGGGCAGCTCTAGGCAGGATATGGCAGAAATACACCATGTTTTGTCTCATCTATTTTTCTTAGCAGGTGTAGTCTTACTGGAGCGCTACCATAAACCGACAATTTTTCCAGCATTTTTAGCAATAAATCGGGTATATGAGCACCTGTCGCCTGGAGTGAAATTGACGCCCAATAGGAGACTCCGAGAAAGAAGACACATCCATTATTATACGTTACAGTAGCGGGTCTGCTCGTTGATGGTGGAAAGTTACCAGTTTCGTTTTGGACGTTCATCCTTTATTGAGACACCACTATTAGATCAGATGCGAGACCAGCTGCTGGCTACCATTTAATTTATATATTTTATAATACTATATAATGGATTGGCTGAAATGTTTTTTTCATTTTCAAGAGTAAGCATAAACCTATATGAAGTTTAATTTCATATAAATACAGGGTGCGATGGGTAAATTGTCGTCTAAAACGAAAATAACAAAAATTACACAAAAATACCTTAAATTCTAAAGAATAAATTTATTCAATAAAATTCCCATTGGCTTCAACCACGGCCTTCAGACGACTTCAGATGACTTCAGATTATCCTGTAAAATCTTGTTCAAGCTGGTGAATGCTGACATAATCCTTGGTTACAGTTCATCTTTGGTTTTATAAGGAGTTTTACTAGTCTGTCACTGAAATGTGCCTTACACATAACAATCAAGAGAGTTAGGTGGCCAGATGTAAGTGGTGATTTGGTTCGCAGAAATTTTCTGACAACCACAACTGTTCTCCTGCTTTTGTCGCATAGTGCATAGTCCTGTAGCCAGACATACGGTTTTCCAGCAGCCACTCTCTTTATGCAGGGCAGCGCTACCTCCTCAAGGCACTTGATCTAAGCCTCCGGGTCGAATCTCAGGCACTGTGAGAGGATGAATGGAGTCATAATGTTGCCATCACCAGTAATCCCTCCAAACACTTTCGTAATAACCATTAGATTCATCCAACTCTTTCCGAATAATATGCAATGTCCTCAGATTGACACCCAAACATTTTTAGAATCTTTGTGATGGAGCTTCTGGTGCGAATGCCAGGCGTTACAGCATGCCGTTTTCTAATTTCTGTCAGAGGGAATTGCGTCATAGTTCTCTTTTTCTCACAGGCCGTGCCAAACCGACTCTACTGTCTTGTCCAGTCGATAAAAACTAAAAGGAAACAAAGTGCACTCGCGAAATGAAAAATATAAAATGGTGACAATTTACCCATCGCAACCTGTACATTTTATTTTTTAATCCTGTCCGAACATAGGCGATCATGATTCTCTATATTTTCCTTTCTTACTCTCTAATTTGCCACAAATTATTTGTAAAAATTGTAGGGTGTTTTTTTACTTTCATTCTGTATGGTTCTGAATTCAGATATACCCTTCTTGTACACTAGCTGCCAACTAAGACTAGATGACCATGTCTTCACTGCTCTTTAACACATAGCCAGGTGTGGGGAAGTGATGTAATGAATATGCATACACCTGGGTTCCCCCTCACAGTAATATGATTGGCTGCTGTCAGCCATAAATACAGACTGATGTGGAGGTACATGGACGACGCCTATTGGTTATGCCTAGTGTCTTCGCCTATTGCCTACGCCCATTGTCTACTTACGACGAGGTCCAGTCCATTACCTGCTAGATTGTCCTACTCGGTTATAGTAGTACAAAAGCACTTTGCTACTTCCTGGTATGTCCCTTTCCGGGAAGACAAACATTCGTATCTTCCCAAGGGTATTAAGTAGGAAGTGAATGGAACAGACCCGACGTAAACGTAATTACGTATACTGATTGCGCTGTTGGCTCCAATAAATGTAATACCACCAACATATATAACATCAAACAAGCCGAAAGGAAGGAGATATCATCAGAACTGGAAGGAGCATTAAGATTTCCTGGACTTGAGAAAGTATTTTCCTGAAAAAATTTAAGAGAAAGATTATAAAAATTTCAACCGACAGCAGCACTGATTTTTGTAGGTCCACACCCTCTAAGAAATAAGACTTCTACTGCCTCTTTTATTGTAGCCACTGTAAAAGGTGCTTCGCCGGACTACCTTTCAAAAAGCATAATTCAGATTACACTTCATAGCGTTGCTACTGATGCTCTAATTGACATCCGATGTTAAAGTACAGGAAGTAAAAGAAAGGTTAGCGACACAAGTAAAAAAATTCAAAGACTTAAAACCTCTACTAAGACTCAAAAAATTAATAACTTAGATGTTGAAAATCCTAAAAAGTTTCCAAATGGAAAGAAGATTTTAACTGTCGTGAGAACGGGTGTTCCTGGCCAACAGATATAGTCCATGTTTTCTCCTTTAGCATGTTTTGATAATGATAATGTTCGAAAACTAAATCAATTTTTCTTCTGGGAGGCTCCCGATTTTCGTTCACCCCTCCCTTTACAGAGCTTTAAAACTTACGTTCCCATTGGACATTGGCAACCTGTCTTCTGATGGCGCCATCAGGACTGAAATGGGTACAGGATCGTTGGGCGAGGCCGTTGGTATCCTTACCCCGATCAGGTTCAATGCAGGATGGCAACTCTAATCGGTTTAATAAATGTGTCTCTGGTTAGCAAGTCTGAGGCGAGGCTCTCTTGTGACCTTCAGCATCTCGTAGTGAATATATGTTGTGTGCAACAGACCCGCTTCTCGCGATTATAAAGGCATTCAGTCTAGGGAGATTTCCCTCTGTTCAGCATGTTTTGATGGACGCTCGAGAGGTGTCTCTTGGCTGGTGAGCAAGTTTTTGAAGGCTGCCTGTGATCTTGTCTTCACAGATCCGGCGGACAGGCTTTGCTTGCATGATATTGCCGTAAAGGATAAGGCTCTTCGTCACATTGAGAATTATGCGCCCAATAAGCATTTTGAGCGGCCCGATTTGTTTCGGCAGATCGAGCCGTTTTTGAGGTCATCTCGTCAGGTTGTTTTAGCGGGGCTTTGGAATGTCATTCTTGACCCCGAGATAGATCGTATTGGGACAAATTCGGGTATTAACAACCGGGACGTGATACTATTTCAGGACTTTATCGACAAGACTGATCTGTGACTAGATACGAGGGCATATGTGAGGCTTTTCGTAAGTACTTTCAGGAACTTTTCACCAGGGTGCCCGGTCTAAGGCCGGATAAGTTCGATGCCTATTTAGCTGACTTTTACTGCCTTGAGGCAGCTGAGGCGGCTAGGTGCGAGGGTCCAATTACAGAGAGGGAAATCTGGGAAGCGTTGAAGCAGCTTGGCCTGGAAAAATCTCTGGGATTAGATGGTCTTCCCTACTAAGTTTACTTGAGGCAGTTGTCCGTTTTTGTTCATTGGCTGGTACAGATTTTTGGAAACTGGATGAAATGGGGGCCTATACCCCAACACTTCACCAGAGGCGTAATCAAGTTGTTACGCATGGAAAAAAACGGTGGGAATGGGTTAGGTAAATTTCGCGCTTTAACTATGTTAAACACAGAGTTAAAGATTGTGGTCAAGGTCATAGCGAACCGTTTGCAGGCTGTCCTATCTAGTCTGATTGGCTCCGAACAATCTTGGGTAGGACTATTCAGGACAACCTCTCATATGATACGCTTGATCATCGAGAAAGTCGACAGTGAAGCCGCGCTGATCAATTTTCAACTTCGGTAGGGTTGGCCATCGATTTCTTGAGGCTGTCCTTTCGGGCCGTACTTTCGCATCTGGATCCGAATTTTGTATGCGACTCCCGGTGCGCTGGTTGACTAGAATGGGGTAAGATGAGAGCCTTTCGTATTGTTTCGCTCCATTCGTCAAGGTTATTTGCTTTCGACTTACGTTCTTACTTTGGAACCTTTCCTTCGCTAGTTAAAAGCGAATCCGGTCCTGCGCAGAATTTCCCTAACTGGTGCTACCACCTCGGCCAGGTATTCTGCCTATGCTCATCATAGATGTCAGTGATTAGTTATCTCCTGTTAATTCACCTCTCCAAGTTCTCCACTGCCATAACCAGGTATTGAACTCACACTGTCACGGTATCTAACCAACGCCTTTATCCACTGTGACATGTGGCCTTAAGGAGAACTATACCATTGAGCGGCATATATAAATAGTCGAGATGAAAAATAACTGATATGTCCTGAAGATTGCGTCAAACATGTAACACATTGTTTCTGCTTCGTGAGGACCTCAGTCTCCACTTTTATATTTACATACCGTCGATCTGATATTGAGGACTTTTCCTATAAATGTAGCATACCTTAAAAATGTATTGTTTTTCGTTTTTGCAGATTATATTAAGCATATATATATATATATATATATATATATATATATATATATATATATGAAGAAATATAGTCTTAAGGTGTGCTATATTTATGGGATAAAGTGCTCAATACCAGAGATAGAGCGTGTGTAAATATAAAAGTGAACATAGAAGTCAGCACTCACAGGCGACAGTCTGTTTCATGCTATATGCAATCGTCAGGCCATATATGCGTGTGTGGGGGAGCTTTGTTTGTGTGTGTGTTATCAGTATTCAGCTAATAACTGCTTCACCTTACAAACTCATTGATCTAATCATGAACGCTCAAACACAAACGTAGATTATCTTCTGTTGTTGCAAATAAATTTAGAAAAAGTACACTCGAATCTAATGAATTTATTTTCTGATAAAACTGTCCACTTTCGAGAGAAAATATAATTACAACTTTTTATCTAACTCCTTCTAAACCGTGTATATTTATATATGCTTGACTTTTCAAAATGCCATAGGCCTACTTTGTCAGCTAAACCATCACAATTGGTCCAATTCAGCAAAGATCAATCCATTTGGTGACCGGTCCTTTAAAGTCGCTGTTGACCTTTGCTTCGACATCAATAAATATTTGTGCGTGGCCACTCCCTTAATGATCATCGTTAAGCATACAAAAAAAAAGTATGTACATATGCAGGGATGGTTTTGTCTCTTTTTTCCTACTGATACTGTGCGTGCATGTGTAAGAATTAAGTTTATAGTTGAAACTTTTTTGGCGCTGTTTCCCTCTGCTGTCACACTGACACTTTTCAAGATGTCTGTACTATTTAGGGCGTATCTAGATAAATTTCATCTGATAAACATTATAGTAAGTTTCTTTCTTTGACTATTTCGTAAATAAGCTTCAGTTCTAAATGTTGTATGCGGCAATTTGTTGCACTTGTCAACTCTATTAATCCGATGATTTATAGCAACTTACCGTATTGGTACGGAGCAAATGCCGTAGCTACTCAAGATGAAAGAGCTCAATTTACCCATGTTGATTTTGATGTTAACAATACCATTGGAGAATTGTCATTTTTGGCGATAATCTGTTTTATAAAAACTATGGTTGTAACTGAAAACTTATTAAATTATATTGATTTCACTTATTTTTCTGGAAGGAGACTTTCACATATTTTCTCTATATATGAACTTATATAAAAGTTCTGTAGCTAACGGTCCCGAAAAACAACAAAGCTAACACAAAAAAGTATACCGGAATATAGCTGATTTATCTTGAAGATAATGGTAGTAACGATTTTAGATAAACCTTACAGATCTGCAAAAAAATAATAAATATATAAAATAAAAAATAATAATAAATATATAAAATAAAAAATTAATGTCTGGCAAAATTGATTGTACTCCATGTCTAGTTAAATAAATAGCGAATTCCTGTCTACCGACATGCTCTCAAAATACTCATTTACATTAATAAGGGCATTAATCAGAAAGTAATTAATATGTAAAGGTTCGAACTACAAGGCACATTGGGATTTACAATTTTTACCTGTTATAATTGCCGCGAATAATACTTGATAAATAATTAGAGAATGTACTTGAATATATTTATTTAATATTAGGTTGGTGCAAAAATAATGACGTAATAATGTCGTTTTTTGGCGTATTTTTATGTCAAAAAACGAGATAATTACGTCATTATTTTTGCACCAACCTAATATTAAGACACTGACAGAAATTCAAAGATTCATGTATCCGAAGGGAGAGAAAACGAAATGTAATAACCCTTGGTTACATCAATACAGGGACACGACCTTAAATTTAAATTTTATATTTTGGCACCCAATGTATCTATATGTTTATCTTACACAACCTTATTCAACTTTCCACCATTTTTGTTTTTAACACTATTTAAACGGGTCGCCTAAGAATAGTTTTTCTATTGTCTTTTTATTCACACACACACAAACACACACACACACGCGCGCGCGCAAACAAACAAACAAACAAACACACACAAACAAGCAAACATACACACACAAACAAACACACACACGAACACAGACACACACGTATAAATATATAGTGGGAAATAGAGATCAACACATCATGGGGAGTAATTTTCACTCCTCCATATATGGCTAATTCTTGTGCGGATTCCATATATAGTCTTTTTTAAAAAAATAAAAAAAACATTTATAGGTTTTGCGTTTCTCTCTGAAAAGACATGAGTTTAACTTGTACATAATGAAAACAATAATAAAAAATACAAAATAAATTTAGCAAAATTTTATGACGTGTTATACATTCATTTCTATTATCTAATTTATTATTGTATAATCCTTAAAATACATGTCAATTCGAAAAGCGAAGTGTAATTATATCGTTTTTATATAATCAAACATTATATATTTATACTAAACATATATTTATTTAATATTAGATATTTAGCGCGATCGGAAGGTAATGTGTATGATTAATTTTTTTGGGGGGCGGTTTATCAACCTTTTGTATATTATGTAAAGTCACGGAGATAGTAAAGATTTACTGGGAGAAATCCAACGTTTTAACCAATAGCTGGAGGGGTGAAGAAGATGTGGGTTAATATCTTTTCCAATTGTATAAGTGTAAATATAACTGAAATAAATATAGACTGAAATAAGAATTCAATTCTGCGCCGTTATCCATTGCACCAACTTCACATCAAAGCTTACCCCAACTTGTATTCCGAAGCGGTCATCCATCTACGTAATCAGTGGTGTTTGAACCTGATATAGCCATAAACCAGAAAATGTCCAAGGATATAAAGACAGTAATATAGACATACACGCACATCTCTCTCTCTCTCTCTCTCTCTCTATATATATATATATATATATATATATATATATATATATATAAATCATTTTAGAGTTAAAATTTAAGATCAAAATCCACTTACGGCTATGTTTTATTGATTAATTTGCATATATGGAAATAAATTTTAAGGGAGGGAATATCATATGGCAATCGAATAATCAAACTTGCTCAAAATCTACGTCTTCCATGGCAAGCAAGAAAATAAAACTTTTAAAACATGTCATTCGAAACGAACAAAAAAAATTACCGAGAACATTCTGTAAATTAAATTTTAATTCCGAAATACGTATTCAAGTCAGTGTGTTTTCCGGAGGGAGGAAGTGTCGTGCGCACGTTTCAAATAATTGACAAGTAATTATTTTCATTTAGTAGAAAATAAAACTCGGAAAACATAAAAAAAATAAACAACAATAAGAAAAAAACTAATATAAAAAAACTGACGATAAGCTGAAATAAATTTCGCTAAAGTATTCCATCGATCATGTTTTAACATTTTCTTGGGCATTTTATTTTATATTTTTGATTTTGTCTCGTTCGTCATTGCCGGTGCTTTTTTGGCAATATCTTTTATTTTTACTCTTGTTAATATTGTTTCCCTGTCTTGTTACATACGATGGCATTGAAAGTTTTATTGACTGATGAAGCGCAATTTCTTGGAATTACTTATCAATTGCCTAACCAGGGAATTTTATTTAAATTTTTATACGGATAGAAACGAATTTTACAAGCACTTAAATTGGTGAAATATGATATACAAATAGTAAATGAAATCTTTAATCCATAACACATTGCTAAACTACCTAATGAGGTAAAAACTAGCAGGTTACATTCAACGCCTCAAATACCAAGCTAGTTACATTACATCATCGCCAATCTGACACCGAAATACCACCAATCATGATGAACATAGGTCTTCTTGGGGAAGCACCGTGCCTTGAAAGACTATTGGGCCTCAAACTCCCACCTGACCTCTAGTGGAATTCGTACGTACGATCCATTGTTAAGGATGCAGGTAAAATGGTCGGCTCTCTGTACCCCTCCAATAAGTACCTGACTGATCTTGCTATCCTCTAGCTTTACAAGAGCCAGATCAGGCCAAAAATGAAGTACCGTTGCTATTTTGGGGCAGGACCTTCTCAAACCTGACTGCCCTGCCTTGATAGACTTCAAAAAGCGTCTCCGAGCTCTTGTGGATGACGAATTATTGTCCACCTTTCAACCACTCTCTCGGGATTGCGACAAGCCTCTCGCTGGCCTACAGATACTTTCATAATAAATTCTCGGACGAGCTACATTCCGTGGTCCCTCCATGTTAAACCTTCAAGGCAAGAACACGCCATGTCACTTACATAGTAGCAAACTACCCACATTCCTTCCATATTTCACCGGTGAGAAGAAGTTTCCACTCGAGCACTATGGAACCGACTCCCGCCAAGGTGTTTCCCCAATCACTACAATCTTAACTTGTTCCAGACAAGTGCCAATCGTCATCCTCTACTCCTATACATATAAATGACCTCCAAGCATAACCTTTGGAAAGGGTAAACCTCGCTGTAAAAAAAAAAAAAAAAAAAAAAAAATGAGCTTTATATTCAACGGTCAAGTTACCTGTTATTTGGTTATTATGGTAGGAAGAATTACGCGAAGCCAATATGCGAACATGTCTTGTGTTCCAATAACATCAGCATACTTCACGAGTAACGTAAATCAGGCTGCTAATGCATTATTTTTTGTTACATAATATATATATATATATATATATATATATATATATATATATATATATATATACTTCGAATCACGTTAATAGCTTGGTAATTAAATTTAAGATTTTAAGGTTTTCTCTTAATTGATTTTGATAAAACATTTTTTTGCTGGTTTTTTCTATATAGTAAAATCATTGTTACGTTTTCATTATTCTGTGTAACTCCATTATTTTTTTTATATATATTCGACAGTTTTTAGGATAACCAAAAAAATAGGTCTCTCTTCTGTAACAAACAATGGGACGTGGAAAAGGCCTGGGCGATGAAGTAAAGTCTGTCATTATCAATAAAAATGCTAAAGTTGCCTCTCTTCATATAACTACGGAGATGCTATGTAAACACGATTAGATGATTTCTGATGTGTGCTTCGCCAAGGAAGAAACGATTTTGATTATGAGACCTCCAAGACTGTGACAGCTACGTATTTATGGAATGTTAGACGCAAGTTACGTGAGAAACCTGGACAAACAAGCAAGCATCATAGGAATTCACGTGGGCTAGAAAGTACATGACGTTGGATATGAGTTGTGTCCTGTTCACTGACGAGACAATGGCACACTTTGACCGACCTGATGGTTCGGCAAATGGTTGGGTCTATTTCGGAGATGAGCGTCACCAATGTTTACGCTATCAAAAACCGTGTGGAGGAATCCTGTTGTAGGCTGAACGCAACGGGGACAGACTTGTTGGCCGAGTCAGAGTGCCGGAAAGCGTTAAAATGTCGACAGCCAACTACTGCAATCTCATGAAGGAAGTATTTCATTGGATCCCTGGCTAGATGACATACTACTCTCACTTCTAAAGACTCTAGTATTCATGCATGACAATGGTACCCCACCCCACACTGCCAGGGCCTCCCAAGCTTTCCTAGCTTCTTACGGCATATAAGCTGAAAGTTTAATGGTGTGGACGCCAGCTTCCTCGGTTCCTAACCTGTCGAAAATCTTTGGTCCCTCATTAAACAAGATGTTTATACAGATGGACGTTAATTTAAATCGAAAGATATCTTATGGGTGACTACAGCAGAGGCAGACTGACACATTCCATTACTAATAGGGTTTTTGAAGTTGAATGAATCATTAGCCTTCATTTTCTCCAAAAGATTTGTAGATCGGTCATTTTCAGTCAAAATCTATTAGCGTGGTTCACCCTTAAACTGTCGAAGCTGAAATAAAATGACGTTACATAGAATAATGAAAACCTAACAATGATATTACTATATTATGCAAAACAGCTGGGTAAAATTTTATCAAAGTCAATTCACAGAAAACAGAGAAGACCTAAATTACACTATCAATCCATTAGCATGCTTCATTGTATATATATATATATATATATATATATATATATATATATATATATATATATTAGGTTGGTGGAAAAATAATGTCGTTTTCTCACATATGTTACTATGTGAGAAAACGATATTATTTTGCACCAACCTAATATATATATATATGTATGTGTGTATATGTGTATGTATGCATGTATGTCTGTCTATCTCTCTCTCTCTCTCTCTCTCTCTATATATATATATATATATATATATATATATATATATATGTGTGTGTGTGTGGAGACGGAAAGAGTGAAAGACAGAAATTAAGAGAGGAAGAGAAAATATGATAGTAATGGTGATAAAGTTTTTGACTTTAAGTCTATCTATTTATCTGCTTATCTCTCTATATAGTTTCTTACGATTAATTTTATTGTTCACTATCTAAAAACAATTGTGTTTTAAGATATGGCTATGTCCAAATTAAATATTCTTCAGGCGTATTTTATTATTTTAATCAAAAGTTATTTACATATAAAATTGTATGATTCTGGCTCATGATAGAAATAATGATTAAAACGTATATATTACCTGATATAATTCTCGATTTACTCAATTGTATATAAAATATTAAATTAAATCTAAATGTAAATGGGACATAAAAACGAAATATAACTTTTTTATCTATGCATAAATTTTGAAATAAAAAGAGAGACTGATTTAAAGCAATTAAAGAATAAACGTTTCTTTTAAAACTCATTTTCCTGAACAAAATGTGTTATGCACCGTAGATAAAATTAATTTCTTTATCAAAATGGTCAGGAGTTGACTTAAAGAATCATATTCATTAGCAAATTTTAAAATTTCACTATAATTAACCAAAGTTTTTTCTGTTATATCTCTTCTCTGAGCGACTATTGTATTAGGTTGGTTCAAAAATAATGATGTAATAATGTCGTTTTTTGACGTTAAAAATACGTCAAAAACGACATTATTACGTCATTATTTTTGCACCAACCTAATACTACCTAGTGATCCGTTTGAGAAAAGAAAAGTGCATTTATCTAAAGAGGGTTTCGAACATTAGGCCTTCCGCTAAACATTAGGGAAATTTTTTTCTCGAAGAAGAAAAAACGTCACTAAGAAAATATCAAAGACGAAAAAATGAATGTCTAAACCAACTTTGGATAATCCTATTAGAGTTCTTCACGATTTATTCTAGTTTGTCAGAAATGTATCCTTATTTTTATGTTACTATACAGCATATATAATATGTACAGCGTGTTTAAAAAGTTAATGTTCTCTAAGGCCAGCGTTATTAAAGATATCAGACATTATAGTGTCGATTGACTTTTCCAAATTTCAGATCACATATCACACTTTTCCTACAAAACCCACTGACAAGGATTATTCTTCATTTGCAATATTTATGATCAAAACGAAATGAAAAGAAATGTTAGTTATCTTTCATAACATTTACCTTTAACTACACTCTCTCTCCATATATATATATATATATATATATATATATATATATATATATATATGCACGGTGGACCCTTTAGTCAGTTTCGACGGAAAAAAGACCAAATGTAAATACCTGGGAAGTTTTTTATCAGAGCACAGACATTGCGACACTGAAGTTCAAAGGTGCTGGAATAGCGATAGATGGATTAAAAAACTATGCAAAGTATTAAGAAAGAGGAAAATTTTGGTTAAAACAAAGAGAATTTACTGACCTTTTACATAATATCCGTCCTGCTATATGGCAGTGAATATCAGACAATCTCCTCACAAATGAATAAGAGACTTGAAGCAGCAGAAATGTGGTTTTACAGCGGGATGCTGAGAATATCATGGACCATACATGTGAGCAACGGAAAAATTATGAATTAAATAAAAACATCAAGACCCTTAAAGTCAACAACAGAAACAGAATGTTGAAATTTGTGGGGGATGTGATGAGGAAAGGATCGATTACCTGGACGATAAATATGGGTAACTACACTCGTCTCGGAAGTTTCTTGATTTGCTAATGATCAAATCAATTTCGAAGGAAAAAAGGTTTTAAAAAACGAAAGAGCTAAGAACATGAACGTCTGTCGAAAATGATCGTACAGCATTACAGGTCCAAAGCCCAAAGAAAAAAACCCGATACGAGTAATCTAGTAACTAAAAAAGTGCTCGATAAAAAAGTAGAGTAGACTATATATGTAGGTTTGACTACATGACATATATATATATATATATATATATATATATATATATATATATATATATAAGGTTGGTGCAAAAATAATGTCGTTTTCTCACATATGTTAATTTTATATATGATTTCTGAATTAATTCATTGATATATATAGCCATGTTATATATCATTTTGAAGCGCATTTTCCGCTCTATCGAATAGTGTTATTCGTTACCGTTCTCAATCTCTTCATTCATTTTTTGCAGGCTTTTCGACAGTATGGACAAAATTCAAATCCGCAGGATTTTCTTGTTCCAGTTCAAACTAGGCCGAAAAGCTGCCGAGACAGCTCGTGATATCAATGATGAGTTTCGCCCAGGAACCACTAACGAACGTGTGGCACAACAGGGGTTCAAGAAATTTCGCAATGGTTACGAGAGCCTCGGAGATGAAGACGGTCGCGGCCGACCGACTGCGGTTGATAACGAACATTTGAAAGCCTTAATTGAAGCCAATACTCGCAAAACCACACGAGAAGTTGCTGTTGAACTCGAGGTCGACCACTCAACAGTCGTTCGCCATTTAAAGTAAATAGGGAAGTCAAAAAAGTTAGATAAATTGGTGAACGATAATCAAAAAAATCTCAAAAAACGACATTATTTTTGCACCAACCTTATATATATATATATATATATATATATATATATATATATATATATATATATATATATATATACAGTTCATATATACTTCAAGTGAATCCTATTAATATAATATAAAATAAAACATTGAAACTGATTTACAGAGAGATTTTTTTTTATTCAAAGAGAGCATATAAATTGTAAACAATAGGAATTAGGATTGCTCAATAATATTGATGATCATCATTTTACCTTATAAATTAAAACCAATTTACCAGGATTTTGAAATCCATTAGGTTTACAAGAAAAATCAAAATTGAACTGGCTTGGAAAAAAAAAAAAAAAAAACGGAAAAAAGAAAGAAAGTGTAACAGACATGGTAATAGCGTGGGGAGATAGATCCATGTAAAAAAAGTGAAAATTATTTTCAATAATCTTATATTAACAAATTACTAACAATCCAAAATTAAGAGATATAATTATATATTTATAGTAATAAGAAAGAATATTGGTGATGTAGAACATTAATAATTCAACAACGGCGAAAGTATTTACATTTTCAATATCAGTTAAACACAACAGTATTTATGTACAAGCCTATAAGACACAGAAAGGCACATTAATTCATTTAATATTCACCCGAAAATATATATTAATTTTAACTTTTAATTTTACAATAATCTTATTTAATTTTTATATTTTTATCTAAGCATGTTTATTCTTTGTAAATTAATTTTTCTAGTCGTTAGATGAGTTAGCTGAATCAAAATGAAGAGGAAAATGTCTCATTCTTAAAAATAGTTTCACTCTATTCCAGGCGATAGTACTACTAAGACACTAATGGATTTTGAATGTGAGAAAAAATGAGAAAGGCGTTAATGAGGAGAAGGGAAAAAAGAACAAGGTTGAAGATGGTGATTGATGTTACATTCTGAAGATCGTAGATGACAGGGAAACAAAAAACACACAGATAAAAAGTATGAGAAGAGAAACATTTAGAATAGAAGTTATGGTTGCATTCTAACAGAAAAAAATGATTAAACCTATTTGCACATCTAATATTACACCTTAATTCATGCAGTCAAGGTACTAAGGAGTAAAGCTAAGCAAAACTATTGCCATGGAGTTATTTATAAAAAAGAGAGAGGAAAACCATGTTAAAGCTGTGGGAAAGTGATCAAAACCGATATGTTAGCTCAGCGCCGATAACATTAAAGACCATTCTTTGAATTTTGTCAATAATTTCGAGATATATAGCAGAAACACAAGACAATATGGTAGATTTATAATCAAGCGAAATGGATTCTAGTCTGCTAAATTGTCTGGCACGACACAGTAAATCTACTTTCCCAATAGAAGACCTAGCAGTTGGCTCAATATAATGATTCTACTTCATGTCAATGTAAAACATGAGACTGTGCCGTTCATAGTGATTTTGATTATCGTGTTGTCTTATCAGTTTAGAATACAAGAAATGCCTTAATTAAATTACATGTTGGTATATTTGAAAAACACTGTAACTTCAATTTGAAATATACTTGTTATCATATGCAAGTGACGTTTTATATATAAAAGGATTTGTAATGTTTCGTAAGTAAATTTAAATTAGCCTTTTGTGGATCTTACAAACTATTATTTTAGGTATATTACAATATATTACAATATATTACAATATATTACAATATATGTAATTTTTATATGATAAATGTAAATGAATTAGTTAAGGTATAGGAAAATATAATCATGACAAAAGAGAACATGGCAGAGAATGTTACACAATTCTGTCAGAGATGAAGAAAAGTTTTGAATTGACAGGGATATGGTTCTACTAAAGAAAGCTGAGAATACAATGGGCAGAATATTTGGGCAAGGATGAAATTTTAAGAAAAATAGAAACTCCAGGGAAACTTGTACTTACAATCGGAAGGAAACAACTGAAAGTTATGGGTCATATAATGAGGAAAGAATTCCTAGAGAATCTAATACTTTTATGACATACTGAAAGCAAAGAGAAGCAAATGAACATATGCTTTTATATGTTGATTGTAGAACAGTGATAAATAAGTACGGCAAATGTAAATATTACTTAAAGAAAAAAGACAGTATTTATGGAGAGCAAGGAATGCCTAATTAGTGAAAGAACATGGCACATAAAAGAATAATTAAAATGAGAATACAATATCATATTGCAAAACTGCCAATTTTGAGTCTAGACCTTTGTGTTGTCACGATAATAATTAACTGGTCTAAAACATCTTGTGTAGTAGTTTATGTTTGGTCATAAAATCATCAAAAACTGACCAACCTAGTTTTGAAAAAAATCGATGTGTTTCTTCTTTAAAGCAATTTTTTAACGCAAACATTCCCTCACTGAAAGTCTTGATAGCCACTGAAGCCAGAAATCTATGGTTAAAATTGTTACGAGGAATGAGTTAGTACATATGAATGAAATAAGTGGTAGGAAGTGAAGATAAGAAGGATATTTAACAATTGACTATTGGATCTCAAGAGTTCAAGATGGTAGTTTTCAGGAGGCATTCAAGAAGCATCCACGCAGGTTCTTAGGAAACGGCCGTTCGAGCGAAACTTTCTCTTTACGTTTATAATAGAGAGGAATGAGGGTGATTCAACTCAGAGGAAGAAGCACGCACCGTACTAACTGTAAATACAAAAGCGTGTACTTTGGTGGCGTAAATTTTGAACGCTTAATTATTCCCTTAGTAAGTATTTAAACATGCTTTAGTGATACTTTTTCAAAGCCCCTGAAAAAAGAAAAGTTCATGAAAATGATCAATCTATTAACTTTTGAATTTTCTCATAAAGCTGAGTCAATAAATTTAGTGAAAGAAATCATGATTTTTTAGAGAAATTTAAAATCATATAAATATATATATATATATATATATACATATATATATATATATATATATATATATATATATATATATATATATATATATATATATATGTGTGTGTGTGTGTGTGTGTGTTTCTGTATGTGTTGACGCATTTTTTCATAAATATGTATTCTGCTTCTTTGATAGCAGCTTGTGTATATTTCTTCGTGGCTTGTGTACCTGAGCAGGCAGATACATATACGACCACACAGAACTTTCTTTAAAATTTCTCTGGTATATAATTAATCAAGACCGCACAGCAGCAAAAGAAAAAAATAACAGAATAAATAACTAATATATTCTAAAAGAAAGCAGACGATACTATCAGCATTCAAAACAAGTCATACACAGAAATAATCATTTCTATAGATAGACTGACTATGAATTATAGTGAGCTCTTTCAGAAAGACACACCTACATCAGACACATATAATATTATCTGCCAATCGTCGAAGGAAACAGAAATCTCCTCCAACACAGATAGTTTATAAGAAGATGAGAAAAAAGATAAAGTATACTTTTCGGTAATTAATCTTCAGTATGTTGCTTTTATTAATGGAAACATTCAGCGACTACCAAGTGATAATATTAGAAAGGGTGACAATGATACATCAACTAAATGATATAGAATGGAGCGGGAGTGTTTTTCAACTTTCGAGTAGCTACAGCTTGTCTATTGTAATAAAGGTAATAGATGATGTTCTCAGCCAGATGAAAGCATGACTATAGGATAACTTTTTAATCAACTTAATCTATCTATCTATTTGACCGAAGATAAAAACTACATGAATATGCCAAGGGAAGTCATAGTCCCAGCTTTGATATAAAACGTAATTTTCTTCAAATTTTGTTCTACAACAAAAAAGAAAAAAAAATAATTCACATAAGTTGAACTGCATGGTCAAAAGAATACATATGCGATTCATTAATTAGATTGGCGACATGTTCTCCTCATTTTACAGTTGAAACGTATTTTTAGAGGCCAAGTATTAAATTCACATTGTCAGGGTGAAAATAATTTTATGCATGTGTTGATATTTCTACGTGTGTATTGTTTCATATTATTTTCATTTATTTTGAAAGAAATATATTACACAAGCTTTTTAATATAAAATGATTAGTAAAAGAGAATTAATAGGTTTGGGATATCTTCAGTATTATAATAATAAAAGTATGTTAAACTGACTCAATTTTAATTCAATTACATTTAATTTTAATTTAAATCTTAATATTAATCTCCCACTTGATATTGATTTACTAATTTATTAATAAGGGGGTGGTTTTAAAACATCTGTATTGTCTCTTTCTAATTAATTCTATACATAGGATTTTATTGTTTAAAAATTGTTTTCTTTAAATCAATTAAACATTGAAAACTCACTTTCAAAAGAAAGCAAGAAAATATATTCATCATTAGGAATTTAGCAAATAGTAGCACATAACAGTTACACCTCCATTTGATATCTGCTATACTCACAGAGACAAACACACGCACACACACAGACACACGCAATCACAAACACACACAGACACACACATATATATATATATATATATATATATATATATATATATATATATATATATATATACACGTAGGTAGGTAAATAGATAGATAGATACGAAGTCTGTCAGAAAAGTAATGGGACTGACTGTACTGTATGAGCTATGGGCGATAGACAGATATGCGCCTTTTGCTATCATCTAACATGGTGTCTTGGGAGTATTTATTGTAATCTTAGCTCTGTAAAATAATTGCATTTTTTCACCTTCAAGAATTTGGGCAGGTGAAATCGTGGTTGCTTCAAACACACACACACACACACACACACAAAAAAATGCACTTGCTCACAACGCCCTGAATATCCGGTAGTTCATGGTCAAGAAGAACATCGCCTTACTGAGACAACATCCAACTTCACCAGATCTTGCTCTGTGTGTCGTTTTTCCTTTCCCCAAGCTGAAGTAGATCATCAAGGGTCTCATTATGAGGCAATCAAGATGGGTGAGGTACATCCAATAAGAATCTTTCCAGCAGTGCATAGAAGCGTGGCAGAGAAGGATGGAAAAGTTCATTAGACTCGAGGAGGAAACTATGTAGTTTGTTGTTTGGAATTGGAATATATTGTTTGTGAAACTAGTTCTGTTACTTTCCAGACCAAACTTGTTTATGTGTGTTTAGCTTGAAATTTGCTACATTTTTAAGGGAAGATTGCTCTATAACTGGGATGGACAGTTTGTACATATAAAAAATATGGATATAGGAATCTAATGTTCTGAAGATCGCATGAGTTGTAACATTGACTGTCACAGGCAATATTTAAATAAATAAATAAAGATTTTCTTAGTTGATATTTTTACCGCTTATCTACGTTTTGCAGGTATTTTAAAGCTAAAAATTAATTTTAGATTGTAATAATTTTGGAGCAATAATTATGATTTTCTGACACAAGATCTAATAATTAACCTATAGTTATGTGGACGAATAGGTGAATTCATACCTTTTCAAAGGTCATTAGGGCCTAAGTAAACATAACGAACCCGATTTTAATTGGATCTAGACTCTCCGATTTTCAATTTCGACTCATTATCCGTTACACCTCCTGCACATCTAAGATTAGAGCATCCAGTTTTCCTAAACGGTCGCCTATCGAGTTACTGAGAATTTACCCATAAGTATTTTAAAATGCGTATAAAATATTAAATATGGGTACAATATAATGAAAATACTACGTACAAATATGTGATATATTCTTTTCCGGTGCATTCAAGCGTTATGAAAACTCTTATGCACATGACATCATATACGACAGGCAGTGTATTTGAATTTGAATTGTGGCGTTCAAAGATATGCCACAGTATATAATAATAGCTTGTCTGACGCACTGACAGCAAGCTTTCCTTGATGATGGGTGGGACGCTTGAAAGGTCATTCAGAGAAACAAAAATAGGTACTTTGATACTGTATTCATTATTTTCACTTAGATGTAAACAGCACAATCACAGATTAGAAAATTGGTGCTTAAATTTGAATACACATACTTAAATTAATTATTGCCGCCTAATCTACTTTATTTGATAATAATAATAATAATAATAATAATAATAATAATAATAATAATAATAATAAAATTATCAAAATACAAAATATACAATCTCAAAATTTGACATAGACATTAATAATTTCAGTTGTAGTCTGAGCCGGACTGATAGGAAAAGAGACTCGCCAAACGGATTCTTGGGTAAGGGTTCCGGTTTTGACAGCTAGCAGTAGACGACCTCGCCAGCGCTACGTGTAATAAATAAAATGATAATATAATACTTATAACGACATGTCCATGAAAATATCTATCTATCTATCTATCTATCTATCTATCTATCTATCTATCTATCTATCTATCTATCTCAGTCAAATTGATAACGACAATGAATGTCACATCAGAAGGTTTCTTACAAAAGGAATGCAGTTAAGCGTATACTTGTTCCTATACTTACGAATATATATATATATATATATATATATATATATATATATATATATATATATATATGTTTATATATAATTAAATCAGTTAATATGTATACATATATAAATGCACACGCATTTCGTTATATGGAAGCTAATATATATATATGTATGTATGTATGTATGTGTATGTGCGCACGCGTGTATAAAGATGTGCGCTTTGAAATGGTACCGAAAAATATATGCAAATGTGTATGCATGCAAACTGTTTCAAAAATACACACACACACCCGAACACAAAAAAATCTGTCCATAAACTAAATGATATTATTGCGGTGTATGAAGCACGCAAGGAAGGGATGTGGTGTGGGTTGTCGAACAAAGAAGGACCAGTCACGACAAGACTTAACAATTCTGCGAACAATGTCCACAAATTAAATCACATTTTAAGATTTCTCATCGAGTAAACATCATGAAGGAAAGCAATTTGCTTCATTGAAAAAAGTCGACTTAGTCGGGAGACTCAGAGTAAAAGCAAGTTCGATTCATCCTCTCCGAATTTACATTTATCAGGTATAGTTTATTTTTAGTATTTCACCAAAAAGGCACTATTCGTTTCTTACTGACTATCTGTACCCATGTCTGCCAACTTAGCATTGTATCTTATGACTAAACTGTCATATGAAATTTTGATTTAAATAGTGTAAGAATCCTACTAAATTCTAGGAGACTTTTCGCTCAGATCTGGAAGCAATCAACTCATTGTCATTGAGAATTTGACATACGTTATACGATAAGTGACGTTATGAATTAATTTTTCCTGTTGCTGTCATTGGTAATCAATTATAATTTATATTAAAAAAACAAACACACACACACACATGAACGTATGTGACTTGTAATATATTGCTTCCAGTCAGTCATCATATCAAAATTTACGGGTTATGCAAGTAAAGATATATACCATTACATATCATAATATACTTAATGGTCTTCTCTTCATTCCTTTTGATTAAAACCATTTCTTCCTGATTTGTAATGCACAAATTACAGACAATAAAAGAAATTTAAAGAAAATAATTTCAAAATACCGCGCTAAGGTTATCCAAATATTTTAATCACAAATTTCGGTATAGCAATTTCTTTGAGTGATCTCTAAGCATTTTGTCAGTTTAGCAAAGAAATATACCATTTTATCATTGCTCTAAAATTACAAGCATGTAATAAACCGATATACTTTATTTATTATTAGTACCTTACCAATATACTTTGATATCGTGTGCTAAATGTACTTTCCATATATATCCATATATTGTCTAAATCCATGCCCCATTAGTATGCACATATCTCTCTATAGATACATTTTCTTTGCTATTTTTGAAATGCAATGTCGTCTTTAGATAGAGTGGTCTGATTTTCCATTGGATTTTGAATGGGCTGGAAATCAGTTTTTTGTTTCGAAGACCTAGGGAGAACAGTTTATGTGGTGATGCAACTACTAGCAAGAGGAAATAAATGATAAATCCATGCCATTCCCAAGAGCAACTGTGCAAAAGTCAACGCAACTGGTTAGGCCGAAATTCTTAGCCCCCTTTGCCGTTAACTCCTTCGCTACTTTCACTTCCTATACGAACACGTAATATTTGCAGCATTAATTACAAAATTATACACCATCGTAGATTTCATGATGCAAGTCAATGTTATTTAAGCAAAATTCTAAATGAACATTCATCACCAAGAAGACAAATGCATATAGTAAGAACGTACTTTGAATACGGAAAAGTTTTCGTTGACTGATATTCCAAATTTAGATAAGAAATTGATGTGGGTGCCAAAGTTGCGTAATTTAGGACATGAGATTTGCCTTTTGTCTTTTTGAGGGGAATAGGAGGTAGACTTACTTCTGATTTTATTAATCTGAGTCACACCTGATTCCTCGATAGTGTTCGACGCTTTACAGATATTACTCTTTGACAGTCCTCTGCCAGTTTTTGGAGAGTCAATCCTTGTTCGTTCTCAAGTTTAGTTAGTAGATACTAGACCTTGTGCAAAAATTAAGCACTTAAAATCATCGGCAGTCAGTTCGGCTAGTTTAAAATCATTACATAGCTTGTTCACCGATGCTGCAAACGTTAGAAAATCTTGCTGGTTGTCTCTGACTGTGTTCAGGCATTTCCAACGTTTGTGGAACAAGGTTGTGTTAGGCCTCTTTAATTCCGATAGGAGTTTAATCGTCTCTGAAAAATCCAAGTCAGTCGTTTTCTTGGGTAGTATGAAGTCTACGAACCTACTATGTTCTGTAGTTCTCAGTTTTCTCAATAGAAGACGTACCTTTTTTTTTACTGGGCCATTGTTCACAGTCTACGTTGAAAATATCTTCGCAGCGCCTGTAAAAAGGCTGGAACGTTTTGTCTTCCTATGGTACGTACTCAAAGGTTTCCATTTAATTGTAGATTATACTCTGGGAGAATATTGTATCTTTTTCAGAGTTTGAGCCTTTTAATGCATTTACGAGGAATTCTTTAAGTTGTTTCTGTTGTAGTTCAGCATTCTGAACCGTAATTTTTTCGAATTCCATTTGCTGTTTATGTAAATCCCAAAATAGTTGTTGTCTTTCTTCTGACTTTTGTTGCTGGTCCAAATTTAGTTTTAACATTTGGGCAACTACTTTCTGCAAAGCTTCCATATTTAAAAATGACAGCGCTTTTTTGTTGCTTTGAAACACGTGTACTAAGGTGAGGTACACAAAAAAATCTTGATAGATTTGTTCCTTTTTTTTTTCTTTTACAGAAAAAAATATGGACAGACAATAGTTAAACTAAACTAATTATGTGTGTTTAGGTTTTTTTTCCCTGGTTCCCTTAATTTTAACGTAATTGAATAATTTTTCACCACACTTATGTATTTTTTTATAGAGGTACAAAAAGAAGAAAACTCACCTCAGTGAATTTAAGGGGAGAATAATTTTAATTCCCGAGTTCAACTCAGTTACATAAAAAAAAATTTCGATAGTTTTTCCGAAAACTTTAGTATAATGCTAGTACTTGATCTTGTGTTGTCAGTTCTTTTACGAACAACTGTTTTTTTTTTCTGTGTGTGTGGGTGTGTAGAAATCCTTCTCGTCTTGGACAGACTTTAATATTCCGTAGATGTCGAATCGCTAGTTTGTCAATGGCGTTTGATATTGGAATATATGTAGACGCTAGGTGTTTAGCTTTTAAATCGCTAATGTATTAATACCAGATTAATTTCACGTTCAACACTGCTGTGGGAACGCGTGAAGTTTGCATATTTTTCGAGTACTGTCGCTATTGATATGGTGGGAACGAAATTCTCGAATCTTCTCTGTCGCCACTGTTGTGAGACTGGCAAGGTATTGCGGCTTTTCGACGTGAATCCATTTCTAGAATTCTTCTTCGACCCAGATGTGGGTATTGGTAAGGTATTTAGGTTTCGCCGTGAGTGCGTTTCTAGAATCCTCGTCGCCCCTTATGTGGGTGCCAAAGTTGGGCCCACAGAAGTAAAACACAGAACACGGATTAGATGTAAGAAAGATATATTAACAACAAGTTACAGAGATAGTGTAAGCAGAGCTTACTCTAAGTTAGTGTCCAACACTGGTAGTCGTACGAGACTCTCACCGTGTCACTCTCTGTCAGTCTCTATCACTCTCTGTAGAGTGTTATGTCGTCTACTTAATATAGGCCTAGAAGAGTCTATTTTGTAGGTAGTTTCCGGTCTCGCAATAGTAATATATAATAAAAGTTTCAGTGTGTAATATTTATTTTTATTTGAAATGTTGATGAAATTTGTCGGGGATATTTTTTCAATTATAATAACAAAGAGCAATATAAATTCTTGTTGAAAAGAAATCGAAAAGATATAGAGCGCAGAAACATATATTAATTATCACAATATCCTATACACTTGAATAAGTAGTTATTTTATTGCTTTATATGTTAATATATGCGTCTTGACGTTTTTAGAAACTTCATCAGTCTTTCAACCATTGAATTTTCTACTGTTTCAATTTTCATATTAGCAGCATTACTTTTTAATAATTTCTATAACAACATAACGTATATAGGAATATTAAACTAAACGAAAATATTTGCAGCATTTAATTAAGGACTCTACATGTGATATTAACTGTTACATGAATAATAAATGAAATATATGCAATTTATTTGTTAGATTCTAAAGTCGAGTATATCGTTTTAAATAAAGAAATTGTGAATTACTGGCTTAATGTGAAAATAAGATACTTGTAATTTTTAAAACCTATGCTAGTTTTATCTATTTTATGACACCACTGCAGAAACCTGCCCAGTAATTTGCTTTTATGTACTAAGATACATACATATATACTTATCTGATAAAGATTTAATTCAGCACTTTTCAGCTAATATTTGTTATGTTATCTTGACTCGTGGTTGCTTAATAGTGTTGAATGATGCCATCTACCAACAGCACCATATCTCAGTAATGGTGACGAAACTCTCTTACCGGTATATTACTTGCAGTTATAAATACTTTCATTTTTATTTTATTTTATTATAGTTTATTAGTCATCCCTTGGATACCTTTACTGGTAATTGCTGCAGAATTTGATGTGAAATACATTTCGTCGACCCAATGAATTTTATTCTTTTTAATTAGAGAGAGTTTTCTCGACTTTTTTTTTTTTTTTTTTACAAAAGAATAATCATTTTCCTACATTCTATGCGATAATCAAAAGAAGGTCAATAGATTCTTGATAGAAACCAAAAAGTAACTTGAATGTCATCGGTCCTGACATGACATCACACATTCAGTTCCCTTTCCTACCGCCGCCGTAATGTCGCTTCTCTGTACTATAAATAATTCCATAGTAATTGTTCTTTCCTCTTTGGTACATCGAATTTATGTATTTAAATACAATTCTAGTCTAGCAGCTAGATCACACTATTTTGCTGTTGAAATTGCTAGATGTAACCTTAAGCTCTTTGTTATATATTTTCTTCTCTTGCATGTCTCGCTTGCAGAACTCTCTTCCGGCTTCTTTATATCCTGTTTACTGAGATATTAAAAAAACGCAACGTCAATCTCCATCTTCTGTCACGTTGAGTCTTGGTCACTTACTGTACTCTCCTCAACGATTCCGCAGGCTTTTTCATTTTTAGTAACGACTTAGCTTGTGTGGGGGAAGGGGTGAATAATATTGAAATCATTCATTTATGTTATAAATATCAAAATAATGAATACGGAATCTATGAATATAAATTAAAAGTCGAGCTTGCGTGTTAAGAAAAATGTTTGTTCTGTATTTTTGGTTAATTGGCATGAAGACTAATCACACACACAGGCACACACACATGGCATTCTCAGCATCCCTCTGTAGAATCCCGTTTATGTTGCTTCAAGTCTCTTCCTAAATCTGTTAGGAGATTATACAACATTCACTGCCAAAGAGGAAAACAGATACTGCATAAAAGTTCAGTAATATCTTTCTTTTCTTCTAACGATATTTTTCTGTTCTTTGATACATTTTGTTCGGTTTTGGAAAGCATCATTCGCTATCCAGTGCGCCTTCAGATTCCTCTATAGAACTTCCCGTCATTTGCATGTTTGGCTCTTCCTTTTGCTAACAATCAAGAATTAAGTCTTCCTGCAATTGATATTTCTTTCTTTCATCAATGCCTTCTGTTGTTTCCTTTCTGTGTCTTCTATCAACACTGTGTTCTGCATATTTTATGTTGTTAAGCTTATACAATTATCAAGAAACGTTTCATATTTTCAAATAGAAACCTTGTCTCAATATAAAATGTTACTTTTCAGTCAATATAAGTATTGTAAAAGGTTTAATTGCATCCCATTCAGTAACATAAAACGTAATGTAACTTAATATTAAATTGAATGGTAAGTAATTTTTGTTTTGGGGGACCAATTATGATGACGAATATATTATCCTAATTATTTTATTAATCACACGTGGCAGTATGTAATAAATTTGGAGTATATAATTCTACCATAGTGTTTGCATGTCGGTGGGGACGTACAGAATAGATGAAAAAAATGTTATTCCCTTCCATGTCAACGAAAGACCACATACACCAACAAGCTATCTTTAAGTACCATGTGTGATACATGCTTGGGCGATCAATTTTTCTTTTTCATACCATAACTGACTAAGGCTATCATCTTTCTGCAGTAGATTGGTTGTCACAAACGGCTATAATATCCAGTATATCCTGCTGTAGGGTTAGAATAGAATGATTCATACTTATTTCAAGGTGTCAGCGTGTAAATAGATTTAAGGAACTCGACTGGAATTCGAATTCGGTTTCCGATTTCTCATTCCTTGTCGCTATGCATCACACCACTTACAAATCCAAGCCTGCAGTGCCTGATATTACCAAGCGGTTAGTCTTCTTGGTACTGATTGAGCTCACTGTTGCTTAACTGGTAATTGGATGAGCATCGGTCGTTCAAACAGTAGTAATTGCAAGGGAAAATTTGAAAGTGGGCACTAATAAACCCGACATATCAATTGGCCTTGCACTAACGAAATCTTCCTTTTTGTAATCGATGCAAAGGCGTTGAGTCGAAAAAACTCTCTCTAATTAAAAAGAATAAAATTCATCGGGTCGACGAAATGTATTTCACATCAAATTCTGCAGCAATTACCAGTAAAGGTATCCAAGGGAGGACTAATAAACAATAATAATATAAAATAAAAATGAAAGTATTTATAACTGCAAGTCATATACCGGTAAGAGAGTTTCATCACCATTACTGAGATATGGTGCTGTTGGTAGATGGCATCATTCAACACTATTAAGCAACCACGAGTCAAGATAACATAACAAGTAAATATCTCATTAGTAAGTTTCTTTTACTTTTACTTTCTTAGCTTTATTTATATACAGTATGTGTCAGAAAAAAAAAACAGAGTTACCAAGCCAAACAATCAATTTGCTTAATTTTTTCTAAGAAGTTACAATATTTAAAATATTTATAAATATATGTATTGAATGACTGCAAAAAAAACTAAACAAACACACACACACACACACACCGTCAAATACTTGCAGATTCTTAGTACAAATTAAATCGATTCTTTTTCTTTTTAGCTTGGATGTTCATTTTATTTTCTCACCACTGTATTTGTATTTCAAATGAGTTAAAAAGATTATTCCATCCTATAATAGTACTTGTACCGATAAAAATTTTAGATTGCTTATATAGAAAATGTAATCATTTGAATTGAAAAATTCAATAAATATTTTTGCAATATTTAATATATGGTTTGGCAGAAACACGGGCCAATGGCATTTAATCAGACATGTCAGCTAACAATTTAAAAATATAAACTCAATGACCTGAGATGTCAAAGGCAGGGACAACACAAAACAAAGAATTCAAATAAAATATGCCAAAATTTATTCTTGGTAAATTAACAACACAAATCAGGAAATGAAATGCAAATTGTTAAAGTTGAATTGATTTCCGTAGAGAACAAATATAAGGAAATTTAGAACTCGATATCTAATAATGAAATGAAGTTCAACGTAAATTGGACAAAACGTTCAAATAATTGCCGCTGCCAAGAAGACCGTAACGATTAGTGATTTAAAACAAACTCAGTATTAGTATACACAGACGAAGATTGATAGGATGAGGTGTATATTACTAAACGGAAGAGTTGATTCTAACAAGGCAGAAATGTTGACGTGTAGTAGTAAAAATGCTGAATCAGTTGAGAATATGCGCATAATAAATGGAACAATCAACGTTTGCAAATTAGGTAAACTCAACTATTGGACAACTATTGCAAAAGTAATCAAGAATGGTCGATGTTCAAGGACGATAAACTGAGTTAGTAGACATGCGCAGAAGAAGTCTTGACTTGTCGATGTTCGAAAATGATAAATTGAGTCAATATGTGTGAATATGAGGTCTAGATATGTTAATGTTTGAAGATGCAAAACTGAGTCAACGGACATGCGCAGTAGAAGCCTAAAACAGTCTATGTTCGAAGAAGGAAAATGGTAAGCAAATAAGTGCGGTAAAAATATGAAACAGTCGATTTTCGAAGAAATGTAAGCTGTATGCACAGGAAAGCAACATGTCCCCCAATGACGATCGTTGGACGTAAAAATGCCAGTTTGCTCGAGAGAGAATTGGTATACGATCAGCATGATTATATTAAGAGTAAGCTGCCGAATTCAGAAGAAGATTGGTATAAGGACCAGCATGAATGCTCTGGGAATAAGATACAGAAGAATTCATTACGACAAAAAAATGAATGCTATGAGTAGTAGATGCCAGAAACGGCCGGTTGCATGCAGACTATATTATCCCGAAACGAACGCTCCCTCACAGTGGGTGTTGAGACCTTGGACAAACACTGAAGATGCAGGTATGTGATGTCGTGGCCGTGAGTGCGGGTACTATTGAGAAGCGCTGTAGACACCGAAAGGTCGAGCGCTGAGAGTGCAGGATACTGTTGAGAATCGCCGGAGACACCAGAACGAGAGGTTGTGCATTGGAAGTACAAGTACCGTTGAGAAGCGCTGTCGCTACCGGGACGAGAGTTTGTGAGATGGCCCATGCAGTCAGGGAAAAGAAAACGAGATTTGATATTAAAAGGACAATGGTAATCGTATACCCTGTAATCAAGGTAAAGGCAGTGTCTTAATCCTGAAATGGCTTCTCAAAGTAGAGGTATGAAGTCTACTACGACAATAGATCGCACCCGTTACTAGGCAGTCTGCTGCATCAGACGAACCTATATTCGTCTGATACAGCAGGACCTCGTTGCAAACCGCGTAACATACCAGGTAAAGACGACCTACTGATAAAGGCGGTTAATCACACACCAATACGGCGAAAAACATATAGGAACCTTATCTATTCCTACCAAGAATATGAGAATACGACATCCGAAGAACAGGGTAACTAAACAACCCAAAGCTCTCCTCTAGCTCAAAGTTCATCAACTCCATAATCATAGCCACCGTATAGCATAACATAAAAGTATTTACCTTAGACTTCCCACTGGGAGCGTCTACGACAGTCTGTAAAATGTCCTTCGTAGTCAAGCGTACAAGCGGATCTCGGTAATCCGATATCCATAGTTTGTGATGCCACGGCGATAAACAGCAGCAAGTGTTGGATGACTCGGCTGTCTTCGGTTTGGAAACTCAATCTGATATAGCAGTGCAGTCTTGCGTCCAATACTATTCGCGAGGTCCTATTTAAAAATCATATCCGTCTTCTCAGTTAAATCACCACTAGACACGCTAAACATTGAAGGCAGAATAGCCACAAGTGTACACGAATGACAAATATAAACTAGTCTCCATGACAATACAGCGCCATCTACCGTAAGTTATTTTTAACCTTAATAACTCAAAACGAAGGATTTGTGGATGTATGATTATATGGAGTTTTGCTATGAGGGATCTGCCCCCTATATTTGTAAGAGTACTTTTGATACATCCTATATATATCCCTTCGTTTTATTTGTCTTGTTAAATGTCAATATCAACTCAAGTATTTTATTAATCTCAAGTATTTCCAAAGCATTTGTTTTATTTGGAGGACAACAATATCAATAGAATCCACTAGATGAGAAGTGCATAACGTGTCAGATGTCATTACCACTAATCAACGGAAACGATACGCATTAGTTTCTTCTCACAGCGGGAAATTGGCGTTATTTATAAAGCTTTAGTTGTTCGATAACCTATAAGAAACGGTAGTTGAGTTAATGTTTCATTTAATGTTTTTCGCCAATTTTCAGAACGGTAGCCATCAATATCTTAAAAAAGTGAAATTTATAACTTGAAAAGATCAGTCAGCTCGATCAGACGCACATCCACATCCACACACACTCATATGCGCACACACTCACACTCACACACATACATCCCAATAAAGCGTGAACATTTTATGAAAATTGTTATGCGATCGAAAATATTTGTATCGATTCACGTCTTTTATACAATATTAAAACTTCAAAGAAAATCCAAAGTGCTGTAAAGAAATTGATCGTATTTTATTCATTCATCATTTATTTTTATAAAACAATCAGACAACGGCATATCATATATCCAAGTATTTTTTCTATTTTCTATTCATGAGATATGAAATACTCGAAGGTAATATATGAAAAACAAACGACAAAATTTGGTTAAATAAAAAACAAAATGAATTCACGTAGAGAGAAGTAGATCGGAAGTAATACGTGAATATACTGATTAAATTGAACATTTATTTCGCAGATTTCTTTTTTCTAATTTTATTAACAGGTTAAGCTTTGTCAAAAAATATTTGCCAAACATTCGTTCAATTCATTTGCTCATCTTGCTGCATTTCTGATTGAGAAAAGATATTGCACACAATGGTAGCGGAATCATTTTAGAATTCTTTAAAGATTGATATGGAGCGGGGATCGATGAATGAAATTTTCAGACAATTCCAGAAGATCTTGTGAAAATCTTTTGGTCAAATGGGAATTAAACTGACGAACATTTTCTTCGACTTTAAAATCTTTCCTAAATAAATATTTTTGACGTGGAAATCCTGCAGCATTTGAATAGGATTACAGGAAAATTAGTCAATAAAAATGAGACGCACAAATTACAAAGCAAAAAGACAATTGCGAGAAAAATAGGATAAAAAATTAATTTTGAATAATGACAGAAAAATCTTTTCAAGAAATTAAAAAATGAAAACATACTGAAAAATATATTTTCCGAATGAAAGCAATCAAAATTCAAATAATTAATGTTCAAGAAATGTTATAAAGAAAATTGTTAACAAAATGCTTGAGGTAATTTAAAGAAGAAAAAAGAACAGACATGATACGCAACGGTTATATAATACATTCTCCCTTAAGAAGTTAGCGAAATCAATTTCTGTTATATATTTCCAACTTTCACGTCAACAACGAGAAATCAGTTAAAGAAATAGTTTCGTATACTTAAAACTTATATGCAAGTTTTTTTTATTGGGTTGTCCGAGAAGTTCATGCCGGTTTTTAGTCGTTCATATACCAAAACATTAGAACACATCAAATTTATCGACAGATATAATATGCTTATCTTTCTGATTAAGGCGCACATCACGATATCTTTTGAGAAAGAACGTTTAAAATTACTTAATTCGGCTTAATTCTGCATCCCTAAGAAATGGAAGATTATGAGGTGCATTTTTGATACTTGATGACTTTTTACCGTAAAGGAAAAATGACTATCCAGCAACAAAAAGATGTGTTGTGTACGGTGAAGGTGCTTTAGCTGACATAACTATATGGAAGTGGATCGCTAAGTTTAGAGTTGGTGATTGTAGTCTTATTGATGAATAAGGCTCAGGCAGATCCCCCTCCCTTCTCCCCGCTACAGATGAAGGATCAAATCAAGACATTAAGAATAACCAGCATTACATAACGCGTTAATCGGCAGAAACAGTAAATTTATCAAAATCCACTATCCATGAGCACTTAATGAAGCGTTGATACTCAAATCTCTATCATGATCTCTGAGTGAAAAGAATCACTTGGATCGTATTTTTCTGTATACACAATGAAAATGCACCCTTTTCGAAGAAAATTATAGTGGGTGATGAGAAATTGATCATTTGCAACGATATTCAGCGAAAAAGATGCTGGGATAAGCGGCATGAGTTAACTTTAGTCACATCACAAATTTATCTTCATCCTAATAAAGTCATTTTGTGCCTCTGGTGGGAGTATAAAGGAATCCTGTACTATGAGCTTCTAACAAGTAACGAGTCAATTGAGTCTGAAAAGTATTGCTTGTAACTAGGCGAATTAAAGGCAGCAATTCATATTGTGACTGCATCACAAATGATGCATTTCAATGCAGCATCTAATAAGAAAAAGGTCCATAGGTAAACCTCATAACTATCATCAACTAGAGGAAGTTGAAATGGTATGGCCATATTTTAAGTGCCAAAAATCATTCCACTGCCATCTTATAAGGTACCACCTTATGCAAAAGTAAAAGAATAAAATGAACTGATAACAATGCTGAATGGACTGGAAGGTCATTCACAGACGTTAGCACACAACTGAGAAATATGGAGGGAGCTGGCCGGCTGCTCAGCTGTACAGTGATCCTACAATCACACTTGGCCATGCAACTGATAATCATATGTGTCATGATTATGGAACATTCTACGCATAAGGAGAAGGCAAAGTTTTATGTTAAGTAAAAATTACGTCCATTCATTATACTCGATATTCAAGACGGTTGGAAGAAGTTTCATTATTTTCCCTTTTTGCTTAACACTCTCGTTTATTCTTCTTCATTAGTATATTTATTGTTAGTATTATGTTCAATATTATTATATTCTACGTTAAATTCTTATAGATTATAATATATGAGCAAATACCCTAGTGCTTTGTAACAGATATTATCAGGTATTTTCTGTATCGTATAGAATTTAATTTTCTATGGACAGAAAGATGGTTTTATCCAGTGGCAATGTCAGTGAATAGTCAGAGCAGTTACTTTTGCAGATTATGTATTTTTATTAAGTGACGCTCATTATTTTTTCGAGATGTTTTGAATAGCAGAAACCCCAAATAACTCCAAGGAAATTCCGCTGTGTTTTATCGTGAGCTGAAAACGATTTGAAAAAGTCTATTTCTAAAATGTCTAAAGACCCCTAGATTTCTGCTCTTTAATCTTTGGCTAATGTTGGTCAAGGTAACATAGTGCCAAACCTGCAGAGATCATCTATCTTAAATCTTCACGAGTTTCTCTGTTGAATACTGAAAAAAGTAGTTTTCGTCCGATTACTCTGACATAATAATCAATGTCATGCATTTCCTGACATACTCTTCAAAGTAGAAGTAAATAACTGATCTATATTATTTTATAATAGAAAAAAAACATGTGAAAATATCTCTTTTCATTTTTAATATTCTGATGAAAATTATTTCTTAAGCTACTAACTGAATAAGCACATGGTGAGTTATACGGCAATAACATATACATAGAAATTCCCCTATCACATCGTTAAAAGGTTAGCTTAATAGCTTTAACAAAATATTGAAATAGCAATCGTGAAAGATTTTTAATTGACAATTTTGCATTTCTCTGAAGCAGATTTTAAACACTTTTATCTCCCCTACTTTCTTTTTTTCTTTATTTCTTTCTTTCCTTCATTCATCCTTTCATTTTCTCAATGAAACTAGGTAGCGTCTTTGATATGTAATTTCCGTATTTTCACGCGTTCAAAACAATAGTCCATTATTTATGAGGCATTGGTAGAACGTAACGGTTGCGTAAAGTAACTAAGGTACTAACGAAGGGAGAAACATAATTTTAATAGTATTATCTTATATATTTAAAACAAATTTGAATTTACTTTGATGGCATTAATGACTTAAGTTAGAAGAGTATACATTAAAAATAAACCCTAAAATTGCAATAAACGAAATTCAAAATTGTGTTACGTGAAACATTTATTAATATAATTGAAATGAAAGGGTCATTTCTTGGCCGGTTTGGTTATACTATATCAGCTTAGGGCATATTGGCCTCCCCACCCATGGGCTTGGGTTGCAACCAGTTTAAAAGAAGGAAAATTCGGAATTCAAAACTTTTTTTATAGGTAACAGAAACCTACTTTAGTATCTTTGCAAACATGAAAAATGTCGTTTTCAGTTCTCGACCAAATTTTTCCGATGATATGTCAAATATGAACTGTGGTTAAAATTTTTAGTGAATTACATTGTCTTCCTCCATTCCCGTGTTATTTAAACAATTTCCATTACACTTCTGGTGTTTGAAAATCTAATCCACGTACTTTGCTTTTGGTGCACAAGGAATCGTGAAATAATTGTGTTACTAATGCCCTTCCCTATATACTGAAAGGATGAATTATCAATGTATATTTATTAAATGTCAGATCTTACTAAAATAATTGTCACTAATTACTTATTTATAACAGGCAACTGACAATACTGACACATAGCAAGTTATATATGTAAATGCCTAGACACACTTTAAAGTTATGTGTTGCATGTAATATATTTTGAAAGATATAGTGTTTTTCCAAGGTTAGCTTAGATGTGGCACAAGACCGAGAACAGGGGGGGTACCCAATGAGGATCGAATATTTTGAAATATATAGATATATTGTTTTTAATAATTTTGTTAGATTATTTCGTTTTCCTTTTATATCTTAAAAGGCAATACTATTTACCAATTATAAAATTGTGCAAATTTAACTTTTAACTCACAAGATGGGCGATTTAACTTTTAACTCACAAGATGGACGATTTAACTTTTAACTCACAAGATGTGTGATTTAACTTTTAACTCACAAGATGGGCGATTTAACTTTTAACTCACAAGATGTGCGATTTAACTTTTAACTCACAAGATGGGCGATTTAACTTTTAACTCACAAGATGGGCGATTTAATTTTAACTCACAAGATGGGCGATTTAACTTTTAACTCACAAGATGGGCGATTTAACTTTTAACTCACAAGATGGGCGATTTAACTTTTAAAATTTAACTTTTAACTCACAAGATGGGCGATTTAACTTTTAACTCACAAGATGTGCGATTTAACTTTTAACTCACAAGATGGGCGATTTAACTTTTAACTCACAAGATGGGCGATTTAACTTTTAACTCACAAGTTTGGCGATTTAATTTTAACTCACAAGATGGGCGATTTAACTTTTAACTCACAAGATGGGCGATTTAACTTTTAACTCACAAGATGCGCGATTTAACTTTTAACTCACAAGATGGGCGATTTATCTTTTAACTCACAAGATGGGCGATTTAACTTTTAAAATTTAACTTTTAATTCACAAGATGGGCGATTTAACTTTTAACTCACAAAATGGGCGATTTAACTTTTAACTCACAAGATGGGCGATTTAACTTTTAAAATTTAACTTTTAACTCACAAGATGGGCGATTTAACTTTTAACTCACAAGATGGGCGATTTAACTTTTAACTCACAAGATGTGCGATTTAACTTTTAACTCACAAGATGGGCGATTTAACTTTTAACTCACAAGATGGGCGATTTAACTTTTAAAATTTAACTTTTAACTCACAAGATGGGCGATTTAACTTTTAACTCACAAGATGGGCGATTTAACTTTTAAAATTTAACTTTTAACTCACAAGATGGGCGATTTAACTTTTAACTCACAAAATGGGCGATTTAACTTTTAACTCACAAGATGGGCGATTTAACTTTTAACTCACAAGATGGGCGATTTAACTTTTAAAATTTAACTTTTAACTCACAAGATGGGCGATTTAACTTTTAACTCACAAGATGGGCGATTTAACTTTTAACTCACAAGATGGGCGATTTAACTTTTAACTCACAAGATGGGCGATTTAACTTTTAAAATTTAACTTTTAACTCACAAGATGGGCGATTTAACTTTTAACTCACAAGATGTGCGATTTAACTTTTAACTCACAAGATGGGCGATTTAACTTTTAACTCACAAGATAGGCGATTTAACTTTTAACTCACAAGTTTGGCGATTTAATTTTAACTCACAAGATGGGCGATTTAACTTTTAACTCACAAGATGGGCGATTTAACTTTTAACTCACAAGATGCGCGATTTAACTTTTAACTCACAAGATGGGCGATTTAACTTTTAACTCACAAGATGGGCGATTTAACTTTTAAAATTTAACTTTTAACTCACAAGATGGGCGATTTAACTTTTAACTCACAAAATGGGCGATTTAACTTTTAACTCACAAGATGGGCGATTTAACTTTTAACTCACAAGATGGGCGATTTAACTTTTAAAATTTAACTTTTAACTCACAAGATGGGCGATTTAACTTTTAACTCACAAGATGGGCGATTTAACTTTTAACTCACAAGATGGGCGATTTAACTTTTAACTCACAAGATGTGTGATTTAACTTTTAACTCACAAGATGGGCGATTTAACTTTTAAAATTTAACTTTTAACTCACAAGATGGGCGATTTAATTTTTAACTCACAAGATGGGCGATTTAACTTTTAACTCACAAGATGTGCGATTTAACTTTTAACTCACAAGATGGGCGATTTAACTTTTAACTCACAAGATGGGCGATTTAATTTTTAACTCACAAGATGGGCGATTTAATTTTAACTCACAAGATGGGCGATTTAACTTTTAACTCACAAGATGCGCGATTTAACTTTTAAAATTTAACTTTTAACTCACAAGATGGGCGATTTAACTTTTAACTCACAAGATGGGCGATTTAACTTTTAAAATTTAACTTTTAACTCACAAGATGGGCGATTTAACTTTTAACTCACAAGATGGGCGATTTAACTTTTAACTCACAAGATGTGCGATTTAACTTTTAACTCACAAGATGGGCGATTTAACTTTTAACTCACAAGATGGGCGATTTAACTTTTAACTCACAAGATGGGCGATTTAACTTTTAACTCACAAGATGTGTGATTTAACTTTTAACTCACAAGATGGGCGATTTAACTTTTAACTCACAAGATGTGCGATTTAACTTTTAACTCACAAGATGGGCGATTTAACTTTTAACTCACAAGATGGGCGATTTAACTTTTAAAATTTAACTTTTAACTCACAAGATGGGCGATTTAACTTTTAACTCACAAGATGGGCGATTTAACTTTTAACTCACAAGATGTGCGATTTAACTTTTAACTCACAAGATGGGCGATTTAACTTTTAACTCACAAGATGGACGATTTAACTTTTAACTCACAAGATGGGCGATTTAACTTTTAAAATTTAACTTTTATTTGGATGGTGCAAAATGATGTCGTTTTTACACATATGTTACTATGTGAGAAAACGACATTATTTTTGCACCAACCTAATAACATCACAAGATGTGCGATTTGTCAAATGCTTTGTTAAATTACTTTTCCTTTCTCATAGGAAATGTCATTTGTCCTATGTTAACATTCTAGCAAATCTGCATCTGTATCGAATATAGCGTCTAATTTGTCTTTGATTTTCAATCGGCAGGTCTTACTTAGCTTAGACCGACCGCCTTCATTTGTAGATCCGATTATAAACAAATTCTGCAGCTATCTCCCTCTTTTCTACTCTTCCTCTTCTCTGGAAAAGAGATTGAATCTTGTGTCTTTGTTTCTTACTTTTACTCTCGCGTGAATGACGTTGTATGTTGTTTTAAATCTCAATCTACTAAGCAGTCATTTACTAACCCCTGATGAAATTTGAAATTGAAACATGACTGCATTTGTGTAACTTTAATCAGATGGATTGACGTAATATCCTAAAATGAAGAATATTGTTCTACTATTATATTATATTGAGGCCTATTTTAAATTATTGATTACGAACGTTGGAATTTATATTCGATTCGTTCTAATTTCAAATATATATATATATATATATATATATATATATATATATATGTGTGTGTGTGTGTATGTGTGTGTGTAAGAGAATGGAAAAGTTCATAGACTGACAATAAAGCAGTGACATAGAGTGGTGAAATCTTGCATGCATTCATTTCGACGAGTGTATATATAAAGTAGCTTGTCGTTCAGCCCTAATGAAGGGCAAAGAAAACAAATAGCCCAAGCAACACACACACAAATGCACACACACACACAGACACGCACACAGAAACATATATACACACACGCACATATATATATATAATGGTTAGTGAAAAAAAATGCAGTTCTTTTTATTAAACAGAGTGCCTCACAAAAACAAGGAATTTGGTACAGTTAGTTTAATTGTTGGAATTTGTGTTAGAGTTATTTGAAACAAACGCAAAGCATAGGAATCTAGAATCTTAAAACAGAAAGAAAACATAAATGTTAGATGTGGTGTTCAAACGAAAAGAACCTGACAAAAATTCTTGAGATTTTTCAGTTCCCAAGCTGCATGTTCTTTCTTAAAGAGAATAATCAACTTGGGTTGAAAATTTGATAAGTGCGGCATCCTAGAACAACAACTGATAAAAAATTCACATATTAGTCAATTTTTTTTAGTTCATTCACATAGTAAACTGTATAGTAATTTTTTATATATTAGTTGATTGTTTCCTCATATAGTAAATCTAAAATTTCCTGTTTTTTGAGAGACAGCCTGTATAAAAAAATAAGGAACACAAACATATACGTCATGATATAGGTTCATATTTCTAATTTTCAGTATAGTCTCCACTACGAATGATGGCATGTATCCAAGCTTTGTAAAACTCTACAGACTATAGGTGTAGCCAAATCCTTACAGAAGATTCCATTTCGTAATCTGTGACACTATTGGAAAGGTGCTAGTAAAGTGAAAAACATTAAATTCCAATAGACTGAAGATATACCCATGAGAAGACGAAGGAAACTGAAAGAAATGGGTATTTGTTTTTAACTGAGAAAAAAACTACAAGACCGAAAAACACTAAATTCTCATAGAATAAAGACATATCGATGACCGGACGAAAGAAAATGGAAGGGAAGTATATGTTTTTATTGAAAAAAAAATAACTAGAAGGTAATTAAATTTCGCATCCACCAGGGAGGTAATACAAAGAGACCGTCTGGTTTCGATTAGAACTGAGACTACGTGACAAGCTATTGTGGAGTTCGAAGGACCCCCGCCCCGGAAAGAAACATATCAGATTTTTACGACCATTGTATGATCACAAGGAAAATTAACCTCTGGCCGCGAGTTCGGTCGATTGATAAGGATTTACTTTTAGAAGCAGATAGGTTTCCAGCAGAAAATAGATAAGAGAATGATAATTCATTTTTTCGTCTACCGAAAAGCGATAAACTTCCCAAAATCAAGAGATTGTTCCCTTTTGGCTACTTGTTGACCAAAGTGTTGACGATGGCCTAAAAGTATTAAATTTCAGATACGAAAACGACCACACACAAAACTACAATGTTGTGGATTCCGGGTTGAAATCCGGTACCAATAAATAACAAACGCCAGGAATGAATATAGGAAAATAATGTATTAATGTAATAATACAAACTGGGAATGGAGGTTAGTAGTTTCAGGAATACGGGTTAGTAGCAAAATATATATACAGTCTTTGGTATTGGAGTATCGCTGTATGACTTTTTACGGAGTCTACGTGTTCGCTCACTGTGTCTCAACGCTGTTACCTCACCCTCACTCTTCCGGTTACCTACAACCTTTTACTCTGTCACTCTGACTCGACTCGACTCGACTCGACTCGACTCGACTCGACTCGACTCTTCGGTCTTGCTCTCTTTCACTCTCGGGTCTTCCCGTAGCAGTAGTATATATATATATATATACTGGGTGAGTCCATTTGTGTAAAAAGGGGTGGACCCTTCAACACCTCCTCTTTAGATCCCTTTTTTGGGGGGAAGTTAATATCTTTTTCTCTTATGGTCGATAATCAGAGGTTCGGTAAATTTTCTCTTCCTGTTTGACCTTCTAGTTTCTGTGTCTTCATGTGGTCTTCGAATCTCAAAATCTTCAAATATTGCATCCATTGAATCGTCATTTTCAGCGGGTGACAAGCTTGGCTCTTCAAAGCGTCTTTTTTTGTATTTGGTCAATATGTTTTCTGTGGGTAAACTTTTCGCCTTCTACTGTGTACATCACATTACCTAGCCTGTTAATTATTGTGCCAGGCTCCCAGTAAGCCATATTGTTCTTGAACATCCTAAAGTAAACCCGTTCTCCAGATATGAATGATCTCTTGGGTACTATAGGTGTATGCTGGTGTTTATTCTTGTTAGGCAATAACTTATCAAATGGCACGTTTCGCTTCTTTTTACATACTGGTTGGACATTTTCTTTTAATTCAATTCTAGCTGCAACCTTACAAAACGAACTGATAGGTAAATCCCATATATCGAACTTTTGCATCCAGTCCGTACCCACCAGATTTTCTATATCTTTCATTACGAATTTTTGAGTTTTCTTGTTTTCCAGTGAAATTTTACATTTAGGATTTTATACGCTTTCCTGTAACAGAATTAGCAATTTTTTGTGTATGTAACATGGTTAGTCTATTAAGCTTTCTCCATGTCTGTAGGTTAATTATCGTTATATCGAAACCTGAGTCAAGTTGCAATTTTATCTCAAGTTCTACATATTTCCTTATGTTAGTATTGTCTTCGTCATGCATTCTAGTAGCTCTTACCCTACTAGTAAATTTTCTGTTCCTACTTTGGAATGGCTTGTGACCCATTTTTCCACACGCAAGACAGTTTTTATATTTAAAACGACAATCCTTATTCCAGTGTAGTTCTCCAAATCGATAACATGCAGATGGAGGAGGGCTTATATTTACTTTGATTTTCGTCATTATTTGCCCTATACGTTGTACTTTTTTCATTATTATAGAATTTTTGTTTTCTTTCCGGGGAGGGTGAAAAACGTAAACTTTTGTTTAACTTACGTATATGTGATATTCCTGACTGCTTAATATCCTTCGAGTCTTTCTTTATAGTTAGGCATTTTTGGCAGTCTTCCGATAGTTTTTGTAGTGTTAATCCAGGTTCATTTTGCAGTTTTGAAAGCATTCTTTTGCGCATTTCACTATCTTCTGCTGAAACTAAACCTTGTACAATAATAAGACACTTGAAATTGTCTGGGGTTAATTCTGCCAACTTGAAATCGTCGCAATGTTTATTTACAATTGCGGCTAACGTACAATAGTCCTCATTTTCATTCTTTACGAGGTTAAGACATTTCCACCTTTTGTGAAAGAGTGACGTCTTCGGGTTTAAAAGTTCCGCCAGGCATGTAACTGCTTCATTAAACGTTAAATCATTTGTCTTCTTTGGCAAAATGTAATCCACGAATTTTGTGTATTCTTCCGTTCCTAATTTTCTGAGTAATAGTCGTAGCTTTTTTGCTTCTGAGCAGTTTTGACAATCGATGTTGAAGATGTCTTCATGAGGTCTTAAAAAGTCACCGAAATTTTTATCCTTTTCTAGGGAATATTTGAATGTTTCTATCGTGTTCCATACTGCGTCTTGAGAAAAGTCGCCTCTTTTTCAATATTTTGTTGTTGTGTATTACTCGCTACTTTTACAATTAGTTCCTGGAGTTGTAATTGTCTTTCTTCATTTTGCATTTGTCTTTCATGATTTTCCTTCTGCGTTTGTAGCAATATTTTTTCCATTCTTTCTTGGAATTGTAATTGCTGTTCATTTTGGTATTTTACAAGTTCTACTAAAATACTTGTAAAATCCTCCATAATAAGAGTCTTACAAAAAAACTCGATTTTCCGTATTTTAATCCTCGTAACACTTTGTTACCCAGTTGTTGCAGATACTGGCAAAACGGCAATTTCCTCTTTTGAGTCTCCAAGAAATGCAAATTCTTGTCGCCCAAGCTGTTGTGGTGAGAAGAGAGATTTTTTTCTTTCCATGTAGGTCCCAATTTCTCGACACCAAGTCGTTGTTGTCGGCAAGGGAGAATTTTTCTTTGTACTCTTCCTGTGTGAGTTTGAATTTCCTCGTCGCCAAAGTTGTTGTGGGCGACGAGAGAGAGAAAAATGTTTTTTTCGTGTGAGTTCCAAGTCCTCCTCGCCAAGTTGACGAGGGAGAAATTTGTCTTTTTTTTTTTTTTTACCTCCGTGTGAGTTCGATATCCTCATAGCCAAGTTGTTGTGGATTCCGAGTTGAAATCCTGTACAATAAATAACTAACGCCAGGAATGAATATATGAAAATAATGTATTAACGTAATAATACAAACTGGTAAAGCAGGTTAGTAGTTCCAATAACGCGGGTTAGTAGCAAAATATATATACAGTCTTTGGTATTGAAGTATCGCTGTATAACTTCTTACTGAGTCTACGTGCTCGATCACTGTGACTCCTACAACGCTGTTACCTCACCCTCACTGTTCCGGTTACCTACAACCTTTTACTCTGTCACTCTGGACTCGACTCTTCGGTCTTTCTCTCGTCTTACTCCCAGGTCTTCCCGTAGCAGTAGTATATGTGAGTCCATTTGTGTAAAAAGGGGTGGACCCCTCAACATATAATAAGAAAGAATTTTGAATGCTATTTGAAATTTGACCGTTGGTATAGACCACGCCTAGTCCTTAGGGGACGAGTTTGGTCAGGTAATCAGGAAGGGCAGGACCAGGTGGAATTTCAGGGAAGGCGGAGGACTTTACCCACCTCTCGGGCATTGATGGTGAGAGATACAAAGTAGGAAGGAGATGGGTTTGATCAGGTGACTAAAATGGAGGTCCAGGTAGAATTCCAAAGAGAGAATTTACAGGGAAAGCCCTGGCTGTTTTTTTGGGGAACATGGGCATTCCCAGAGCACATCATGCCCCACCACAGTCCTTGCACAGGGGTCCATAAAAAACAGATCGCTGAGACACTACGACAGAGAGACAGAGACGGCAGAGACTGCGGATATTCTACGACAGAGAGACTTCAGAGATAGCAGAGTACCATCGCTTCGCCTGATCTTATGTGATTTGCAGCTCTGAAGAAAAAGCCTTCTATTTAAAGCCTTGTTCCAGAAGTCCTGTTCCAAAATAACAAGTGTGTGTCACGATAATCGAGTGTTATTGCATGGAGAATATAGTCCTGCTTAAACCATCAACTTTGTATCAAGTAACTGTATTTTTTCTTCTTTAAAATTTATTTTTTTCTTTCTTGTGACTTTACTCTGCCCTGACCCAACCAAGTAATCGATTCCAGTCGACCATTCCCATCAAGTCAGTCATGCCATCACTTAATCACAACGTGGGGCGAGAGAACACTTGGACTAAAACGATAACCTCTAATATCGGCCGAAGAGATCGAACGTGAATACGTAGAGATCGAGGTAGTCGTCATATTCAATACCATAACTTTTGTCCCTCAGTACCTCTTTATTGGACCAAAGAAATGAAAGTCCGAGGTTGAGAAGTTACAAATCGTTTGAAATGTTCATTAATATTACGCTTTTGTAAGCTTGTACTTAGCTTGAATGGGTTCACCTTCACATCGACTTCTACGTTCAATGCTTTGTTGATATTTAATTTCTAACCTTGAATTCAGTGCAGATAGGAACTCAACATAAATAAACGCGAAAATACCACACATCGAACAGCTGTGGAAGGACTCTGACCTATTCGTTTGACCATAAAATTAGGTCTTTATCAATGACATTTAATTCTTTCACATTGCCTATGCCTGCGGTATTCAACATATGAATGAAAATCTTCAGGCTGGCGCACCTGCTTATAAAATTTTAATACGGGCCAATAGCAGATATTCTTCCTAAATGTTGTGGATCATATTTGGTTCATCAGTACATAAAGAGACACTTGCAAACTTTTGATATCATTACTCGCATATGGAACATCCAGAAATGCAAGCTTTCAACGCCTAATGCCTAATTTTGGTTTGGCTGTTTCTCAAAATTATAATTACAAAAATTAAGAAAAATATTATATATTTTATACATTACAATATAGGATAATCTATATCTTAATTGTCTATTGTCCGCAAAGTTAATACGACAGGTATTTGAAGCGAAAGAAATGTATCATTTAAAGAATATATATATATATATATATATATATATATATATATATATATATATATATATATATATATATATTTATATATATATATATTGGGCATAAGGCATAAGAAAAAAGTAATGACGTAAGGTCTATTGGAACTGGGCTCTCTGAGATGTTTTTAATCGTTTCACCCCAAGCAAAGCAATAAAGCCACTAGTACGCAGTGGGGTTCATGGATTTAAAGAGAATGAGTAAACTTTGGCGAGGAAAGGATAATAAACGAACGGGATTCAGGATTGGTGCTGAATTTAATTTTTGAATATTGTAGTTTCAGAGAAACAAGAAGGCGAGAAGTACGAGAAAAGAAACCATTATAAAAGAATATAAAGTTTCATCTAGTTCAACAGTGAGGGCTAGTTGGCAATCAAGTAGCACGCTTAAATTCATGCAGTCGAGGTATCAACGAGAAAATTCATATTAATTATTACCATGAAAATAATTGTAGAAAAGACAGAAGGAAGCCACGTCTCGGCGATAAGAATGAGTGCTAATTTCTATCAAATTCTTCAGTTAGTTACTTAAATATGATAATTTTGGTCTCATGCTGAAAATAGTGACTGGTCATTTTTCGTAATTGTTAGGATATAATAAATATTATATTAGTGGAAGATTATTTGTCTCAAACTTTCCCAGAGAAGATTAATGCATAGAAACACTCAATGTTCATTGGCCCCAATAGAAATAGTAAAAGAAAATATAGCTCTTTTGTAAATCAGTAGACGATAACCACACAATACAAATATAATCAACAGTCTTTCTTGCATTTTTTATATATTTCTATCATCGCTCGAGTATTAAGTTCAATATTTTTGACTGTTTAACTGTAATTAATTATAACTAAACTTTGAAAAGGACACAAATGTTATTGATAGGTTTATCAATAAAGGGGGTCTTTTATCCTAAAATGTATCTCATGATAAAATCGAAGTGTTTACTTCATTCTTCTTTCCGGAAGGAGCGTGCATGTCCGTCTTGATGCAATCTTTAACGAATCATCTCGGATCTGCTTGACGTTTCCCATACGAGTCAGGCGCATCACGCGAGCTGTTTACAACCATAAATATTTACTCTTTTTGTGGGGGTAAAGAATCATTTAGCGTGTGCTTCTTGCAGAGCCGCGCACAAGTGAGACAATTTTGATTGCTTTTCTATAAAGATAGATTTGGCAGGTGATCAGGCAATTCACTTGACCTCAGCCCCGTAATGAATCTTTGTGGCATTATGATGGATCGTACCGAAGGTCATCCTCACGGATCTTTCTACAGAACAACAGTTTTGTCAACAGTGTATGACACGGAAGTTTATCGATATTTCAAAGGCGAACAACAAAGGTTAATAAACAAGGTTTGCTCGTATAAAACCAGATTGCATTTAGTGAAGGAATCAAGTTGAAATTAGAAGGAATATTGTTGAGTCAATGTAGATCAGTATTGCTTGTTAAAAGTTGGTTCTATTACAAGACATACATGATACTTAAATTTATTGTTAAATTTCTATAGGAGTAGATAGGTTCGCCTATATTCCAACAGGATCTTTTGAAAATGAGTTGTTGATTTTCCCTTGTTTAGGATTTGGGGTCCGGTACCTTCTAGAATCTGCTTTATGCTGCTAACTATTCCGCCTGAACTCTGAAATTTTATTTACTATTTAGTTTTTCCTCATTAGTATTAAATAGGTTCGGCTATCGCCCGGTACCTTCTAAACTCTACTTCAACGCTAATATCAAATCCGTTCAAGTCACAACATAACTTCTATCAATATATCTAAACTATGCGTTACAGTACCTATTTTAGGAAAGATAGTGCATTTACCTGATAACATCTCTCTGCTTGTCTTGTTTTAGACAGGTAGCCTTAGGTTAAAAATATTAATCTGTCCTGCTGTTATACTATAAGTGGTTATGAATGGAACACATGGATTCATGATTTTCCCAAGGGTACAACAGCTTCATCAGAATTTGAATTTCCATTTGTTGTGATAATTATAATTACGCCACCCTGACCTTCAACTAGGACGGGGAGGAAAAGTATAGAAATAATTGAATGAAAATAAGATAAAAAAAGAAACATTGAATGAAAATAAGAAAAAGAAAAAAAAAACATTGCAAAGAAACATTGCATTTAAGATAAAGAAAGAAACATTGCAGAGTTAATTGATAAAAGGAACGAGGGATGAAAGCTCACAAGAAAATATCACGTGCCTTCTGACTCCTCGGAGGAACCCATGATTGACTGATCATATCTTTAGCTGTAGCCGTAAACACCTTGCTTGGCCGATTGTAGATTAGTGAGCCTGTTTAATTTATAGTTCGAAAATTGAAATCAAAGTTGTTTTTACCAAGACTGGTTGGCACCCAAGAATATAGGAGACTGTCTGTCGTACTACTTACCAATAGGAGAAGAGGAGGAAGAGATAGATTCTTACAGAAGGCTATTAGCACGTAAGTGAATGTAACGAATACCTCAACAATTACTCCAGCGTAAAATTCAATGCGTGACTCTAGACATTATTCCAGCATGAAATTCAATGTGTGACTCTCGACATTACACCAGCATGAAATTCAATGTGTGCCTCTCGACATTACTCCAGCGTGAGATTCAATGTGTGCCTCTAGCAATTACTCCAGCGCGAAATACAATGTGTACCTCTAGCCATTACTCCAACATGAAATTCAATGTGTGTCTCAAGGCATAGCTCTAGCGTGAAATTCAATGTGTGCCTCTAGCCATTACTCTAGCGTGAAATTCAATGTGTGCCTCAAGCTATTATTCTAGCGTGAAATTCAATGTGGGCCTCTAGCCATTATTCTAGCACGAAATTCTATGTGTGCCTCTACCTATTACTCCAACGTGAAATTCAATGTGTGACTCTACCTATTACTCCAACGTGAAATTCAATGTGTGCCTCTAGCTATTACTCCAGCGTGAGATTCAATGTGTGCATCTAGCAATTACTCCAGCGCGAAATTCAATGTGTGCCTCTAGCCATTACTCCAGCGCGAAATTCAATGTGTGTCTCTAGCCATTACTCTAGCGTGAAATTCAATGTGTGCTTCTAGACATTACACTAGCGTGAAATTCAATGTGTGCCCCAAGCAATAATTCTAGCGTGAAATTCAATGTGTGCCTCTAGCCATTAATCTAGCGTGAAATTCAATGAGTGCCTCTAGACATTACTCTAGCGAGAAAATCAATGTGTAACTCTAGCCATTACTACAGCGCGAAATTCAATGTATATCTCTAGCCATTACTCAAGCGTGAAATTCAATGTGTGCCTCTAGACATTACTCCAGCGTGAGATTCAAAGTGTGCCTCTAGACATTACTCTAGCGCGAAATTCAATGTGTGGCTCTAGCCATTAATCTAGAGCGAAATTTAATGTGTGCCTCTAGCCATTACTCCAGCGTGAGATTCAATGTGTGCCTCTAGCAATTACTCTGGCGTGAAATTCAATGTGTGACTTTAGCCATTACTCTAGCGCGAAATTCAATGTGTGCCTCTAGCCATTACTCTAGCGTGAAATTCAATGTGTGCCTCTAGCCATTACTCTAGCAGGAAATTCAATGTGTGCCCCTACCTATTACTCCAACGTGAAATTCAATGTGTGCCTCTACCTATTAATCCAACATGAAATTAAATGAGTGCCTCAAGCCATTACTCCAGCGGGAAATTCAATGGGTGTCTCTAGCCATTACTCTAGCGTGAAATTCAATGTGTGCCTCTAGACATTACTCCAGCGTGAGATTCAATGTGTGACTCTAGACATTACTCTATCATGAAATTCAATGTGTGACTCTAGCCATTACTCCAACGCGAAATTCAATGTGTGTCTCAAGCCATTACTCTAGCGTGAAATTCAATGTGTGCCTCTAGCCATTACTCCAACGCGAAATTCAATGTGTGTCTCAAGCCATTACTCTAGCTTGAAATTCAATGTGTGCGTCTAGCCATTACTCCAGCGCGAAATTCAATGTGTGTCTCTAGCCATTACTCCAAAGCGAAATTCAATGTGTGACTCTAGCCATTACTCTAGCGTGAAATTCAATGTGTGTCTCTAGATATTACTCCAGCGTGAGATTCAATGTGTGCCTCTAGACATTACTCTAGCGTGAAATTCAATGTGTGCCTCTTGCCATTACTGCAACGCGAAATTCAATGTGTGTCTGAAGCCATTACTCTAGCGTGAAATTCAATGTGCGTCTCTAGCCATTACTCCAACGCGAAATTCAATGTGTGTCTCCAGCCATTACTCTAGCGTGAAATTCAATGTGTGCCTCTAGCCATTAATCTAGCGCGAAATTCAATGTGTGTTTCTAGCCATTACTCCAACGCGAAATTCAATGTGTGTCTCTAGCCATTACTCTAGTGTGAGATTCAAAGTGTGCCTCTAGACATTACTCTAGCGCGAAATTCAATGTGTGGCTCTAGCCATTAATCTAGAGCGAAATTTAATGTGTGCCTCTAGCCATTACTCCAGCGTGAGATTCAATGTGCGCCTCTAGCAATTACTCTGGCGTGAAATTCAATGTGTGACTTTAGCCATTACTCTAGCGCGAAATTCAATGTGTGCCTCTAGCCATTACTCTAGCACGAAATTCAATGTGTGCCCCTACCTATTACTCCAACGTGAAATTCAATGTGTGCCTCTACCTATTAATCCAACGTGAAATTAAATGAGTGCCTCAAGCCATTACTCCAGCGGGAAATTCAATGGGTGTCTCTAGCCATTACTCTAGCGTGAAATTCAATGTGTGCCTCTAGACATTACTCCAGCGTGAGATTCAATGTGTGACTCTAGACATTACTCTATCATGAAATTCAATGTGTGTCTCTAGCCATTACTCTAGCGTGAAATTCAATGTGTGCTTCTAGACATTACACTAGCGTGAAATTCAATGTGTGCCCCAAGCAATAATTCTAGCGTGAAATTCAATGTGTGCCTCTAGCCATTAATCTAGCGTGAAATTCAATGAGTGCCTCTAGACATTACTCTAGTGAGAAAATCAATGTGTACCTATAGCCATTACTACAGCGCGAAATTCAATGTTTATCTCTAGCCATTACTCAAGCGTGAAATTCAATGTGTGCCTCTAGACATTACTCCAGCGTGAGATTCAAAGTGTGCCTCTAGACATTACTCTAGCGCGAAATTCAATGTGTGGCTCTAGCCATTAATCTAGAGCGAAATTTAATGTGTGCCTCTAGCCATTACTCCAGCGTGAGATTCAATGTGTGCCTCTAGCAATTACTCTGGCGTGAAATTCAATGTGTGACTTTAGCCATTACTCTAGCGCGAAATTCAATGTGTGCCTCTAGCCATTTCTCTAGCGTGAAATTCAATGTGTGCCTCTAGCCATTACTCTAGCACGAAATTCAATGTGTGCCCCTACCTATTACTCCAACGTGAAATTCAATGTGTGCCTCTACCTATTAATCCAACGTGAAATTAAATGAGTGCCTCAAGCCATTACTCCAGCGGGAAATTCAATGGGTGTCTCTAGCCATTACTCTAGCGTGAAATTCAATGTGTGCCTCTAGACATTATTCCAGCGTGAGATTCAATGTGTGACTCTAGACATTACTCTATCATGAAATTCAATGTGTGACTCTAGCCATTACTCCAACGCGAAATTCAATGTTTGTCTCAAGCCATTACTCTAGCGTGAAATTCAATGTGTGCCTCTAGCCATTACTCCAACGCGAAATTCAATGTGTGTCTCAAGCCATTACTCTAGCTTGAAATTCAATGTGTGCGTCTAGCCATTACTCCAGCGCGAAATTCAATGTGTGTCTCTAGCCATTACTCCAAAGCGAAATTCAATGTGTGACTCTAGCCATTACTCTAGCGTGAAATTCAATGTGTGTCTCTAGATATTACTCCAGCGTGAGATTCAATGTGTGCCTCTAGACATTACTCTAGCGTGAAATTCAATGTGTGCCTCTTGCCATTACTGCAACGCGAAATTCAATGTGTGTCTGAAGCCATTACTCTAGCGTGAAATTCAATGTGCGTCTCTAGCCATTACTCCAACGCGAAATTCAATGTGTGTCTCCAGCCATTACTCTAGCGTGAAATTCAATGTGTGCCTCTAGCCATTAATCTAGCGCGAAATTCAATGTGTGTTTCTAGCCATTACTCCAACGCGAAATTCAATGTGTGTCTCTAGCCATTACTCTAGTGTGAGATTCAAAGTGTGCCTCTAGACATTACTCTAGCGCGAAATTCAATGTGTGGCTCTAGCCATTAATCTAGAGCGAAATTTAATGTGTGCCTCTAGCCATTACTCCAGCGTGAGATTCAATGTGCGCCTCTAGCAATTACTCTATCATGAAATTCAATGTGTGACTCTAGCCATTACTCCAGCGGGAAATTCAATGGGTGTCTCTAGCCATTACTCTAGCGTGAAATTCAATGTGTGCCTCTAGACATTACTCCAGCGTGAGATTCAATGTGTGACTCTAGACATTACTCTATCATGAAATTCAATGTGTGTCTCTAGCCATTACTCTAGCGTGAAATTCATTGTGTGCTTCTAGACATTACACTAGCGTGAAATTCAATGTGTGCCCCAAGCAATAATTCTAGCGTGAAATTCAATGTGTGCCTCTAGCCATTAATCTAGCGTGAAATTCAATGAGTGCCTCTAGACATTACTCTAGTGAGAAAATCAATGTGTACCTCTAGCCATTACTACAGCGCGAAATTCAATGTTTATCTCTAGCCATTACTCAAGCGTGAAATTCAATGTGTGCCTCTAGACATTACTCCAGCGTGAGATTCAAAGTGTGCCTCTAGACATTACTCTAGCGCGAAATTCAATGTGTGGCTCTAGCCATTAATCTAGAGCGAAATTTAATGTGTGCCTCTAGCCATTACTCCAGCGTGAGATTCAATGTGTGCCTCTAGCAATTACTCTGGCGTGAAATTCAATGTGTGACTTTAGCCATTACTCTAGCGCGAAATTCAATGTGTGCCTCTAGCCATTTCTCTAGCGTGAAATTCAATGTGTGCCTCTAGCCATTACCCTAGCACGAAATTCAATGTGTGCCCCTACCTATTACTCCAACGTGAAATTCAATGTGTGCCTCTACCTATTAATCCAACGTGAAATTAAATGAGTGCCTCAAGCCATTACTCCAGCGGGAAATTCAATGGGTGTCTCTAGCCATTACTCTAGCGTGAAATTCAATGTGTGCCTCTAGACATTACTCCAGCGTGAGATTCAATGTGTGACTCTAGACATTACTCTATCATGAAATTCAATGTGTGACTCTAGCCATTACTCCAACGCGAAATTCAATGTTTGTCTCAAGCCATTACTCTAGCGTGAAATTCAATGTGTGCCTCTAGCCATTACTCCAACGCGAAATTCAATGTGTGTCTCAAGCCATTACTCTAGCTTGAAATTCAATGTGTGCGTCTAGCCATTACTCCAGCGCGAAATTCAATGTGTGGCTCTAGCCATTACTCCAAAGCGAAATTCAATGTGTGACTCTAGCCATTACTCTAGCGTGAAATTCAATGTGTGTCTCTAGATTTTACTCCAGCGTGAGATTCAATGTGTGCCTCTAGACATTACTCTAGCGTGAAATTCAATGTGTGCCTCTTGCCATTACTGCAACGCGAAATTCAATGTGTGTCTCAAGCCATTACTCTAGCGTGAAGTTCAATGTGCGCCTCTAGCCATTACTCTAGTGTGAGATTCAAAGTGTGCCTCTAGACATTACTCTAGCGCGAAATTCAATGTGTGGCTCTAGCCATTAATCTAGAGCGAAATTTAATGTGTGCCTCTAGCCATTACTCCAGCGTGAGATTCAATGTGCGCCTCTAGCAATTACTCTATCATGAAATTCAATGTGTGACTCTAGCCATTACTCCAACGCGAAATTCAATGTTTGTCTCAAGCCATTACTCTAGCGTGAAATTCAATGTGTGCCTCTAGCCATTACTCCAACGCGAAATTCAATGTGTGTCTCAAGCCATTACTCTAGCTTGAAATTCAATGTGTGCCTCTAGCCATTACTCCAGCGCGAAATTCAATGTGTGTCTCTAGCCATTACTCTATCATGAAATTCAATGTGTGTCTCTAGCCATTAATCTAGCGTGAAATTCAATGTGTGCTTCTAGACATTACACTAGCGTGAAATTCAATGTGTGCCCCAAGCAATAATTCTAGCGTGAAATTCAATGTGTGCCTCTAGCCATTAATCTAGCGTGAAATTCAATGAGTGCCTCTAGACATTACTCTAGTGAGAAAATCAATGTGTACCTCTAGCCATTACTACAGCGCGAAATTCAATGTTTATCTCTAGCCATTACTCAAGCGTGAAATTCAATGTGTGCCTCTAGACATTACTCCAGCGTGAGATTCAAAGTGTGCCTCTAGACATTACTCTAGCGCGAAATTCAATGTGTGGCTCTAGCCATTAATCTAGAGCGAAATTTAATGTGTGCCTCTAGCCATTACTCCAGCGTGAGATTCAATGTGTGCCTCTAGCAATTACTCTGGCGTGAAATTCAATGTGTGACTTTAGCCATTACTCTAGCGCGAAATTCAATGTGTGCCTCTAGCCATTACTCTAGCGTGAAATTCAATGTGTGCCTCTAGCCATTACTCTAGCACGAAATTCAATGTGTGCCTCTACCTATTAATCCAACGGGAAATTAAATGAGTGCCTGAAGCCATTACTCCAGCGGGAAATTCAATGGTTGTCTCTAGCCATTACTCTAGCGTGAAATTCAATGTGTGCCTCTAGACATTACTCCAGCGTGAGATTCAATGTGTGACTCTAGACATTACTCTATCATGAAATTCAATGTGTGACTCTAGCCATTACTACAACGCGAAATTCAATGTTTGTCTCAAGCCATTACTCTAGCGTGAAATTCAATGTGTGCCTCTAGCCATTACTCCAACGCGAAATTCAATGTGTGTCTCAAGCCATTACTCTAGCTTGAAATTCAATGTGTGCGTCTAGCCATTACTCCAGCGCGAAATTCAATGTGTGGCTCTAGCCATTACTCCAAAGCGAAATTCAATGTGTGACTCTAGCCATTACTCTAGCGTGAAATTCAATGTGTGTCTCTAGATTTTACTCCAGCGTGAGATTCAATGTGTGCCTCTAGACATTACTCTAGCGTGAAATTCAATGTGTGCCTCTTGCCATTACTGCAACGCGAAATTCAATGTGTGTCTCAAGCCATTACTCTAGCGTGAAGTTCAATGTGCGCCTCTAGCCATTACTCTAGTGTGAGATTCAAAGTGTGCCTCTAGACATTACTCTAGCGCGAAATTCAATGTGTGGCTCTAGCCATTAATCTAGAGCGAAATTTAATGTGTGCCTCTAGCCATTACTCCAGCGTGAGATTCAATGTGCGCCTCTAGCAATTACTCTATCATGAAATTCAATGTGTGACTCTAGCCATTACTCCAACGCGAAATTCAATGTTTGTCTCAAGCCATTACTCTAGCGTGAAATTCAATGTGTGCCTCTAGCCATTACTCCAACGCGAAATTCAATGTGTGTCTCAAGCCATTACTCTAGCTTGAAATTCAATGTGTGCCTCTAGCCATTACTCCAGCGCGAAATTCAATGTGTGTCTCTAGCCATTACTCTATCATGAAATTCAATGTGTGTCTCTAGCCATTAATCTAGCGTGAAATTCAATGTGTGCTTCTAGACATTACACTAGCGTGAAATTCAATGTGTGCCCCAAGCAATAATTCTAGCGTGAAATTCAATGTGTGCCTCTAGCCATTAATCTAGCGTGAAATTCAATGAGTGCCTCTAGACATTACTCTAGTGAGAAAATCAATGTGTACCTCTAGCCATTACTACAGCGCGAAATTCAATGTTTATCTCTAGCCATTACTCAAGCGTGAAATTCAATGTGTGCCTCTAGACATTACTCCAGCGTGAGATTCAAAGTGTGCCTCTAGACATTACTCTAGCGCGAAATTCAATGTGTGGCTCTAGCCATTAATCTAGAGCGAAATTTAATGTGTGCCTCTAGCCATTACTCCAGCGTGAGATTCAATGTGTGCCTCTAGCAATTACTCTGGCGTGAAATTCAATGTGTGACTTTAGCCATTACTCTAGCGCGAAATTCAATGTGTGCCTCTAGCCATTACTCTAGCGTGAAATTCAATGTGTGCCTCTAGCCATTACTCTAGCACGAAATTCAATGTGTGCCTCTACCTATTAATCCAACGGGAAATTAAATGAGTGCCTGAAGCCATTACTCCAGCGGGAAATTCAATGGTTGTCTCTAGCCATTACTCTAGCGTGAAATTCAATGTGTGCCTCTAGACATTACTCCAGCGTGAGATTCAATGTGTGACTCTAGACATTACTCTATCATGAAATTCAATGTGTGACTCTAGCCATTACTACAACGCGAAATTCAATGTTTGTCTCAAGCCATTACTCTAGCGTGAAATTCAATGTGTGCCTCTAGCCATTACTCCAACGCGAAATTCAATGTGTGTCTCAAGCCATTACTCTAGCTTGAAATTCAATGTGTGCCTCTAGCCATTACTCCAGCGCGAAATTCAATGTGTGTCTCTAGCCATTACTCCAAAGCGAAATTCAATGTGTGACTCTAGCCATTACTCTAGCGTGAAATTCAATGTGTGTCTCTAGATATTACTCCAGCGTGAGATTCAATGTGTGACTCTAGACATTACTCTAGCGTGAAATTCAATGTGTGCCTCTTGCCATTACTGCAACGCGAAATTCAATGTGTGTCTCAAGCCATTACTCTAGCGTGAAATTCAATGTGTGCCTCTAGACATTACTCCAGCGTGAGATTCAATGTGTGACTCTAGACATTACTCTATCATGAAATTCAATGTGTGACTCTAGCCATTACTACAACGCGAAATTCAATGTTTGTCTCAAGCCATTACTCTAGCGTGAAATTCAATGTGTGCCTCTAGCCATTACTCCAACGCGAAATTCAATGTGTGTCTCAAGCCATTACTCTAGCTTGAAATTCAATGTGTGCCTCTAGCCATTACTCCAGCGCGAAATTCAATGTGTGTCTCTAGCCATTACTCCAAAGCGAAATTCAATGTGTGACTCTAGCCATTACTCTAGCGTGAAATTCAATGTGTGTCTCTAGATATTACTCCAGCGTGAGATTCAATGTGTGACTCTAGACATTACTCTAGCGTGAAATTCAATGTGTGCCTCTTGCCATTACTGCAACGCGAAATTCAATGTGTGTCTCAAGCCATTACTCTAGCGTGAAATTCAATGTGTGCCTCTAGACATTACTCCAGCGTGAGATTCAATGTGTGACTCTAGACATTACTCTATCATGAAATTCAATGTGTGACTCTAGCCATTACTCCAACGCGAAATTCAATGTGTGTCTCAAGCCATTACTCTAGCGTGAAATTCAATGTGTGCCTCTAGCCATTACTCCAACGCGAAATTCAATGTGTGTCTCAAGCCATTACTCTAGCGTGAAATTCAATGTGTGCCTCTAGCCATTACTCCAACGCGAAATTCAATGTGTGTCTCAAGCCATTACTCTAGCTTGAAATTCAATGTGTGCCTCTAGCCATTACTCCAGCGCAAAATTCAATGTGTGTCTCTAGCCATTACTCCAAAGCGAAATTCAATGTGTGACTCTAGCCATTACTCTAGCGTGAAATACAATGTGTGTCTCTAGATATTACTCCAGCGTGAGATTCAATGTGTGCCTCTAGACATTACTCTAGCGTGAAATTCAATGTGTGCCTCTAGCCATTACTGCAACGCGAAATTCAATGTGTGTCTCAAGCCATTACTCTAGCGTGAAATTCAATGTGCGCCTCTAGCCATTACTCCAACGCGAAATTCAATGTGTGTCTCCAGCCATTACTCTAGCGTGAAATTCAATGTGTGCCTCTAGACATTACTCTAGCGTGAAATTCAATGTGTGCCTCTTGCCATTACTGCAACGCGAAATTCAATGTGTGTCTCTAGCCATTACTCTAGTGTGAGATTCAAAGTGTGCCTCTAGACATTACTCTAGCCCGAAATTCAATGTGTGGCTCAAGCCATTAATCTAGAGCGAAATTTAATGTGTGCCTCTAGCCATTACTCCAGCGTGAGATTCAATGTGCGCCTCTAGCAATTACTCTGGCGTGAAATTCAATGTGTGACTTTAGCCATTACTCTAGCGCGAAATTCAATGTGTGCCTCTAGCCATTACTCTAGCACGAAATTCAATGTGTGCCCCTACCTATTACTCCAACGTGAAATTCAATGTGTGCTTCTACCTATTAATCCAACGTGAAATTAAATGAGTGCCTCCAGCCATTACTCCAGCGGGAAATTCAATGGGTGTCCCTAGCCATTACTCTAGCGTGAAATTCAATGTGTGCCTCTAGCCATTACTCCAACGCGAAATTCAATGTGTGTCTCAAGCCATTACTCTAGCTTGAAATTCAATGTGTGCCTCTAGCCATTACTCCAGCGCGAAATTCAATGTGTGTCTCTAGCCATTACTCCAATGCGAAATTCAATGTGTGATTCTAGCCATTACTCTAGCGTGAAATTCAATGTGTGTCTCTAGATATTACTGCAGCGTGAGATTCAATGTGTGCCTCTAGACATTACTCTAGCGTGAAATTCAATGTGTGCCTCTTGCCATTACTGCAACGCGAAATTCAATGTGTGTCTCTAGCCATTACTCTAGTGTGAGATTCAAAGTGTGCCTCTAGACATTACTCTAGCGCCAAATTCAATGTGTGGCACTAGCCATTAATCTAGAGCGTAATTTAATGTGTGCCTCTAGCCATTACTCCAGCGTGAGATTCAATGTGCGCCTCTAGCAATTACTCTGGCGTGAAATTCAATGTGTGTCTCTAGATATTACTCCAGCGTGAGATTCAATGTGTGCCTCTAGACATTACTCTAGCGTGAAATTCAATGTGTGCCTCTTGCCATTACTGCAACGCGAAATTCAATGTGTGTCTCTAGCCATTACTCTAGTGTGAGATTCAAAGTGTGCCTCTAGACATTACTCTAGCGAGAAATTCAATGTGTGGCTCTAGCCATTAATCTAGAGCGAAATTTAATGTGTGCCTCTAGCCATTACTCCAGCGTGAGATTCAATGTGCGCCTCTAGCAATTACTCTGGCGTGAAATTCAATGTGTGACTCTAGCCATTACTCTAGCACGAAATTCAATGTGTGCCCCTACCTATTACTCCAACGTGAAATTCAATGTGTGCCTCTACCTATTAATCCAACGTGAAATTAAATGAGTGCCTCAAGCCATTACTCCAGCGGGAAATTCAATGGGTGTCTCTAGCCATTACTCTAGCGTGAAATTCAATGTGTGCCTCTAGCCATTACTCCAACGCGAAATTCAATGTGTGTCTCAAGCCATTACTCTAGCTTGAAATTCAATGTGTGCCTCTAGCCATTACTCCAGCGCGAAATTCAATGTGTGTCTCTAGCCATTACTCCAAAGCGAAATTCAATGTGTGACTCTAGCCATTACTCTAGCGTGAAATTCAATGTGTGTCTCTAGATATTACTCCAGCGTGAGATTCAATGTGTGCCTCTAGACATTACTCTAGCGTGAAATTCAATGTGTGCCTCTTGCCATTACTGCAACGCGAAATTCAATGTGTGTCTCTAGCCATTACTCTAGTGTGAGATTCAAAGTGTGCCTCTAGACATTACTCTAGCGCGAAATTCAATGTGTGGCTCTAGCCATTAATCTAGAGCGAAATTTAATGTGTGCCTCTAGCCATTACACCAGCGTGAGATTCAATGTGCGCCTCAAGCAATTACTCTGGCGTGAAATTCAATGTGTGACTTTAGCCATTACTCTAGCGCGAAATTCAATGTGTGCCTCTAGCCATTACTCTAGCACGAAATTCAATGTGTGCCCCTACCTATTACTCCAACGTGAAATTCAATGTGTGCCTCTACCTATTAATCCAACGTGAAATTAAATGAGTGCCTCAAGCCATTACTCCAGCGGGAAATTCAATGGGTGTCTCTAGCCATTACTCTAGCGTGAAATTCAATGTGTGCCTCTAGACATTACTCCAGCGTGAGATTCAATGTGTGACTCTAGACATTACTCTATCATGAAATTCAATGTGTGTCTCTAGCCATTACTCTAGCGTGAAATTCAATGTGTGCTTCTAGACATTACACTAGCGTGAAATTCAATGTGTGCCCCAAGCAATAATTCTAGCGTGAAATTCAATGTGTGCCTCTAGACATTACTCTAGCGAGAAAATCAATGCGTACCTCTAGCCATTACTACAGCGCGAAATTCAATGTTTATCTCTAGCCATTACTCAAGCGTGAAATTCAATGTGTGCCTCTAGACATTACTCCAGCGTGAGATTCAAAGTGTGACTCTAGACATTACTCTAGCGCTAAATTCAATGTGTGGCTCTAGCCATTAATCTAGAGCGAAATTTAATGTGTGCCTCTAGCCATTACTCCAAAGCGAAATTCAATGTCTGACTCTAGCCATTACTCTAGCGTGAAATTCAATGTGTGTCTCTAGATATTACTCCAGCGTGAGATTCAATGTGTGCCTCTAGACATTACTCTAGCGTGAAATTCAATGTCTGACTCTTGCCATTACTGCAACGCGAAATTCAATGTGTGTCTCTAGCCATTACTCTAGTGTGAGATTCAAAGTGTGCCTCTAGACATTACTCTAGCGCGAAATTCAATGTGTGGCTCTAGACATTAATCTAGAGCGAAATTTAATGTGTGCCTCTAGCCATTACTCCAGCGTGAGATTCAATGTGCGCCTCTAGCAATTACTCTGGCGTGAAATTCAATGTGTGACTTTAGCCATTACTCTAGCGCGAAATTCAATGTGTGCCTCTAGCTATTACTCTAGCACGAAATTCAATGTGTGCCCCTACCTATTACTCCAACGTGAAATTCAATGTGTGCCTCTACCTATTAATCCAACGTGAAATTAAATGAGTGCCTCAAGCCATTACTCCAGCGGGAAATTCAATGGGTGTCTCTAGCCATTACTCTAGCGTGAAATTCAATGTGTGCCTCTAGCCATTACTCCAACGCGAAATTCAATGTGTGTCTCAAGCCATTACTCTAGCTTGAAATTCAATGTGTGCCTCTAGCCATTACTCCAGCGCGAAATTCAATGTGTGTCTCTAGCCATTACTCCAAAGCGAAATACAATGTGTGCTTCTAGACATTACACTAGCGTGAAATTCAATGTGTGCCCCAAGCAATAATTCTAGCGTGAAATTCAATGTGTGCATCTAGACATTACTCTAGCGAGAAAATCAATGCGTACCTCTAGCCATTACTACAGCGCGAAATTCAATGTTTATCTCTAGCCATTACTCAAGCGTGAAATTCAATGTGTGCCTCTAGACATTACTCCAGCGTGAGATTCAAAGTGTGATTCTAGACATTACTCTAGCGCTAAATTCAATGTGTGGCTCTAGCCATTAATCTAGAGCGAAATTTAATGTGTGCCTCTAGCCATTACTCCAAAGCGAAATTCAATGTGTGACTCTAGCCATTACTCTAGCGTGAAATTCAATGTGTGTCTCTAGATATTACTCCAGCGTGAGATTCAATGTGTGCCTCTAGACATTACTCTAGCGTGAAATTCAATGTCTGACTCTTGCCATTACTGCAACGCGAAATTCAATGTGTGTCTCTAGCCATTACTCTAGTGTGAGATTCAAAGTGTGCCTCTAGACATTACTCTAGCGCGAAATTCAATGTGTGGCTCTAGACATTAATCTAGAGCGAAATTTAATGTGTGCCTCTAGCCATTACTCCAGCGTGAGATTCAATGTGCGCCTCTAGCAATTACTCTGGCGTGAAATTCAATGTGTGACTTTAGCCATTACTCTAGCGCGAAATTCAATGTGTGCCTCTAGCTATTACTCTAGCACGAAATTCAATGTGTGCCCCTACCTATTACTCCAACGTGAAATTCAATGTGTGCCTCTACCTATTAATCCAACGTGAAATTAAATGAGTGCCTCAAGCCATTACTCCAGCGGGAAATTCAATGGGTGTCTCTAGCCATTACTCTAGCGTGAAATTCAATGTGTGCCTCTAGCCATTACTCCAACGCGAAATTCAATGTGTGTCTCAAGCCATTACTCTAGCTTGAAATTCAATGTGTGCCTCTAGCCATTACTCCAGCGCGAAATTCAATGTGTGTCTCTAGCCATTACTCCAAAGCGAAATACAATGTGTGACTCTAGCCATTACTCTAGCGTGAAATTCAATGTGTGTCTCTAGATATTACTCCAGCGTGAGATTCAATGTGTGCCTGTAGCCATTACTCTAGCGCGAAATTCAATGTGTGCCTCTAGCCATTACTCTATCACGAATTTCAATGTGTGCCCCTACCTATTACTCCAACGTGAAATTAAATGAGTGCCTCAAGCCATTACTCCAGCGGGAAATTCAATGGGTGTCTCTAGCCATTACTCTAGCGTGAAATTCAATGTGTGCCTCTAGACATTACTCCAGCGTGAGATTCAATGTGTGACTCTAGACATTACTCTATCATGAAATTCAATGTGTGACTCTAGCCATTACTCCAACGCGAAATTCAATGTGTGTCTCAAGCCATTACTCAAGCGTGAAATTCAATGTGTGACTCTAGCCATTACTCCAACGCGAAATTCAATGTGTGTCTCAAGCCATTACTCTAGCTTGAAATTCAATGTGTGCCTCAAGCCATTACACCAGCGCGAAATTCAATGTGTGTCTCTAGCCATTACTCCAAAGCGAAATTCAATGTGTGACTCTAGCCATTACTCTAGCGTGAAATTCAATGTGTGTCTCTAGATATTACTCCAGCGTGAGATTCAATGTGTGCCTCTAGACATTACTCTAGCGTGAAATTCAATGTGTGCCTCTTGCCATTACTGCAACGCGAAATTCAATGTGTGTCTCAAGCCATTACTCTAGCGTGAAATTCAATGTGCGCCTCTAGACATTACTCCAACGCGAAATTCAATGTGTGTCTCCAGCCATTACTCTAGCGTGAAATTAAATGTGTACCTCTAGCCATTAATCTAGCGCGAAATTCAATGTGTGTTTCTAGCCATTACTCCAACGCGAAATTCAATGTGTGTCTCTAGCCATTACTCTAGCGTGAAATTCAATGTGTGCCTCTAGACATTACTCCAGCGTGAGATACAATGAGTGCCTCTAGATATTACTCTAGCGTGAAATTCAATGTGTGCCTCTAGCCATTACTCCAACGCGAAATTCAATGTGTGTCTCAAGCCATTACTCTAGCGTGAAATTCAATGTGTGCTTCTAGCCATTACTCCAGCGCGAAATTAAATGTGTGTCTTTAGCCATTACTCTAGAGCGAAATTCAATGTGCGCCTCTAGGCATTACTTCAGCGAGAGATTCAATGTGTGCTTCTAGCAATTACTCTGGCGTTAAATTCAATGTGAGTCCCTAGACATTACTCTAGCATGAAATTCAATGTGTACCTCTAGCCATTACTCCAAAGCGAAATTCAATGTGTGTCTCAAGCCATTACACTAGCGTGAAATTCAATGTGTGTCTCTAGCCATTACTCCAGCGCGAAATTCAATGTGAGTCTCTAGACATTATTCTAGAGTGAAATTCAATGTGTGCCTCAAGCAATTACTCCAGCGCGAAATTCAATATGAGTCTCTAGACATTATTCTAGCGTGAAATTCAATGTGTGTCTCCAGACATTACACCAGCGCGAAATTCAATGTGAGTCTCTAGACATTACTCTAGCGTGAAATTCAATGTGTGCCTCAAGCCATTACTCCAGCGCGAAATTCAATGTGAGTCTCTAGACATTACTCTAGCGTGAAATTCAATGTGTGCCCCCAGATATTACACCGACTCGACATTCAATGTGTGCCTCAAGCCATTACTCTAGCGTGAAATTCAATGTGTGCTTCTAGCCATTACTCTAGCGCGAAATTCAATGTGTGGCTCTAGCCATTAATCTAGAGCGAAATTTAATGTGTGCCTCTAGCCATTACTCCAGCGTGAGATTCAATGTGTAACTCTAGCAATTACTCTGGCGTGAAATTCAATGTGTGACTCTAGCCATTACTCCAGCGCGAAATTCAATGTGTGCCCCTTGCCATTACTCTAGCGTGAAATTCAATGTGTGCCTCTAGCCATTACTCTAGCACGAAATTCAATGTGTGTCCCTACCTATTACTCCAACGTGAAATTCAATGTGTGCCTCTACCTATTAATACAACGTGAAATTAAATGAGTGCCTCAAGCCATTACTCCAGCGCGAAATTCGATGTGTGTCTCTAGCCATTACTCTAGCGTGAAATTCAATGTGTGCCTCTAGACATTACTCCAGCGTGAGATTCAATGTGTGCCTCTAGACATTACTCTATCATGAAATTCAATGTGTGACTCTAGCCATTACTCCAACGCGAAATTCAATGTGTGTCTCAAGCCATTACTCTAGCGTGAAATTCAATGTGTCCCTCTAGCCATTACTCCAACGCGAAATTCAATGTGTGTCTCAAGCCATTACTCTAGCGTGAAATTCAATGTGTGCCTCTAGCCATTACTCCAGCGCGAAATTCAATATGTGTCTCTAGCCATTACTCCAAAGCGAAATTCAATGTGTGACTCTAGCCATTACTCTAGCGTGAAATTCAATGTATGTCTCTAGATATTACTCCAGCGTGAGATCCAATGTGTACCTCTAGATATTACTCTAGCGTGAAATTCAATGTGTGCCTCTTGCCATTACTGCAACGCGAAATTCAATGTGTGTCACAAGCCATTACTCTAGCGTGAAATTCAATGTGCGCCTCTAGCCATTACTCCAACGCGAAATTAATGTGTGTCTCCAGCCATTACTCTAGCGTGAAATTCAATGTGTGACTCTAGCCATTACTCCAGCGCGAAATTCAATGTGTGCCTCAAGCCATTACTCCAGCGCGAAATTCAATGTGAGTCTCTAGACATTACTCTAGCGTGAAATTCAATGTGTGCCCCCAGATATTACACCGACTCGACATTCAATGTGTGCCTCAAGCCATTACTCTAGCGTGAAATTCAATGTGTGCTTCTAGCCATTACTCTAGCGCGAAATTCAATGTGTGGCTCTAGCCATTAATCTAGAGCGAAATTTAATGTGTGCCTCTAGCCATTACTCCAGCGTGAGATTCAATGTGTAACTCTAGCAATTACTCTGGCGTGAAATTCAATGTGTGACTCTAGCCATTACTCCAGCGCGAAATTCAATGTGTGCCCCTTGCCATTACTCTAGCGTGAAATTCAATGTGTGCCTCTAGCCATTACTCTAGCACGAAATTCAATGTGTGTCCCTACCTATTACTCCAACGTGAAATTCAATGTGTGCCTCTACCTATTAATACAACGTGAAATTAAATGAGTGCCTCAAGCCATTACTCCAGCGCGAAATTCGATGTGTGTCTCTAGCCATTACTCTAGCGTGAAATTCAATGTGTGCCTCTAGACATTACTCCAGCGTGAGATTCAATGTGTGCCTCTAGACATTACTCTATCATGAAATTCAATGTGTGACTCTAGCCATTACTCCAACGCGAAATTCAATGTGTGTCTCAAGCCATTACTCTAGCGTGAAATTCAATGTGTCCCTCTAGCCATTACTCCAACGCGAAATTCAATGTGTGTCTCAAGCCATTACTCTAGCGTGAAATTCAATGTGTGCCTCTAGCCATTACTCCAGCGCGAAATTCAATATGTGTCTCTAGCCATTACTCCAAAGCGAAATTCAATGTGTGACTCTAGCCATTACTCTAGCGTGAAATTCAATGTATGTCTCTAGATATTACTCCAGCGTGAGATCCAATGTGTACCTCTAGATATTACTCTAGCGTGAAATTCAATGTGTGCCTCTTGCCATTACTGCAACGCGAAATTCAATGTGTGTCACAAGCCATTACTCTAGCGTGAAATTCAATGTGCGCCTCTAGCCATTACTCCAACGCGAAATTAATGTGTGTCTCCAGCCATTACTCTAGCGTGAAATTCAATGTGTGACTCTAGCCATTACTCCAGCGCGAAATTCAATGTGTGTCTCTAGCCATTACTCCAACGCGAAATTCAATGTGTGTCTCTAGCCATTACTCTAGCGTAAAATTCAATGTGTGCCTCTAGACATTACTCCAGCGTGAGATACAATGAGTACCTTTAGATATTACTCTAGCGTGAAATTCAATGTGTGCCTCTAGCCATTACTCCAACGCAAAATTTAATGTGTGGCTCAAGCCATTACTCTAGCGTCAAATTCAATGTGTGCTTCTAGCCATTACTCCAGCGCGAAATTCAATGTGTGTCTCTAGCTATTACTCCAACGCGAAATTCAATGTGTGTCTCTAGCCATTACTCTAGCGTGAAATTCAATGTGTGCCTCTAGATATTACTCCAGCGTGAGATTCAATGTGTGCCTCTAGACATTACTCTAGCGTGAAATTTAATGTGAGCCTCTAGCCATTACTCCAACGGGAAATTCAATGTGTGTCTCAAGCCATTACTCTAGCGTGAAATTCAATGTGTGCCTCTAGCCATTACTCCAGCGCGAAATTCAATGTGTGTCTCTAGCCATTACTCTAGAGTGAAATTCAATGTGTGCCTCTAGCCATTACTCCAGCGTGAGAGTCAATGTGTGCCTCTAGCCATTACTGTGGCGTGAAATTCAATGTGAGTCTCTAGACATTAATCTAGCGTGAAATTCAATGTGTGCCATTAGCCATTACTCCAACGCGAAATTCAATGTGTGTCTCAAGCCATTACTCTAGCATGAAATACAATGTGTGCCTCTAGCCATTACTCCAGCGAGAAATTCAATGTGTGCCTCTAGCCATTACTCCAATGCGAAATTCAATATGTGTCTCAAGCCATTACTCTAGCGTGAAATTCAATGTGTGCCTCTAGCCATTACACCAGCGCGAAATTCTATGTGTGCCTCTAGACATTTCTCCAGCGTGAGATTCAATGTGTGCCTCTAGACATTACTCTAGGGTGAAATTCAATGTGTGCCTCTAGCCATTACTCCAACGCGAAATTCAATGTGAGTCTCAAGCCATAACTCTAGCGTGAAATTCAATGTGTGCCTTTAGCCATTACTACAGCGCGAAATTCAATGTGTGTCTCTAGCCATTACTCCAACGCGAAATTAAATGTGTGTTTCTAGCCATAACTCTAGCGGGAAATTCAATGTGTGCCTCTAGACATTACTCTAGCGTGAGATTCAATGCGTGCCTCTAGACATTAATCTAGCGTGAAATTCAATGTGTGTCTCTTGCCATTACTCCAACGCGAAATTCAATGTGTGTCTCAAGCCATTACTCTAGCGTGAAATTCAATGTGTGACTTTAGCCATTACTCCAGCGCGAAATTCAATGTGTGTCTCTAGCCATTACTCCAGCGCGAAATTCAATGTGTGTCTCTAGCCATTACTCTAGAGCGAAATTCTATGTGTGCCACTTGGCATTACTTCAGCGTGAGATTCAATGTGTGCCTCTAGCCATTACCTTGGCGTGAAATTCCATGTGAGTCCCTAGACATTACTCTAGCATAAAATTCAATGTCTGCCTCTAGCCATTACTCCAACGCGAAATTCAATGTGTGTCTGAAGCCATTACTCTAGCGTGAAATTCAATGTTCGCTTCTAGCCATTACTCCAGCGCGAAATTCAATGTGAGTCTCTAGACATTACTCTAGCGTTAAATTCAATGTGTGCCTCCAGCCATTACTCCAGCGGGAAATTCAATGTGAGTCTCTAGGTATTACTCTAGCGTGAAAATTCAATGTGTGCCTCCAGCAATTACTCCAGCGCGAAATTCAATGTGAGTCTGTAGACATTACTCTAGCGTGAAATTCAATGTGTGCCTCCAGCCATTACTCCAACGCAAAATTCAATGTGTGTCTCAAGCAATTACTCTAGCGTGAAATTCAATGTGTGCCTTTAGCCATTACTCTAGAGCGAAATTCAATGTGTGCCTCTAGGCTTACTTCAGCGTGAGATTCAATGCGTGCCTCTACGCATTACTCTGGCGCGAAATTCAATGTGAGTCCCTAGACATTACTCTAGCATGAAATTCAATGTCTGCCTCTAGCCATTACTCCAACGCGAAATTCAATGTGTGTCTCTAGCCATTACTCTAGCGTGAAATTAAATGTGTGTCTCTAGCCATTACTCCAGCGCGAAATTCAATGTGAATCTCTAGACATTACTCTAGAGTGAAATTCAATGTGTTCCTCTAGCCATTACTCCAGCGCGAAATTCAATGTGAGTCTCTAGAATTACTCTAGAGCGAAATTCAATGTGTGCATTTAGCCATTACTCCAGCGTGAGAGTCAATGTGTGCCTCTAGCAATTACTGTTGCGTGAAATTCAATATGAGTCTCTAGACATTAATCTAGCGTGATATTCATTGTGTGCCTCTAGCCATTTCTCTAGCGTGAAATGCAATGTGTGCAACTAGCCATTACTCCAACGCGAAATTCAATGTGTGTCTCTAGCCATTACTCTAGCGTGAAATTAAATGTGTGTCTCTAGCCATTACTCCAGCGCGAAATTCAATGTGAATCTCTAGACATTACTCTAGAGTGAAATTCAATGTGTGCCTCTAGCAATTACTCTGGCGTGAAATTCAATGTGAGTCCCTAGATATTACTCTAGCATGAAATTCACTGTGTGCCTCTAGCCATTACTCCAGCGCGAAATTCAATGTGTGTCTCTAGCCATTACTCTAGAGCGAAATTCAATGTGTGCCTCTAGGCATTACTTCAGCGTGAAATTCAATGTGTGCCTCTAGCCATTACCTTGGCGTGAAATTCAATGTGAGTCCCTAGACATTATTCTAGCATGAAATTCAATGTCTGCCTGTAGCCATTACTCCAACGCGAAATTAAATGTGTGTCTCAAGCCATAACTCTAGCGTGAAATTCAATGTGTGCCTCAAGCCATTACTCCAGCGCGAAATTCAATGTGAGTCTCTAGATATTACTCTAGCGTGAAATTCAATGTGTGCCTCCAGACATTACTCCAGCGCGAAATTCAATGTGTGCCTCTAGCCATTACTCCAGCGCGAAATTCAATGTGAGACTCTAAAATTACTCTAGAGCGAAATTCAATGAGTACCTGTAGCCATTACTCATGCTTGAGAGTCAATGTGTGCCTCTAGCCATTACTGTGGCGTGAAATTCAATGTGTGTCTCAAGCCATTACTCTAGCGTGAAATTCAATGTGTGCCTCTAGCCATTACTCCAGCGCGAAATTCAATGTGTGTCTCTAGCCATTACTCTAGAGCGAAATTCAATGTGTGCCACTTGGCATTACTTCAGCGTGAGATTCAATGTGTGCCTCTAGCCATTTCCTTGGCGTGAAATTCCATGTGAGTCCCTAGACATTACTCTAGCATAAAATTGAATGTCTGCCTCTAGCCATTACTCCAACGCGAAATTCAATGTGAGTCTCTAGACATTACTCTAGCGTGAAATTCAATGTGTGCCTCCAGCCATTACTCCAGCGGGAAATTCAATGTGAGTCTCTAGATATTACTCTAGCGTGAAAATTCAATGTGTTGCTTCCAGCCATTACTCCAGAACGAAATTCAATGTGAGACTGTAGACATTACTCTAGCGTGAAATTCAATGTGTGCCTCCAGCCATTACTCCAACGCAAAATTCAATGTGTGTCTCAAGCAATTACTCTAGCGTGAAATTCAATGTGTGCCTCTAGCCATTACTCTAGAGCGAAATTCAATGTGTGCCTCTAGGCTTACTTCAGCGTGAGATTCAATGCGTGCCTCTACGCATTACTCTGGCGCGAAATTCAATGTGAGTCCCTAGACATTACTCTAGCATGAAATTCAATGTCTGCCTCTAGCCATTACTCCAACGCGAAATTCAATGTGTGTCTGTAGCCATTACTCTAGCGTGAAATTAAATGTGTGTCTCTAGCCATTACTCCAGCGCGAAATTCAATGTGAATCTCTAGACATTACTCTAGAGTGAAATTCAATGTGTGCCCCTAGCCATTACTCCAGCGCGAAATTCAATGTGAGTCTCTAGAATTACTCTAGAGCGAAATTCAATGTGTGCATTTAGCCATTACTCCAGCGTGAGAGTCAATGTGTGCCTCTAGCAATTACTGTTGCGTGAAATTCAATATGAGTCTCTAGACATTAATCTAGCGTGATATTCATTGTATGCCTCTAGCCATTTCTCTAGCGTGAAATGCAATGTGTGCAACTAGCCATTACTCCAACGCGAAATTCAATGTGTGTCTCTAGCCATTACTCTAGCGTGAAATTCAATGTGAGTCTCTAGACATTACTCTAGCGTGAAATTCATTGTGTGCCTCCAGCCATTCCTCCAGCGCGAAATTCAATGTGTGTCTCTAGACATTACTCTAGCGTGAAATTCAATGTGTGCCTTCAGACATTATTCCAACGCGAAATTCAATGTGTGTCTCTAGCCATTACTCTAGCGTGAAATTCAATGTGTGCCTCTAGCCATTAGTCCAGCGCGAAATTCAATGTGAGTCTGTAGACATTACTCTAGCGTGAAATTCAATGTGTGCCTCCACCCATTACTACAACGCAAAATTCAATGTGTGTCTCAAGCAATTAGTCCAGTTCGAAATTCAATGTGTGCCTCTAGCCATTAGTCCAGCGCAAAATTCAATGTGAGTCTCTAGACATTAATCTAGCGTGAAATTCAATGTGTGCCTCTAGCCATTACTCTAGCGTGAAACGCAATGTGTGCCACTAGCCATTACTCCAACGCGAAATTCAATGTGTGTCTGTAGCCATTACTCTAGCGTGAAATTCAATGTGTGATTCTAGGCATTACTTCAGCGTGAGATTCAATGTGTGACTCTAGCCATTACTCTGGGGTGAAATTCAATGTGAGTCCCTAGATATTACTCTAGCATGAAATTCAATGTCTGCCTCTAGCCATTACTCCAACGCGAAATTCAATGTGTGACTCTAGCCATTACTCTAGCGTGAAATTAAATGCGTGTCTCTAGCCATTACTCCAGCGCGAAATTCAATGTGAATCTGTAGACATTACTCTAGAGTGAAATTCAATGTGTGCCTCTAGCCATTACTCCAGCGCGAAATTCAATGTGAGTCACTAGAATTACTCTAGATCGAAATTCAATGTGTGCCTTTAGCCATTACTCCAGCGTGAGAGACAATGTGTGCCACTAGCAATTACTGTGGCGTGAAATTCAATATGAGTCTCTAGACATTAATCTAGCGTGAAATTCATTGTGTGCCTCTAGCCATTTCTCTTGCGTGAAATGCAATGTGTGCCACTAGCCATAACTCCAACGCGAAATTCAATGTGTGTCTCTAGCCATTACTTTAGCATGAAATTCAATGTGAGTCTCTAGACATTACTCTAGCGTGAAATTCAATGTGTGCCTCCAGCCATTACTCCAGCGCGAAATTCAATGTGTGTCTCTAGCCATTACTCTAGAGCGAAATTCAATGTTCCACTTGGCATTACTTCAGCGTGAGATTCAATGTGTGCCTCTAGCCATTTCCTTGGCGTGAAATTCCATGTGAGTCCCTAGACATTACTCTAGCATAAAATTGAATGTCTGCCTCTAGCCATTACTCCAACGCGAAATTCAATGTGAGTCTCTAGACATTACTCTAGCGTGAAATTCAATGTGTGCCTCCAGCCATTACTCCAGCGGGAAATTCAATGTGAGTCTCTAGATATTACTCTAGCGTGAAAATTCAATGTGTGCCTCCAGCCATTACTCCAGAACGAAATTCAATGTGAGACTGTAGACATTACTCTAGCGTGAAATTCAATGTGTGCCTCCAGCCATTACTCCAACGCAAAATTCAATGTGTGTCTCAAGCAATTACTCTAGCGTGAAATTCAATGTGTGCCTCTAGCCATTACTCTAGAGCGAAATTCAATGTGTGCCTCTAGGCTTACTTCAGCGTGAGATTCAATGCGTGCCTCTACGCATTACTCTGGCGCGAAATTCAATGTGAGTCCCTAGACATTACTCTAGCATGAAATTCAATGTCTGCCTCTAGCCATTACTCCAACGCGAAATTCAATGTGTGTCTGTAGCCATTACTCTAGCGTGAAATTAAATGTGTGTCTCTAGCCATTACTCCAGCGCGAAATTCAATGTGAATCTCTAGACATTACTCTAGAGTGAAATTCAATGTGTGCCCCTAGCCATTACTCCAGCGCGAAATTCAATGTGAGTCTCTAGAATTACTCTAGAGCGAAATTCAATGTGTGCATTTAGCCATTACTCCAGCGTGAGAGTCAATGTGTGCCTCTAGCAATTACTGTTGCGTGAAATTCAATATGAGTCTCTAGACATTAATCTAGCGTGATATTCATTGTGTGCCTCTAGCCATTTCTCTAGCGTGAAATGCAATGTGTGCAACTAGCCATTACTCCAACGCGAAATTCAATGTGTGTCTCTAGCCATTACTCTAGCGTGAAATTCAATGTGAGTCTCTAGACATTACTCTAGCGTGAAATTCAATCTGTGCCCCCAGCCATTACTCCAGCGCGAAATTCAATGTGTGTCTCTAGACATTACTCTAGCGTGAAATTCAATGTGTGCCTTCAGACATTATTCCAACGCGAAATTCAATGTGTGTCTCTAGCCATTACTCTAGCGTGAAATTCAATGTGTGCCTCTAGCCATTAGTCCAGCGCGAAATTCAATGTGAGTCTGTAGACATTACTCTAGCGTGAAATTCAATGTGTGCCTCCACCCATTACTCCATCGCAAAATTCAATGTGTGTCTCAAGCAATTAGTCCAGTTCGAAATTCAATGTGTGCCTCTAGCCATTAGTCCAGCGCAAAATTCAATGTGAGTCTCTAGACATTAATCTAGCGTGAAATTCAATGTGTGCCTCTAGCCATTACTCTAGCGTGAAACGCAATGTGTGCCACTAGCCATTACTCCAACGCGAAATTCAATGTGTGTCTGTAGCCATTACTCTAGCGTGAAATTCAATGTGTGATTCTAGGCATTACTTCAGCGTGAGATTCAATGTGTGACTCTAGCCATTACTCTGGGGTGAAATTCAATGTGAGTCCCTAGATATTACTCTAGCATGAAATTCAATGTCTGTCTCTAGCCATTACTCCAACGCGAAATTCAATGTGTGACTCTAGCCATTACTCTAGCGTGAAATTAAATGCGTGTCTCTAGCCATTACTCCAGCGCGAAATTCAATGTGAATCTGTAGACATTACTCTAGAGTGAAATTCAATGTGTGCCTTTAGCCATTACTCCAGCGCGAAATTCAATGTGAGTCACTAGAATTACTCTAGATCGAAATTCAATGTGTGCCTTTAGCCATTACTCCAGCGTGAGAGACAATGTGTGCCACTAGCAATTACTGTGGCGTGAAATTCAATATGAGGGTCTAGACATTAATCTAGCGTGAAATTCATTGTGTGCCTCTAGCCATTTCTCTTGCGTGAAATGCAATGTGTGCCACTAGCCATAACTCCAACGCGAAATTCAATGTGTGTCTCTAGCCATTACTTTAGCATGAAATTCAATGTGAGTCTCTAGACATTACTCTAGCGTGAAATTCAATGTGTGCCTCCAGCCATTACTCCAGCGCGAATTTCAATGTGAGTCTCTAGACATTACTCTAGCGTGAAATTCAATGTGTGCCTCCAGCCATTACTCCAGCGCGAAATTCAATGTGAATCTCTAGACATTACTCTAGCGTGAAATTCAATGTGTGCCCCCAGCCATTATTCCAACGCGAAATTCAGTGTGTGTCTCAAGCAATTACTCTAGCGTGAAATTCAATGTGTGCCTCTAGCCATTACTCCAGCGCGAAATTCAATGTGTGTCTCTAGCCATTAATCTAGAGCGAAATTCAATGTGTGCCTCTAGGCATTACTTCAGCGTGAGATTCAATGCGTGCATCTAGCCATTACTCCAGCGCGAAATTCAATGTGAATCTCTAGACATTACTCTAGAGTGAAATTCAATGTGTGCCTCTAGCCATTACTCCAGCGCGAAATTCAATGTGAGTCTCTAGAATTACTCTAGAGCGAAATTCAATGTGTGACTTTAGCCATTACTCCAGCGTGAGAGTCAATGTGTTCCTCTAGCCATTACTGTGGCGTGAAATTCAATGTGAGTCTCTAGACATTAATCTAGCGTGAAATTCATTGTGTGCCTCTAGCCATTACTCTAGCGTGAAATGCAATGTGTGCCACTAGCAATTACTCCAACGCGAAATTCAATGTGTGTCTCTAGCCATTACTCCAACGCGAAATTCAATGTGTGTCTCAAGACATTACTCTAGCGTGAAATTCAATGTGTGCCTCTAGGCATTACTTCAGCGTGAGATAAAATGTGTGCCTCTAGCCAATACTCTGGCGTGAAATTCAATGTGAGTACCTAAATATTACTCTAGCATGAAATTCAATTTTGCCTCTAGCCATTACTCCAACGCGAAATTTAATGTGTGTCTCAAGCCATTACTCGAGCGTGAAATTCAATGTGTGCCTCTAGCCATTACTGCAGCGCGAAATTCAATGTGAGACTCTAGACATTACTCTAGCGTTAAATTCAATGTGTGCCTCCAGCCATTACTCCAACTTGAAATTCAATGTGTGTCTCAAGACATTACTCTAGCGTGAAATTCAATGTGTGCCTCTAGCTATTATTTCAGTGCGAAATTCACTGTGTGTCTCTAGCCATTACTCTAGAGCGAAATTCAATGTGTGGCTATAGGCATTACTTCAGCGTGAGATTCAATGTGTGCCTCTAGACATTACTCTAGCGTGAAATTCAATGTGTGCCTCCAGCCATTACTCCAGCGCGAAATTAAATGTGAGACTCTAGACATTACACTAGCGTGAAATTCAATGTGTGCCTCCAGCCAATTCTCCAACGCGACATTCAATGTGTGCCTCAAGCCATTACTCTACCGTGAAATTCAATGTGTGCCTCTAGCTATTACTCCAGCGCGAAAATCAATGTGTGTCTCTAGCCATTACTCTAGAGCGAAATTCAATGTGTGCCTCTAGGCATTACTTCAGCGTGAGATTCAATGTGTGCCTCTAGCAATTACTCTGGCGTGAAATTCAATGTCAGTCCCGAGACATTACTCTAGCATGTTATTCAATGTGTGCCTCTAGCCATTAATCCAGCGGGAAATTCAATGTGGGTCTGTAGACATTACTGTAGCGTGATAATTCAATGTGTGCCTATAGACATTACTCTAGAGCGAAATTTAATGTGTGTTATCTAGCCATTATTCTAGGGCGAAATTTAATGTGTGCCTCTAGCAATTACTCCAGTGTGAAATTTAATGTGTGCATCTAGACATTTCTGTAGCCCGAAATTCAATGTCTGACAAGTCATTACTCCAGCGCGAAATTCAATGTGTGCCTATAGCATTTACTGTAGCGCGAAATTAAATGTGTGACTCTAGCTATTACTCCAGCGTGAAATTCAATGTGGGCCACTATACATCACTCCAGCCCGAAATTCAATGTGTGACTCTAGCCATTACTCTAGCGTGAAATTCAATGTGTGCCTCTAGCTATTACTCCAGCGCGAAATTCAATTTGAGTCTCTAGACATTACTCTAGATTGAAATTCAATGTGTGCCTCCAGCCATTACTCCAGCGCGAAATTCAGTGTGAGTCTCTAGACATTACTCTAGCGTGAAATTCAATGTGTGCCTCCAGCCATTACTCCAGCGCGAAATTCAATGTGAGACTCTAGACATTACACTAGCGTGAAATTCAATGTGTGCCTCCAGCCATTACTCCAACGCGACATTCAATGTGTGCCTCAAGCCATTACTCTAGCGTGAAATTCAATGTGTGCCTCTAGCGATTACTCCAGCGCGAAATTCAATGTGTGTCTCTAGCCATTACTCTAGAGCGAAATTCAATGTGTGCCTCTAGGCATTACTTCAGCGTGAGATTCAATGTGTGCCTCTAGCCTTTACTCTGGCCTGAAATTCAATGTGTGTCCCTAGACATTACTCTAGCATGTAATTCAATGTCTGCCTCTAGCCATTACTCCAGCGGGAAATTCAATGTGAGTCTCTAGACATTAATCTAGCGTAAAATTCAATGTGTGCCTATAGCCATTATTCTAGAGCGAAATTTAATGTGTGTTATCTAGCCATTATTCTAGGGCGAAATTTAATGTGTGCCTCTAGCAATTACTCCAGTGTGAAATTTTATGTGTGCCTCTAGACATTACTGTATCCCGAAATTCAATGTCTGACAAACATTACTCCAGCGCGAAATTCAATGTGTGCCTCTAGCCATTACTCTAGCGCTAAATTAAATGTGTGACTCTAGCTATTACTCCAGCGTGAAATTCAATGTGTGCCACTAGCCATCACTCCAGCCCGAAATTCAATGTGTGATTCTAGCCATTACTCAAGCGTGAAATTCAATGTGTGCCTCTAGCCATTACTCTAGCGTGAAATTAAATGTGTGCCTCTAGCCATTACACCAGATCGAAATTTAATGTGTGACTCTAGCCATTATTCCAGCGCGAAATTCAATGTGTGCTTCTAGCCATTACTCTCAGCGAAATTCAATGTGTGCCTCTAGCCATTACTAACGTGAAATTCAAAGGTTGCCTCTAGCCATTACTCCAGCGCGAAATTAAATGTGTGCCTCTAGCCATTACTCCAGTACGAAATTCAATGTGTGTCTCTAGCCATTACTCTAGCGCGAAATTCAATGTGTGCCTCTAGCCATTACACCAGATCGAAATTCAAAGTGTGTCTCTAGCCATTACTCTAGCGCGAAATTCAATGTGTGCCTCTAGCCATTACTCCAGTACGAAATTCAAAGTGTGTCTCTAGCCATTACTCTAGCGCGAAATTAAATGTGTGCCTCTAGCCATTACACCAGATCGAAATTTAATGTGTGACTCTAGCCATTATTCCAGCGCGAAATTCAATGTGTGCTTCTAGCCATTACTCTCAGCGAAATTCAATGTGTGCCTCTAGCCATTACTAACGTGAAATTCAAAGGTTGCCTCTAGCCATTACTCCAGCGCGAAATTAAATGTGTGCCTCTAGCCATTACTCCAGTACGAAATTCAAAGTGTGTCTCTAGCCATTACTCTAGCGCGAAATTCAATGTGTGCCTCTAGCCATTACACCAGATCGAAATTCAAAGTGTGTCTCTAGCCATTACTCTAGCGCGAAATTCAATGTGTGCCTCTAGCCATTACTCCAGTACGAAATTCAAAGTGTGTCTCTAGCCATTACTCTAGCGCGAAATTAAATGTGTGCCTCTAGCCATTACACCAGATCGAAATTTAATGTGTGACTCTAGCCATTATTCCAGCGCGAAATTCAATGTGTGCTTCTAGCCATTACTCTCAGCGAAATTCAATGTGTGCCTCTAGCCATTACTAACGTGAAATTCAAAGGTTGCCTCTAGCCATTACTCCAGCGCGAAATTAAATGTGTGCCTCTAGCCATTACTCCAGTACGAAATTCAATGTGTGTCTCTAGCCATTACTCTAGCGCGAAATTCAATGTGTGCCTCTAGCCATTACACCAGATCGAAATTCAAAGTGTGTCTCTAGCCATTACTCTAGCGCGAAATTCAATGTGTGCCTCTAGCCATTACTCCAGTACGAAATTCAAAGTGTGTCTCTAGCCATTACTCTAGCGCGAAATTAAATGTGTGCCTCTAGCCATTACACCAGATCGAAATTTAATGTGTGACTCTAGCCATTATTCCAGCGCGAAATTCAATGTGTGCTTCTAGCCATTACTCTCAGCGAAATTCAATGTGTGCCTCTAGCCATTACTAACGTGAAATTCAAAGGTTGCCTCTAGCCATTACTCCAGCGCGAAATTAAATGTGTGCCTCTAGCCATTACTCCAGTACGAAATTCAAAGTGTGTCTCTAGCCATTACTCTAGCGCGAAATTCAATGTGTGCCTCTAGCCATTACACCAGATCGAAATTCAAAGTGTGTCTCTAGCCATTACTCTAGCGCGAAATTCAATGTGTGCCTCTAGCCATTACTCCAGTACGAAATTCAAAGTGTGTCTCTAGCCATTACTCTAGCGCGAAATTAAATGTGTGCCTCTAGCCATTACACCAGATCGAAATTTAATGTGTGACTCTAGCCATTATTCCAGCGCGAAATTCAATGTGTGCTTCTAGCCATTACTCTCAGCGAAATTCAATGTGTGCCTCTAGCCATTACTAACGTGAAATTCAAAGGTTGCCTCTAGCCATTACTCCAGCGCGAAATTAAATGTGTGCCGTCTAGCCATTACTCCAGTACGAAATTCAAAGTGTGTCTCTAGCCATTACTCTAGCGCGAAATTCAATGTGTGCCTCTAGCCATTACACCAGATCGAAATTCAAAGTGTGTCTCTAGCCATTACTCTAGCGCGAAATTCAATGTGTGCCTCTAGCCATTACTCCAGTACGAAATTCAAAGTGTGTCTCTAGCCATTACTCTAGCGCGAAATTAAATGTGTGCCTCTAGCCATTACACCAGATCGAAATTTAATGTGTGACTCTAGCCATTATTCCAGCGCGAAATTCAATGTGTGCTTCTAGCCATTACTCTCAGCGAAATTCAATGTGTGCCTCTAGCCATTACTAACGTGAAATTCAAAGGTTGCCTCTAGCCATTACTCCAGCGCGAAATTAAATGTGTGCCTCTAGCCATTACTCCAGTACGAAATTCAATGTGTGTCTCTAGCCATTACTCTAGCGCGAAATTCAATGTGTGCCTCTAGCCATTACTCTAGCCGAAATTCACTATGTGCCTCTACCTATCTCCAGCGCGAGATTCAATGTGTGCCCCTAGCCATTACTCTAGCGCGTAATTCAATGTGTGCCTCTAGCCATTACTCCAGCACAAAATACAATGTGTGCCTCTAGCCATTACTCTAACGCGAAATTCAATGTGTCCCTCTTGTCATTACACCAGCGTGTGCTTCAATGTATGCGTCTAACCATTACTTAAGCGCGAAATTCAATGTGTGACCATAGCCATTACTCTATGGCGAAATTCACTGTGTGCCTCTAGCCATTACTCTAGTGCGAAATTTAATGTGTGCCTCTAGCCATTACTCCAGCACGAAATTCAATGTCTGCCTCTAGCCATTTCTCCAGCACGAAATTCAATTTGTGTCTGTAGCCATTACTCCAGCGCGAAATTCAATGTGTGCCTCTAACCATTACTCTAACGCGAAATTCACTATGTGCCTCTACCTATCTCCAGCGTGAGATTCAATGTGTGCATCTAGCCATTACTCCAGCGCGAAATTCAATGTGTGCCTCTAGACATTACTCTAGCGCGAAATTCAATGTGTGCCTCTAGACATTACTCTAGCGCGAAATTCAATGTGTGCCTCTAGCCATTACTCCAGCGTGAAATTCAATGTGTTGCTCTAGCCATTACTCCAGCGCAAAATTCAATGTGTGCCTCTAGCCATTACTCTAGCATGAAATTCAATGTATGTCTCTAGCCATTACTCCGGCGAGAAATTCAATGTGTGCATCTAGCCATTAGTCTAGCGCGAAATTCAATGTGCACCTCAAGCCATTACACTAACGCGAAATTCAATGTGTGCCTCTAGCCATTACTAACGTGAAATTCAAAGGTTGCCTCTAGCCATTACTCCAGCGCGAAATTAAATGTGTGCCTCTAGCCATTACTCCAGTACGAAATTCAAAGTGTGTCTCTAGCCATTACTCTAGCGCGAAATTCAATGTGTGCCTCTAGCCATTACTCTAGCCGAAATTCACTATGTGCCTCTACCTATCTCCAGCGTGAGATTCAATGTGTGCCTCTAGCCATTACTCTAGCGTGAAATTCAATGTTTGCCTCTAGCCATTACTCTAGCGTGAAATTCAATGTGTGCCTCTAGCCATTACTCTAGCGCGTAATTCAATGTGTGCCTCTAGCCATTACTCTAGCCTGAAATTCAATGTGTGCCTCTAGCCATTACTCCAGCACAAAATTCAATGTGTGCCTCTAGCCATTACTATAACGCGAAATTCAATGTGTCCCTCTTGCCATTACACCAGCGTGTGCTTCAATGTATGCGTCTAACCATTACTTAAGCGCGAAATTCAATGTGTGACCATAGTCATTACTCTATGTCGAAATTCACTGTGTGCCTCTAGCCATTACTCTAGCGCGATATTCAATGTGTGCCTCTAGCCATTACTCCAGCACGAAATTCAATGTCTGCCTCTAGCCATTACTCCAGCACGAAATTCAATTTGTGTCTGTAGCCATTACTCTAGCGCGAAATTCAATGTGTGCCTCTAACCATTACTCTAACGCGAAATTCACTATGTGCCTCTACCTATCTCCAGCGTGAGATTCAATGTGTGCCTCTAGCCATTACTCTAACGTGAAATTTAATGTGTGCCTCTAGCCATTACTCCAGCGCGAAATTCAATGTGTGCCTCTAGACATTACTCTAGCGCGAAATTCAATGTGTGCCTCTAGCCATTACTCTAGCGTGCGATTCAATGTGTGCCTCTAACCATTCCTCCAGCGTGAAATTCAATGTGTGCCTCTAGACATTACTCTAGCGCGAAATTCAATGTGTGCCTCTAGCCATTAATCTAGCGTGACATTCAATGTGTGCCTCTAACCATTACTCCAGCGTGAAATTCAATGTGTGCCTCTAGCCATTACTCCAGCGTGAAATTCAATGTGTGCCTCTAGCCATTACTCCAGAGCGAAATTCAATGTGTGCCTCTAGCCATTACTCTAGCGCGAAATTCAATGTGTGCCCCTAGCCATTAATCTAACGTGAAATTCAATGTTTGCCTGTGGCCCTTACTCCAGCGCGAAATTCAATGTGTGCCTCTAGCCATTACTCTAGCGCGAAATTCAATGTGTGCTACTAGCCATTACTCTAGCGCGAAATTCAATGTGTGCCTCTAGCTGTTATTCCAGCGTGAGATTCAGTGATTGCCTCTAACCATTACTCTAGCGCAATTCAATGTGTGCCTCTAGCTATTTCTCCAGCGTGAGATTCAATATGTGCCTCTACCCATTATACTCCCGTGAAATTCAATGTGTGCCTCTCACTATCACTCCAGCGTGAAATTCAATGTGTCCTCTAACTATTACTCCAGCGTGAGATTCAATGTGTCCTCTAGCTATTACTCCAGCGTGAGATTCAATGTGTCCTCTAGCCATTACTCCAGCGTGAAATTCAATTTGTGCCTCTAGCCATTACTCTAGCGCGAAATTCTATATGTGCCTCTACCTATCTCCAGCGTGAGATTCGATGTGTGCCTCTAGCCATTACTCCAGCGCAAAATTCAATGTGTGCCTCTAGCCATTACTCTAGCGTGAAATTCAATGTGTACCTCTAGCCATTACTCTAGCGTGAAATTCAATGTGTGCCTCTAGCCATTACTCCACCGCGAAATTCAGTGTGTGCCTCTAGCCATTACTCTAGCGTGAAAATCAATGTGTGCCTCTAGCCAGAATCAAGCGTGAAATTCAATGTGTGCCTCTAGCCATTACTCTAGCGCGAAATTCAATGTGTGCCTCTAGTTGTTATTCCAGCGTGAGATTCAATGTGTGCCTCTAGCCATTACTCTATTGCGAAATTCAATGTGTGCCTCGAGCTATTACTCCAGCGTGAGATTCAATGTCTGCCTCTAGCCGTTATACTACTGTGAAATTCAATGTTTGCCTCTCACTATCACTCCAGGTTGAAATTCAATGTGTCCTCTAACTATTACTCCAGCGTGAGATTCCATGTGTCCTCTAGCTTTTACTCCAGCGTGAGATTCATTGTGTCCTCTTAGCCATTACTCCAGCGTGAAATTCAATGTGTGCCTCTAGCCATTACTCTAGCGCGAAATTCAATGTGTGCTTCTAGCCATTTCTCCAGCGTGACTCCACACAATTAATTGAACTGTTCGAAATATTGAAACAATCAGGAAAGCCAGTTAAATCAAATCACATTATTATGACGTCAATGAGAATGCCAATAATATATTTACGATATAATACTTTTTATCTGATGATCAGTAACACTTCCTTATTGATATCTTACGATAACAGTTGAACATTAATCATCCTATTTTACGTGTGATATTGCATATTGTGCGATTAACTCAAAATTGTTATTCTTAATTAAAAAATACTGTTTATTTAATGCTTATTTATATTCTGATAGAGAAAAATATGCAATATATGAATGTCTGATGCCGGATGAGAGAAGAAAAATGTCCCCGTCTTATCATTTGTAATAGCCAAAAATTTGTAATATTTTGACTTTGTGCCGAGTGAGGAAGGAACGAAAATTGTAATACAGTGTAACCCGGATGTAAGAGAAACCCGGATATAAGAGAAACCCGGATATAAGTTATATTTTTATCTAGTCCCAAATTAGAGCCATACTTACCTGAACAAAATAGACCAAACCCGGATATAAGAGAAACACGGATATAAGAGACTTCTTCTCCGGTCCAGATCACTCTCTTATATCCGGGTTACACTGTAGTTAAATAGTGGCTGAGAGACAATTCGATCAAATTAAATACAGAATTTCGCATTTTTTTTAATGTCTATTAAAAAAGTTGTCGTGCTGTACATGAAAACGTCTTCCACAACCAAAATGCGCACGAACACACACGCACACATACTCACATACCCGCAACTACACAGTAAATGATGCTTTTTTTAGATTTTGTTAAGTTTGTCGAGTCGACCATATTTTATGTATAACATACTGAGTGAATAGAGCCATTGTATTTATATAATATTTATATATATTTATTATATATTAAATTAATATGATGTTATGGGATGCGGAGGAACTATTCATTTATTTAGTTTTTCTGTACACTGTAAAACTGATTATAATTATTTTACGTAAATATATACTTGTGTCATTACAACGTACATACGGAGAGAAAATGAATGCAGGAAATACAAAAAAATGGAAATACATGTAAGACAAGGATATACCGTCTCCTCTGACTTTTTTTCAAACTATACGGCGAGACGATTATTCGAGAATTAGAAGTTTTTCAGCAGAAAGAAAACTACAAGAACTTATAGAGAGGGTGGTGAATGAAAGCAAAAAGAAAACACTAAAATCAATTGCAAGAAGACAGAATGCATGTTTGTCAGTAATGGGAACAGCTCTGAATGCAGATTAAAAATTGAAGATACGAAAAACAAACACGTATTAAAATTAAAATATCTGGGAAGCCTTTTAACAGAAGATGCAATGTGAACACTGAAATCCAGATGCGCATTGTGATTGCAAAATATGATATCAGAAAAGCTAAGCAAAGTATTAAGAAAGAGTCAAATTTCGTTAGAAGCATAGAAATAATTACCGAACTGCTAGGATGTATCAGTCTTTCTCTATGGCAGTGAATACTGGATTATTTCCTCACAGATGTGAAAGCAGATTTAAGTTACAGAAATGTGGTTCTACACGAGGATGCTGAGAATATCATAGACTGAACCTGTGAGCAACGACGAAGTTTAAGAGAAAATATAAACAAAATGGACGCTTATAATTAACATCAGAATGATACAGTAAAAATCCTATGGTGCATAGTGAGAAAAGAGGGCTTGGAAAATGTGTTACACAGAGGGAAGTATGAAGGCAAGATCGACAGAGGAAAACAACGCAGAACATATCTAGCTATCATGAGCAAATGGGTGCCAGAACAGGGTTTATGGGAGATAAAAAAAGACGACATTTATTAAGAGCTACAAAGGACAGGAAAATGTGGTGAGACATGTTTGAAAAAATCTTGAAGGGTAATGGCGCATAGGATAAGAGAAGAATTCTGTTGTTATCAAATGAGAAACTCAAGTGGAATTGGAAAATAATATCTTTGGTTGACAGCTTCTCTTTGGATTAAAAGTAGAGACAGAAAATAGCAAAGCGTAACGTAGATATTTAATCATATATTATTATATATAGTTTGCCATCTTTAGCTTCTATATGTCTGGATAATTCATCAGAAACGTGTAGCGAGTTATTGGAGACATTTTTATGAGCGTGAACAGATCAGCTTCGAGCAGATGATGGCTCACTGCCCCTGAAAGGATAAAAAGGACATATGGTCTGTATGCAATAATGCATACGAAATCTCATTTGAGGTGGAGAAATTTATTTGACATAAATAAATTTATTTGACATAAATATTACAAAGTGAAAAGCCAAAACAATATTTAGGACAAACTTAATCCACACATTTAAGTGAGATTCCGTATGTTTTATTTTAACGTGATTAAAATATGTGCTGCCTTTTCGCTCCGTAATGTATATTTTAAACTAAACGTTTAAGTAAGTATCATTTTAAGCTGGTTAAAGATTGTTTTGCCTGTATTCCTCCATAATATTAATGTCAATAAACCAATCGCCCTTAAGTAAGCTTACATATGTATATGTTTTAACTTGATTGAAATATATCCTGCGTTTTTCCTCCGTAATATTAATTTTTTTGACAAAAATAAATAATTATACTCGATTAACAGCAAATGAATCCAAAGAAACACACTATCTATAAAACATTGTAAAAATCAATTTGAAAATTTGTCGCAACAACTTCGAATATATACAACGAGGTTAAATTGATTAAACGCAAACCATTTTTTATATTTTTTAACTCCAAGCAAGGCAATAAATCCACTAAGACGCAAGTTGTTAATGAATGGAAGAAAATATGAGAAAAATAACAATTCATTAAGTAGAGAGAACAATAAAAGAATAGAAATAAAAAAAAAAAAAAAAAACAGAAGATAACGATTCAAACTGAATTTATCTTTTCAATGATCAAAGCTAACTGGAAAGCAAGAATCCGAAAGTGATTTTCAAGAGAGAAAAAGTGCAAGAGACGAAACTGTTAGTATATAACTTATAGTTACATCTTTCCATTTCTATTGTAAAATGATGAAACCTTGTCGCCAGTCTAGTAGGAGGCTGAAATTCATAAAGACTAAGAACTAAAGAGGAAAGTACCACGAAAGTATTTATATAAAAGGCACAGTGAAGCTACGTTACGGTGGTGGGAAAGTTAGGACCAATAACATTGCATAGTTTTCTTTGTATTTTATCAAGAAGCTCTAAATACATAACAGAAGTATCAGACCAGAATTAACATCAATCTTCAATGCAAGGAAGAATGTTAGACTTATAAATACTTACGATAGATTCTGGTTAGAGAATGACGACACAGTGAACGAACTTTACGAGCAAGAGAATCCTCCTTAAGTAAACCTAATAACTAAATTATTATGATTGTCATCATTTTCAAGACCCACATATTATACTTCTTCTCTGCTTTCATCATATACTTATGCTTCATCTTTATATCTTTAAATCACGGACCCTTTGGTGTCCTTATCAGAGCTGTTTGACTGATATATTTATATGCTACATTCTTTTATAACGTTTTGGTTAAACATTTAGACTATTTATAAACAATCTGGGGTCTATTCCAAGCCTAATAAAAATGTTACACCTTCTTTCCACTTTGTATACACGACGTCGAAAGCATTAGAATAAAGTAAAACTCTATGATTTTTTAAAATTTATACTCTTATCTTATTTTATCAATGCTAGCTATCTAGATAGAAGATTTTACATGAAATCTCGACATGTAACGAAAAATTTTCTGCATCTTGGGAATTAGGACTGTTCCATGCCAAGTCATTAATTTAGAAACGTTTTATATCTAAATGCAAATATTGTTTGTTTACTTTCGTTGTGAAGGACTAGCAACTGTAAGAAGTCAGAATGTATAATTTCAGAAAAGGAGTGTATGAAATAATGTTAAAATCAAGCATCTACAGATATTTAACTATCTGCGTGGTGTAATAACAAATGATAGAGATAGTGGCACTGAAATCTGAAGATGTGCAGGAATAATGTAAGTATATCTTCCAGAAAGTAAGAAAAGTATTAAGACGGGAAAATGCAGTTTTGAAAAAGAAAAAAAGTATCGAACTGATATATAATATCTAATTTATATACTGGACAATCTCACAGATGAAAAGCAAAAGAGATGCAGTTTTGCAGAGGATTACCAAGTGTAAACCATGAACATAACATGTTAGCATAGAATAAGATTTAAGAACAACAGGAGACGAAAAAACAATTCTGATCAAAAAGAGACGAAATGTTTCGGATGCATATTAAGATAAAATGGATGGAGAAATTAACTCCCATACTATATTGTCTTCGTTGTTTTATGGGTCGTGTACTTTCAGGAGGTGGGCCATCATGCCTTTCCACACAGGAAAGAGTGAAAGAGCATGATGACCCACCTCCTTTTTTTTTTAGCTCAAGCAAAGTTTGCTTCCTTTCTATACACCTTATTCTGCAACATATTTACTAAAACTTGTTATGCGTGTTTACCTCTGCTCACCTTGTCTTCAATATGTCCTGTGAACGTCAAATTCTAGAAGCCTTATTTTTATTACGTGTCCAAGAAACTTAAATATATATATATATATATTTCTGATTCTAAGCAAAAGTATCCCTTTGCTCGCATTTTTCCTTAAAACTTCCTCGTTATTCACATGTTGCGTACATGTTATTCCAGCATCCTTCTATAAAATCATATCTATATTGCCTCACGTTTGGTTGCAATCTATGAGAAAATTAGACAATATTTACTACCATATTGTAGAATTTGAAGGCGTAAAGAGCAGTGAAGGAACGACACCAGGCATTTCTATGAATTAATGGCAGGTGAGGATAAAAAAGGAATGTAAAGAGCCAAAGGTTAGAAAAACGAAAAAGAGGAATTTGTAGAGAGCTATGATCGCCAACAAGCTGAAAACAAATGCTACATAAAAGAAGGAAAACTTTTCAATTCTCTTATCCATAGCTCAAATAAGGAATGACCCTCGCTTCCATTTCATTCCTTAGAGACAAAACAAATTTACAAATACCTCATGTACATTTTATTTCCGAAAACACGCCATAACTACCTTTTCATTTTGAAGCTTTGCTAACAACAGACAATAAATTTCTGTTACCGAATATCAGTCGGAAAAGAATCATTTTCTCAACAAAACAATTCTAAAAAAAACAAAAACAAAAACAAAAAAAAAATGAAAAAACCCCAAAAACCACCGATTCTGATACATTTGTCGTAGGGAAATTTATTTTGCTATCACTGCTTTTGCTTTGTTATTTTTATTCTATTGTTCAATCTTCGCTTTCAATACAGACGCACAAATCTATCGTATCTAAACATGTATAGACTATAGCTATATACACGCACGCACACACATACACGCGACACTTAAAGAAATCTGAGCAAATGTAAACAAATACTTACGCACACGTGCAAAGAGAAAAGACTGAAACGCTTTTTCTTTTGCTTATATTTGACGGAAATTTCCATCTTCCGCTCCTTTAAATCTGCCAGCTTCTTTTTAAAATAAAAAAAAATGATACTTAAATGAAAATATCCATCCATGTACATCTTTTATTATTTTTGTGTTATTGAGATAACATCAAGGGGCAAAACATGACATCCACTTAGCGCTATCTTAATGTTTATGATATACATATATATATATATATATATATATATATATATATATATATATATATATATATATATATATATGTGTGTGTGTGTGTGTGTGTGTGTGCATGCATGCGTGTGTGCGTGTCTGTGTGTGTGTGCGCATGTGTGTATATGTGTATTTTGTGGATATGTGTTGATGAAAATTTTATTCAGGTATCATACATAGATATAGAGAAATGTGATTTGCATCAACATATGGATGTATGTATATGCCAACCTATATGCTTTATGCACACAAAAACACACACACATAAACATATCTATGTTTTTGAAATTTTTGCAATCGGGGACAGAAGCTTTATATATATTTATATATATATATATATATATATATATATATAGAGAGAGAGAGAGAGAGAGAGTTCCTCACCTACCCCCCCCAAAAAAAATAAAAATATTTGAGGTAGGGTTAGATTTAAATGTAATTGATTATGGCCGAAAACTCCACTTTTTCAGCTAGATATATAAATATTAAACATATGCATATTTCAGTGATGTTAAAAATAATTTTACTTCTAAAGTATGTATGCCGAACCAGCGTTCCAGAAACAATCTAGAATATTATTAAAATCAATCTACAAATGTTGATAATCTTACATTATAAGGCGAAGAAAATGTTTACTTCATGTTTACTTTGTGTAGTCCATGAAATGGAACAGTTTGGTTCCGAAATCAATAAAAAATTAACAGATTTTACACAATTTCTATAAATGTTTCACATATACAGTGCTGTTCGATAAAAGTCACTGACCTGAATTTTTTTACTTAAAATTTTTTCGCCTATTGTTTTTGGTGTCAAACTAATATTTAATCTTACTAATATAAAGACCCCTTTCCGGCCACCTAGTTAAAAAGTTTACTCAACCTAAAGTATTCTATTGATAATTATAACTTTGGATATAAAGGAGATTTAGGGAAAAACTCTGTGCAAAAAAAGTGACTCACTTATTTCCTGCAACTACTAATCAATAGAAACATAACCGAACAGCTTTAAATAAAGAATAGAGGTATAATATATTTATAATAGGTAAGATAGTTCGAAATATTTAATAATCTATGTGTCCTCCTTTATTTTGAATAACCTTTTCAACCCTTTTTGGCATTGACTTGATTAGGTTCTGGCAAATCACATCTCCAAGCATTGAATTCCATTCGAATATGAAATTAACAATCAAATCCTCTTTGTTGCTCAAATACTTTCTCGAGAGCCTGTATTTATAATGCTCTTTCTATGGGGTTGAGGTCAGAAGATTTGGGCGGCCATGTCATAACACTCACCTGCTTCTCATCAAACTATGCCTTCATCAATTTTGATTTGCGACAGGGAGCATTATCTTGTGTAAAAATGAGCTTGGTGGCGCCGATTTGCACCCTTTCAGCAAAACGGAGCAGAAAAGTCTATAAAATACTCTTGGACTGCTCGATCCTGAGGGGATTTTTAATAGGTTTTAAGAAACCAGTTCGATGAAAAGAAAAGCATCCCCAGAACATTATACTGAACTGATGCTTGACAGTTCTTACTGCTAAATTCAAAGAGCTTTGAAAGCAAGTTTGGATTTTAGATCGCTTATCCTCGACGTTCGTTTCATCGGAGAAGAGAACATTCTTTCAATCTTCTACGGTGAAATTTTTGTAATAGTTAGCCCAGTCAAGTCTCTTGACTTGGTTGGCTTTGCTTATTAGCGGCTTAAACCTTCGTGTACAAGATTTATAGCCTTGTTCTAACAGCCACCGACGGACTGTTGAAGAGGCAAGACTAACACGTTGATCTTCGCTTAGACAGGCTGCAATTTCTTGGCTAGCTTTGGTCCTATTCTTCGCAACTTCTCTCTTGATTACCCTGCCACTTCTATCATCACTCTTTTTCTTTCGTCCCCTTGTTTCGTTCCTTGGAGCAGGAGTGGCATCATTATGTACCCTAGGCACTCGAGAGACAGTTGATTGCGAAGTTATAGCAATTTCTGCAATTTCTCTCCTAGACTTGTGTGACGCCCCCCCGGTGTCGCTGCGCCAAATGTGATTTCTGCCTTGCTGCGTCCGTCGTGCTATCCTGTCCTGTGACGACCAACTGGCTTGGTATTGGTCGCGGCACCAACTGTGACGTTCTAACCTTTTGGTGATTCGGATGGGAATCTGGTTAGATTCAACATCAGTCTTGTCGTTCCCAGCTCGCCTCCAACGTCTGGTTACCGAAGTAACTGTTTTGATTTCCAGTCTAACCTACCACCGTTGTGATTTGATCTTAGGCAGACGAAATCAATCAGTCGCCGGGCCGTAATGCAAGTCGATTTCGAACAAGGGTGATATCGCACAAGTATATGTAAAAGAAAATAAAATAATAACTCGAAAAGTTCAAATGTGCTAAAGAAGGATAAAATATTTTATATATGGTTGCTGAATACAGGACTGCGTCTTCTTCCCCAACCCGCTATATGGATTCGTGACACTTTGCGTTTGTTAGGCGAGTCTTAACATCCTAAGTTGTTTGTTCTTTAAGAAACTGGTTCTTGGTGTATCTTCAGGCGATATTCGTAAAACTTGTTTCGGTGGTGTGAGTCTAAGTCGTTCTTCAAAAATAAATTGTTGTTGATTAGAAGTTGAGTTCGGAATTGCGTGAATCCTAGTCAGCTTCTGCGAGGCGGGTCTTCAGAGCTCTCAGCTCACTGCAACTGCTTGCCTGTCTGTCTCCAACCCCAGCTGCGAACTTCACTCAACTTAACTGGAACTGGAACTGAACTTAACTCGCTGCGACTCTGCTTATATGGACGCCGACCAAAACCGTGGTGGGCTTATCGGGGTTTGAGGTTCCTTGATAATTCTAAACCCACAATCCACTTCTTTGTTTTCGGTCAGGAAAATTTTATTATTTTCTATTTTTGGAAGTCTTTCGTCTTCCCACCTTCTTCTATTCTCATATTGGTATCTCACCATGCCCTCAGAAGGTGTCAACGGGTTTCCCCTCTCTCTCACAGTGGCATCTCACACCTATCCATTCAGGGGGTCGCAACAGGCCTCCCCTCCTTCTTCACATGATTACCTCCGCCTAACGCTCATGCCACCATTCAGCCAATGGGTGCTCAGCAGCGTGGGTGTGGCCAGACTAGCCTAGGTTTAAAAAATCTTGCTCAAAGAAAAAAAATATCTTCCCTTTTTTTTTCTCTTCTTTCTTTTCTTCGAGGAGCCTTCACATCCTAGACTCTTATCTTAACCGAATCACCTGGAATTCGTCAATCAGATTTTCGCCATGGGTGGCCATTTGAACGTATTTGCATTCTTGGTGCCAATTACTGATCCGATAAAATAGTTTCGCTATCATAGCCAGCCCTGACGATAAATAGATGCTCCTCTCAATCATATTCTTCATATAGACAAAGGCTTAACCTTTCCTTCATGGTGGTCAGCGGACACTTTTGTTTTTCTCGGACAGTACGTGCATAATTAATTTTTATTTTTATCGCTTTAGAATTCTGCGGGAGGTAACTTGTCCAACTTGAGAATTCCCTTTACCATTGCCATGGGCAGTTTGGACATATCTTACTCTCCACCCCGTAACACAAATCAGATTAAATTCTGTGTTTTACTTTCTCGACAATGGAAATAAAATCTTACCACTTTTCCTTGTCCGAAAAATAACACCGCTTACTGTTCTTTTTCGTGATGGCTTCTTATCACCTAAATTTAATTCTCGCCTTTCTCTTTTTCTTCTTTCTTTCTAGCGACGTAAATAGTGTCACACTTGCCGCTTTTATATGCGCAGTAATAGATGTCTTAAGTGATTCCGAGTGGCTATTTCAAGCTGATTTATACTGTATGAGGTTTTCTGGAATTTAATATAAGCTATTCTAGAATTCTCTAGTATATTGTTCAGAGTGTATTGTAAAATAGTTTTCAATATTTTGTCAAATTTACCAGTTTAAACATTAGAATTCGACATCTGAGTCACTTTTTTGGCACAGAGTTTTTTTTCCTGAATCTCATTTATATCCAAATTTATAATTAATAGAATATATTAGAGTGATTAAACTTTTTTCCTATGTGGTCGGGAAGGGGTCTTTATATTAGTAAGATTGAAAATTATTTTAACCCCGAAAACAATACACAAAAAGTATTTTTAGTAAAAAAAAATCAGGTGAGTCACTTTTATCGAACAGCACTGTATATATAAACTAGTATACTCCTATCTTCAAACTTGATGACAATTCTTAGACATTTTTCATAGTGAAATTCAAAGAAACTGAAGTCTTTAAGCAATGTACCAAGATTCAATAAAGCGGATATAAAGAATCCATAACTAAATAGAAGCCACTATAGATTGGAAAGGAAATATATAAATAAATACACAATGATAATTATGATATGGTTCGATTGTAAAAAAAATATTAGAAGCATATTACTATGTGACCCATGGCGTAACATTCAGTGCTTTCCGTACATTAACCAACGATTTCGTGCCATGTTCTTAAATAACCTCGTCACACATAGATTTTCATATGAATGTCATGTTTGGTGCAAAATACATTGGCGCTCGACCTGTTCAGTGATGACTAAATTATCAGCCATCTACAATCATTTTTAAAAATCAATGAGAAGAAAGAGCTTTAAGTGAACGAATCTGTAAGTTTTAAGGAAGATAATGATTCATCAGGTTTTATAAACTCATGCTGTATAATCACGAGCAAAGTACTTTACCAAATAACAAAAGAAATATTACTTGATGGATCTATTGAATAGCAGAAATAACTAGAAGGTATCGTAATGACATTTCGACGCTATTTTAAACAAAAGGATAGAGATGAAACTCCCATATATACATTAGAAATAACGATAACATTTTGTGACTTAAGAAGTCTAATTTCCAGTAAATCTCTTTTAAGAGTAAGTATTTATAAATGCCAACAGACAGTAATGCTAACTTTTCGGTCAATGACTGTTCCCTGTGTGGAAAAGGATATTCTCAACATTATCATTACAACTTGAAATGCAAATTATTCACTTATATTGATGTTACTATGGTAGCGATAATACCTCATCACACTGATAATCCAAATAGGATTTTCATACATAAATCCAAGCACCACACAGTATCTTCAATTTTGCAGTGACTTTTTGAATAATCCATCTGTTCGTCATAGCTGAAACATTTATTCTGTATATTTAAAATTTGTATTTTGTGGCTTCTGTTTACACAAGTGTACATGTAACTTGACTAATCTAAATTGATTGTCATTTGATATTTTACGGCAATAAATAATTAATCGGTAAAATTATCTGTATTTATGCTATCTTCTGTCACACTTGGGCAATCATGGCTTGCCACAAATTTTTTTTCTTCAATACCTATAAACTTTCAAATCTTCGTAGGAAAAATAGTGGTGGTGTTAGCCGTTGCTTTCCCCACGCTTTTGAATTCTGAATCTTCATTCCAGACTTTTGTAAAAAATGGAAAGTCCGGTATGCCTTACTATTTAATTATCAGCCAGAGGAGAAGGTTCTGCGATTTTTGTAAGGGCTTTTATTTAAAATGGAACATAGTAACGTAATCCGGGATTTGAATTGTCGGCGAAAATTTCACTTCTCCGTGGGCACAAATAACCGTTTAACTACCGGCATATATGGTCAGGCGATTAAAATATGTACTTAGCTTAATCTGGTAAAAAACGCACAATTCAAGATCGAAATCAATACAGCAACAAACACGTGTCATTCTCCCTCCTCCTTATCTTCCTCCTCCTCCTCTTCCTCCTCCTAATCATCATCATCATAATCAGTCCCAATGCGCAGCTGAGCAACTTCATATGAAGCGCCGTGGCAATCCGTAAGTTTTTGATAATGATCTTCTAATCCACTGACAGACGTTGTCAGCCCATATTAACCCCTCCCCTTGCTTTTTCTTAATCTTCTTCTTTTGCATAAAGTAGAACCGTGTAGAATGACAGGGGAGAAATTGTTGAACTTTATAACGTGTCCAATTTCAACTTTCTCTTCTTGACGGTCTAATTAATAGATATCATCGCATTTCTAATGCTTGAATTCTTTGCTGTAGTTCGGCTGTTGATGTCCACGATTTATGGGCACACAGGAAGAATAGTAATTCCCGCAACGTTCAGATCTTTGGTTTCAGCCTGACATTTTTTTCCAAATGTTTTTAGTTGTGCGACAGCGGTCGCCTGGATAAAAAAAAAAATCCTCCACATTGCATGAAGATTAATGTTGAGAATAAACAAACTCATGTGGAACAAAGACAAATTCCTTTCACGTAAGTTACAATCAGTGACCAGGAAATTAAAAAAATGAGACAATTAATATAACTAGTATCATGTTTCTGATCTTCATTAATACTCTTCCTGATATCATCAATTTCTAATTAGGAAATTATGCAGATGACACTACCATTTACTTCTGTTTCACTAGAAAATCTGTCAGACCTGACAAAGTTAACCTGACTGGTGCTCTTGAAAATGATTTCCAATCAGTGGGGAATTGGGGCAGGAAATGACTTTTGAATTTTTATACTTCCAAAATGAACCTGCTTTCAGTTGAACACCATAGAGATAATTTCCTGTCCGCTATCATAATGGCTGGTGCAATAGCCCAAGAGGGCACAACACTGTTCCATCTTGTCTTCACTTTTTCAACTGATGTCAAGTAAAGCTACTGAATCGAATCAATAGCTGCATCTACTGCAAGGATAGTTGAGTCAATGTGCCGTGCCCGAAAGTTTTTCTCGTCAGAGTCCATCTTTCACATTTAAAAATCTATCATTCGTCTGTGCCTTGAATACTGTAGCCATATCTAGTCTGGTTCTTCTGCTATTCACCTGGAGTTTCTTGACAAAATTCAAAGAAGGATATGCAATGTAATCAATCGTAACTTGGTATCTCTACTTTGGTTACTTCGAAGTGACGTGGCTTCCCTTTATCTTTTCCACAAATATTTCCATGGCAACTGCTTTGATGAGCTTTTTCCCCAGGTGCCCTGAATACATGAATTTACGCGTACCACTAGATTGGCATCTAGGCCCCACCATTTTACTGTTGAAATAGTTAAGTGTAACCGCCTCTTCTACTCCAGCATTTTCTCGCACATCCCTCATGTCTTCCTTTCTGTTTAATAACATTTCTGATAACAATAATCTTCAAAAATTTAAATGCAATGTCAATTGTCATCTTCTATCTTCTTGAATCCCGTTCATCTTCTATTCTCCGCCCCCCATAATCAGTCTTTTCTCTCAAATTCACTCTCTGTAACACCATGCGAACTAGTGACCTTCCCGCATTGCTCGGGGTGAAATAATTAAAAGAAAAATCTTACTACTATGTCATTATTCCTTTTTTATTTCTTATCACTCATATTTATTTTTCTGATACATTCCAGTGCGTATCTATTTTAACGCTTTTACAGTTAGAACGCTATACAATTATACAATTTTACAATTACCACCATGAAAAGAAATGATTTTCTTTTTGATACACGTAAAAGACTTTACTAAATATAAGATGTAGTTCAGTGTAGTAGCGATAACTTGTTATTGTTACGAATCATTCTTTATTGCAGATATGCAATTGTAAATAAATTAAAAAAAAAAAATTCTAAATAAAAAATGGGTTTTTACTTATTCCAACGTATTTTATTTTTACATTAAACGTTAGATTTAGTGGATACTCATATTTGACGAGATGTTCCAGTTATTTATTAAACAGTATATTTATTTTCGTCTACCGTCCTGAATACTCAAGAAATCTTATGCTCTTTCTGGAAAGATTCGAGCCTGCGTCCTCCTGGGTAAAGAAAATGCCTCGTTAGATCCGATGTTACTTAAGCGACTCGGCCACGAAGGAACTTTGTCAACCATCTAACATATGAACAATGATATTAAATAAATATACATACACTTTAATACATAAACGGGGCCTGAACACAAATATATGTATTCTGCAAAATAAGCATATCTATCTATCTATCTATCTATCTATCTATCTATCTATATATATATATATATATATATATATATATATATATATATATATACACACACACACACACACACACACATATATATATATATATATATATATATATATATAAATTTAACACGTGGATCGATATAAATTAACATTCGCAAAAAACATAAAGGTCATAGAGAAACGAAAATATACGAAGATTAGAGTGAAGAAAAAACAGTAAGGACAGGAAATGCAAAATAAAAACAAGATGTAAGAGAGAAGAATTTCTGAGCTACAATGCTTATAACTTAAAAATGGTATGGCAATAAAAACTCAGATTTATATTGGCAAAAATATTACGTGACATTATGCGTGGTTTAGGATTTTGTAAATTTGCGAATGTATTATTTTCAAAAATAAAGTATAAAAGTAGGACTTCGGAGTCGGAACGCAAAATCTCCGATTCCGACTCCGTTTCCTCTCTTTGTAATTAAGTAATTATGGCTTACATATCTCATAAAGCCCACACATGCACTCCTAACTTGAGTAACCTGTATTATTATAACTTGTTTATATCAAAGAATAAGGATATATGGTTTTTGAATATCATCCCTATTCATTCTTTAATATTGAGACAACATTTTTGAAAGGATGTATCAGGTCATCCCATAAGTTCTGTCCGAATTTTGAATAAAGAAAACAAGTGACCAAATGTTACATTTAATTACAGATTCAATCAACAATGTATTTTCCCTGATTATCTATGACTTCCTTCCATCTATTAACAAGCTTACTAATTCCATTACTGTAAAATTATTTTGGCTTTGATTCGAAGAACTCACAAATGTGAGTTTTAACCTCTTCCTGTGTTACAAAAGCTGTTTCTTCCAAATGATTCTGTAAGCTACAAAACAAATGGTAGTCTGAAGGAGCAAGATCGGGAGAATAAGGTGGATGAGGAATTTTCTCCCAACCATGTTCTTCAATCTTGCTGTGTGTGGTCGCGCATTGTCCTGAGGAAACATCACCTCTTTTCGATTCACTAAAGCAGGCCTTTTTTTCCTCAAAGCTTGGTTCAAACGCTCTAATTGCTGACAGTATATTTGAGCATTAATTGTTACATTAGGTGGTAAGAATTCAAAGTGGATTATTCCTTGGCGATCCCACCAGATTGAAAGAAGAACTTTTGTTCATGAAGTTCTCTTCTCGGTTGTGGCTGGGGTCTTTACCCTTTACCAAGCCACTGTCTACGACGCTTAACATTTCGGTAAAAGATCCATTTTTCGTCGTCAGTCACAAGTCTATCCAAAAAAAGGTGAAACAAGTTGGCGAGAATGGAGAGAAGAGCAGATGTCAACTCGGGATTTGAGGCTGTTTTCAGACAATTCATGAGGCACCCATTTTCCATGTTTAGGAACATTTCCAAGTTGTTGAAGATGACGTTGAACAGTTGTATGGTTTGAACTGAGAACCACTGCCAATTACTCAACTGATAAAACATGATTTTCTTCAAGGGCTGCTTCAAGAAGCTTTTCATTAAACTCAACTCGACGTCCGGTTCGATCTACATTTTCTGCAAGTTCTTTCATTCACACATTCCTCTCCATAAACTGAATGAATGTTTCTAGCCGCTTCGGCTGCTGAGTTTCCTTTCTTGAACTCATAAAGCATTATGTGCCTCAAATGATTCTTGGGTGCTTCCATGTTAGCAGGGTTTTAATCAAACAAAATTTAATTTTATTGTTAACTGAAATAAAATTTGATCACTTTAAATGCATCTAAAGATAAAAATAATGTTCAGCTCCATTAGACATTATAAAATACTCTTTAAATTTAGGTCATTTTAACAAAGAGACAAAATTCGGACAGAACTTATGAGACGACCTGATAGAAGACAAAGCAACAGAGATTAAAATGTAAGGGTTTTTACAAGTGCATCTTTACAAAGAAATAAGTAAAAAACTGTTGTGGATTCCGAGATTAATTCAGTCTCCAAGGAATGACAAACGCAATAATTAAATATAAGAAATAAAATGTATTTACACAATCATACAAAGAGTAATACTGTTAGTAAGTCCAGGAACGTGGTTAGTAGCAAATACAGATATATATATATATAGTCTCGAAATAGGACTTCCTTGGAGTCTACGTGCTGGTAACTGACTTCTACAAGAGGTTACCTCACACTATCTCCGTTCGTATATTCTCTCACTCTCCGTATATCCTCTCACTATCCGACAACCGACTGCCGACTACCGAGTCCCCTCACTGACTGTAACCCTGGGCATTTAACGGCAGCAGTCAAGGTACACTTGGTAGAGTCCACTTATATGAAAAAGGGGTGGACCCCATAACAAAAACAAAAGTAAAAATAAAATTACTTTATTAACAGAAGCAGAAATATAATCTTTTATAAGAGGTAAAAGACAACGAAAATAAAACTTCTCAGATTTTTTACATATATAGATATAGGTTTGCAATTCAAAATAACTACAAAAAATATTTAAAAAAAGGTGATGAATTTCTTTTCATCAAATACTAAATCTTTAAAGGAATAGTGAATATGCAATAGAAATAACCCCCCAAAGGCTTAAAAAATTGAAAAGTACCTGTAATAATAACATTTAGTTATGTCGGGATAAAGAAATGAGGAATGCGTTAAGAAACAAAAATAAAACGAAAGTTAACGATTTTGTTAAATTAATCGCATTGTTCTTAAAAATAGAATGGCTTCTACCAAGTCCTCCTTCATTAAAGCTCTCAAATCAGCTTTTATTAACTTTAGAGTAGAGGAGAGTCTTTCAACATTGACTTGGCTGGGTGGTATGGCTGTTAATGTTCTTGCTACATCCCTGATAACCTCTGGATAAAGAGAAATGTTTTCCTCTACAGTAAATTACGATGATCGGTTATACTGTTCCACTTCTTTTAAGGCACTAAGAATATCTTGCCGAAATTTTCTTTTTTAGGATATCTACTGATTGTATTGTACTTTGTACAATGACAAACTATCGCTTCATCTTATTGTCCAAAATCTAATTCTTCATTTGATTCTGAAGAGGTTCCTTCAAGTTCTAAGTTACTGATATTGCCAGCATCATCTTTAGTTTCAGCTTCAGGTAGTCTCCTTGGTCCTTTCATGTGATATGCTAGTTCAATCAGTGCTTGTTTTCCTAGATCAGTTTGCTCACTGCTTAGTAGGATTCGGTTCATTGGATTAACGTAAATACCAGCCAGCAAAAGATTATTGTCCATTAAGAGAGACTCTCTTCTTTTCATTGAAAGAACAGTCTCATAAGCAATTAATCCTTTTTTTTTTATTAGACTAAATATTAACTTTCCACCCCAAAGAGAATCCGTCAGGGATTAATTCCTCAGATTGTATTTTCTTGGTGACGACATAAGGCTGATAAAGCAGACTTTCTAGTTTTTGTGTTGCTTGATCGAAAATAGACGCTTCTCCAGTACGTCTCCTGAGAATAGCATCAGTTTTTGTATTCTGGCTGCAACTGCTACTTGCCTCGACTTTCCAATAAGAGGAGCTACATGTCTGTCCTTCACATCATCTCTTATTGCTAGTTGCAGTGAATGTACAGAACAACGCATCTCTTCCTCATCACATGTTTTTTGTACTTTCTTCAGTTGCTTTATTCATTTTCGCAATTGTGCTCAGCATATTTTAAGTGTTATCAGTTACAATAAATAGAACTTGTTCTTTTTTAATTTCAAAATCTTCTAATACACCTAGCAACTTTTGAAGCTATTCACTAGTGTGATGCACCTAAGTGTCTTTTATTCTTAATGTCCGTGTCACTATCCTATCATTCTTGTCAACAAATCTCACATTAATGGCAAAATAGTTGACTCTGGGGTGTGTGCATATATTTTAATATAGACAAGAATCCGTTTAAACTTTTTCTAAGTTCATCTTTCTTTTTCTTAGCATCTTCAATTACAAGTCTTCTTATACTCTCTCTATCCAGTGAAACTCCAACTTTTCTAGCCATTTCTCCATTTAAACCTAGAAAGGATGGTTGTGAGAAAAATTATAGAGGTACACTATTTTTCACCACCATTCACAATGATGCTACTTTTAAACCTCTGTGATGTTATTGTTGCGGTAACTTTATCAGTAGTAAAGAAAGTTGATATTTCGGATTGTCTTACAGAAGATTTCTCATCCTTCGTACCTGACGTAGATGGAGTGTTTACATTATGCTCTTCATCTTTCCTATTTATTTCTTCTAGCATTTAGGATGATGCAACTGTCTTTTCACATTTGAAGCTCTGGTAGGAGCACTTTTTCTGGAACCAGTGAAACTACTGATTTTCGATTCATATAATTTTTCCTCATCATCGCCACCTATGATACACTGACACTGATAATATTTTCCATCTGCTGCGAGTGTAAAGTATTTAAAGATTGCCGACTTTGTTGGAACTTTTTTTCCCATTCTTGTATTTTTGGAAGGAGATCCAGACTTCAGTAACTTTTTAAATGTGAAATCGTGTCGACACACGTTTGTTTATAATGTGCGTAAAGGAAAATATAATAAAGTAAAATTATACCATAGTTGAAAAGATGCACAGCTGCAGCTGTTTTTGTTGTTATTAAGTATCCTAGGATGGTCTTGTGGTTTTTGGACAGGGAAGAGAAGAAATGTGGGCATGAAGACTCTTGCTGGTCCGCAGGATTTTCGTTCGGTCCTGTGGCTTGTCACTGACTGTTAGATTTTAGCCAAAAAATGGATTTAAATAATGGTTTGAGGCTCCTGGAGGCTGAGCGGGAAAAACGTTATTTTTGGTAGCAAAATTTCATAATACTACAGACTGTTGTAAACTGTTTAATGCATGTCGGCCATATTTTTTTATTTTAAAAACAGTTTTGAAAATAAAAAGCACCGTTTGGTTTTTATTTATTTTTTGTAACTTATTTTGTTTGATTTTTATTTTATTTATTTTTTGTACCATAAAAATAAAAATATTAACAGTAGTAAAATATGCGACACGCGTACTGTTATAATTGATACGCATGTGTTTTTCAACTCTATTTAAAACAAAAGATAAATGAGTTAAAATAAAATTTGCGTTTGTATAATGCTAGTGTAGCATCCCGCTACAACTTCCTTATCAATGTACAATTTTGTACATTTTTGTGCAAAAGAGTGGATCAGAGATCCTGCTCAGCTTAGTAAATCTTTTTTCAAGTAATATCAGCTTCTAATTGGTCAATAAACACACAAGTGGGCGTTGCAATCCACCCACGAACAAATATTTTTTCCATCGCGTGACCAAGTTAAGTTTCCCGCTATTTGCTGTGATGCTATCACGTGATTACATCATCTATAAATAGCAGACACGAGTTTGCTCATTCTCTTTTACTCTTTCAAGTTCCTGCGAAGATGTGATCTTAAGGATTCTCGTCTAGACCATGGGTGGTCAGACGTTAAAGCATATTCACGCATGCACGTCCGTATGATATTTTTCAACCTCCATTACAAACATACAGAACATTTCCAAACATGCAATAAGAACTTTTCTCTTTGAAACATTCTTCTAAAATTGCAGTTTATTTAGCATTATTCAGCTTTATAATTAATTCAACTTTCGTGAGTTGAGATAAAAATATTCCCAGTCCAAGAGACATAACTCTAACAGATCTTTAACTTTTACGCATGTACATCAACATACGAATACATACAAATATTATATTTTAAAACCATTTTGTTCCTTCTTGTATTTCAAGTTTTGTGGTATTTTACGTTTAATATAAATTGTGTGGTCATGTTATTCACGCAGCCATAAACAGACATCTACAATTGTCCATTTTTATTACCAAGTCACTATATTATGGTAACTCCGACGTCTAAAACGAGACAAGAGATACAACTAGACCACTACATTAGGTTTTACTAAAATTCCATCAAAAATAAATAGTGAAGAATTTACTGAATGTCTTCTTGTGAAATGGTTCCATGATTCTTGTGTAAAATAATGTCCATTTTGAACCCCAAATTTCAGATCTTTAAATGTTCATAACTTTTGAACCGTTTGGAATATTTGCATAATTCAAACAGTTTTGAAATCCATAGGGCTCTTTATAACAATTATGTTAACATAGCAATAATGTAAAATAAAATAAAAACCTAGGCTATAATAAACAAAGAAGGAAAAAATAAAAACGATTAACAAGAAATAAACAAAGATACAGTATTGCATGAATTTGTCCCTGATAAAGAAAAGACCACATTAACGTGATAAATGAATTCCGTAAATGTGTTAAATTATAGGGACTTTATACATTTATCGAATCCGTCGGAGTCGGACTCGGTATAGTTTTACTCCGACTCCAGTGATCCCTTATTTGCTTCCGACTTTGACTACGACTCCACAACTTCGACTCCACAGCCTTAAATATAAGCGTGTCCAAGTTGAGTAAAAAATAGAAACAAAATAAGACACAGAGAAATAGAGAGATGAAAGGAAACAAAGGTAAACAGAAATATTAATGTTCATCGTATACAATGCTTAAGAACCACTCAAAGTAGAATGTTACTAAAAGATGTTGTATGGGCGATAAGAATAAGGGGCAAAAGTAAGGAGTAAGAGGCGTAGTTTAGGAAGGTATGTGGAGAACACAACTTTTAACCCTAGACTTGAATAGGTTAAGATTATAGTTGTCGGGAAAGCATCGTCTCTGGAGTCAGTCTCAGAAAGAAGCGGTTCGTGGGAAGAAGCTATTCAAGAGGAATTTTCTTCTAACGCAGAAAATGAAGTTGGTTCTATTCTATGTACATGACAAAACGGATCTTAGCTGTGAAGTTTAAAATGGATGGAAGTAATAAATGTAGCTCGCCAGAACACTTCTCCATTGAAATAGCGAGACTGATGAAAGAGGAAGGAAAACAGGTTAGCGAAAAAAATAAAAGTGAGAAATAAACTCTAATTATATAAAAAAGGAGATAAAAGAATAGAATTGAGAATTAATATGTACATTTTGAGACAACTTTTGTGGACAGTAAGTTAAACGTTAACGAATGAAATACGAAACAAATCTTCTTCAATAACATGTTACATTAGATGATAAACATAGCCCACCCTCTCCAAAATGCCCCATCAAACTACTTGGCACTTCGGGTATATTTTGACTACAGGCAGTAAGACGGTATGCTCATACATTTCGTCATATCTACCACCATCTTGAACGAGAATAACGTCTAATGCCGTGTTGCAATAAACCCGTTAGGAGGAGATAAAGATATTGCGTGTTTGAGCTATTACATTCATATTGTCTATAGCAACTGGATTTGAAGGCAGAAGCGGAAAGGGTGGCACCTCACATTGTTCTGTCACTTTCTCTTTCCTTTAATTCTACTTTGAACCAGTTTGGTGTTGACAGGTTCATACTCTTAGTCAGACTGAACATGCAATAGTGTGCGTGTGCTATTTCCTATAAGGATACCACGCGATATTTCGTGAAAAATATACAAGATGCAGTTGCCAAGTAGCTTCGTTCCACAGTGCATTTGTAAATATGTCGGTCCATTAATACATTAAGTGTCATGTAACCATAAACTGATATTACCTCCGGTTCCTTCATGTATATTTGCAATTATGACAGAGGCTTCATGTGAAATAATTCTACTCTAGCACAATATGACAATGTTGTAGTAAGTTTAATCCTCATTATTAGCATTCCAATTAATTCAAATACGTCGGTGTACAGATCAGTTATAAAAAAAAAATAGTATAGTAGATAAGAAAATTGAACATAGAATACACTGTATTAGGTGTAATTTGGCCCTAACCCCAAGATGCTATAAAAATCAAGGCATTAATCTAAGACTTCGTGTCATCTAATATGCATTTCATTCATGACGCAAAATTCAGTCACAGTCAATTCGTATAGAACTGTCTAACCTATCAGCTATATTCAGCTTGTTTCTCAGATCAATGATTAAAAATGAATACAAACCAATGAACTCAGTAGGTCGTAAATCCTCGAACAAATAGCATACACTGGCGCTACAAAATTACAAAGATCTTTACCAAATAATAAAATTCCCCTCACATGAAGACTTTTATAGCAGTAACAACTAAAAAAGATAGCATTTGTAACTTAAAGAGAAGAAATATTGAATTAATCAAGATATTGATTTTCCACACTATTTTGAATAAAATGTTATGAAGGAAACGATCGTCAATATTTAATGGACCTGATAAGCGTATTTTTATGGGAAACTATTTTAAGATAAAGAATATGTGAGTTTCAACCGACAATAACACTAATCGTTCGGTCAATGAATGTCGTATGTTTGCTTATAAATAAACGATTAATCTAATTATTATTATTAGCAATCATAGCCTTGGGCCAGATTAAGTTGAACTTGGTATATATGTATACCATGACACAATTTATTTTTATATTGTTTCTGGAGAGTAGATTTAAAGCAGTTTTCAGTTATTGTCAGCTCTCATATTTGATTTCTGTATTTACTTTTCGTTTCGTTCTTAGGCTGAAAACTAAAAATATGTGAGTATGCTAAAATAAAAATATTCTTTAGCAATAGATTGCATATAAGAGTGTTACTTGAGGTATACAGTTATGTTGAGACAAAATAGACATTCAATGCTGATTTTTTTTTAAAGAATGGAATCTTTGATCGTAACCGGAGAAAATCAGCCCTGAATGATTATGATAAGATTCTACTAGCTTGGGTTTGGGGATATGCAAAGATACAAAACAATATTGATACACATATCTTGAGACTGGCACGTGATATATGAAAGAAGAAAGTTCAACAAGCTTTACACATTTTCTGCTGTTTATTTTTTCATACTGTTAACCATCGAGCAGTAATAGTTCGGTAATTCTCACTGCTTGTTGAAATATGGAAAAGAACGTGACGTTTGCGTTTTATATTGTGAAAGTAAGATAAGCTTCGGAGAGAGCTGATATGGTGAATTTCTATGTGTAATTTGAAGCATAATGTGACATAAGGCTGAAATTATGGGACACCCATCGAGGATCAAACTCACTTCTCATAACTGTTTTAACGAGACAAGCTTGCGAAGCATTACACGACGTCGAGGTCTCAGAGACAGCAGTATAGGGGATTATATTCAGTGTTCGGAAATGTAATGACGTTTTACTAGAAACCATAACGTAAACAGCTTTATTTTCAATTTCAACAAAAAGTCCAATTATTTTACAATTAATTCAGTGTATATTCAGATTATATATATTAAACCTATTTTGATTTAATCAGTTTAATCCGTTGTGACATGAAATCATAAACAAAAACTATCCACGGAGTATCGAAGTTGATGACCCTGAAATAGTTCACTGTAATACAGTGATACTCGTATGAAGGCCGGCAGAAAAACACAAGCTGCAGGTTCTTCGTTAGTATTGAAAACAAAAATCGCAATGTTGCAGAATCTTTCGTTTCCTTTTGGAAAAGAGATAAAGTAGAATAACCAGAAACCAGTGCAACATCTTTCAGTGAAAAACTTTAAATTAAAATTTTCTTATCCATGAGAATCAACAAAATAAAAATATAGAAATACAACGGATATTCATATATTATACAAACTCTGCAACGTTTACTCAATATTAATGCATCAAGTCAGGAGAAAAATGTTCATGATTCTTACTGTCTTTAATCTTTTACCAGTGAGTTCCCGGTTGAATATAAAAATAATATTTTCACTATTTATATTCGGATTATTGTCTTGATCTTTGCTGCTTTTATCCCAACGTTTCGGCCGTTTTAACTACCAAACTTGGGGTGTATGTCGATCTCGCTAACCTACAGGGAAAGGGGACTGTGAGTTCAATTTCTGTATCGAACGGTGTGTATTTGGACTCACGGAAAAACGGGATATATATATATATATATATATATATATATATATATATATATTTATTTTTTTTTTTTTTTTAAGATGTTCAATATTTACGGGATAAAGTGATCAATATCAGAGATTTAGCGTATGTAAATATAAATATAAAAGTGAACATTGAAGTCAACACTCAGAGACGACAGACTCTTTCATGCGAGACGCGGCCTGACAATTGCGTCTACCATGAAACTGCCTGTCGCCTCTGAGTGTTGGCTTCAATGTTCTCTTTTATATATATATATATATATATATATATATATATATATATATATATATATATATATGCGTGATGAAGGTCGGAGGGCACAACAGGCGAAACCTGGTGATTACACCAACAAATATAAAGACAATAGTACGATTATAAATACATGAAATAATAATAATAATAATAATAATAATAATAATAATAATAATAATAATAATAATTACACATAACAGAGACTGAGACAGAAAAGATACTGTAAAATAGATGATCAGGGGGTTATACTTGCTAGACGCCCTCGCCCTCAATCTCAAACTGGATTCTCTCATTCCCTAGAAGCCCTTTTTTTTACAACGATGTAAACATAATACAAGGCACAAGAGCCACTATAGGTAGAGGCTTAGTGTTTAAGAGCTAAATTTATAGATATATGTGGAAAGGTTAACCCATACTTGAAAAAGTTAAGGTTATAGTGATTGAGGACGCACCCTATTAAGAACCGATTCCACAAATCAGTGGTTGGCGAGAAGAAGCTGCTTGAGTGGAACTTACATTTCACCAATGGAATACGAAGGGAATGAAGGTGGTTTGCTACAATGTGTGTGGCATGACAGGTCTTAGACGTGAGAGGTAGAACTTAGGAATGCAGATCATCTGAACACTTCCCATAGAAATAGGAATAGACAGCGTCTGTGAGAAAGGGGTTGTGGGCGGAAAACTCCCACAAGAGCGCGGAGACGCTTTTGAACTCTATCGAGACTGGAAAGTGAAGACTGGCCGGTCCTGCGCTTATATGGATTGAGTACTGCATATTCGTCCTGATTTTGCTGTAAAGGTAGAGGATAGTAGGAGACACACATACTCCGAAGTGCTTAATACTACCGAAAATTAAACAATTTGACCGAAATAATTCAACTGTACGGAAAGAAACAGGAAAGTTAATTTGGAAGGTATCAGCTGGCAATAAGCGTTTCTCTCACTTGGACCAGCTAGACTAGGCATTCGGTTTCTAACCAATCATTTTCTGACGGCCGGACCCCTTTCTATTATCCATGGTGCCCGCCAAAACGCAAATGGCTGCAGTATGGATAAGCAAAAGGCAGTCGTTCAACAATGGATTCAACAAGGCTTCGTCATGTAAACGTTAAATCCAAGCATCATTATTCGTACAACATTAGATAGACAGTTGTATCTAATAGTTCAAGATCTTCAGCCGATAAATTCCAATTCTTCTGTCTATGTCTTACAGTGGAGAATATGTCAACATTCTGGTATTATCAAAAATTGGCGCATTACTGGAAAAACACTGTATCGTGCGTCAGTGTTCCCATATTTCCCAGTCTATGATCTTCCTTGATACTATTGACAAAATGGTTCTCCTTCCACTATCATGTATATCGACAGTCACTCTTACTTTTGCACCGTCTTTATGGCATAATTGGGAGAAGTCTATAAGCAGATTGAAGTTCTTCACTGCTACAGATTGGAACTCTCTCCCTCGTGTAAACGATATATATCCGTACATCATATACATTTTTCCCTTCGCCGATAACAAGTTTGGGCAGGTGGGTGGCAGAACGTGGTGTGAGGTGGGGTGGGGGAGTTGGAAGAAACACAAAACCTTTTCAGCGCCACAAAGGATAGGAGGAAGTGGAGAGCCATGATCGCTTACGGCCTGAAAGGACACGGCACATAAAAAGAAAAAAGATTGCAAGTTACTTATTTGTAACGTCATCTGCAGTAATTACTTCACAAATAACAAATTGAGGACATGGGTTTTATAAGCGAAGGAGCAAAATGTTGAACATCGATTTCTTAGCGTAGCTCAGATATGGCGCAAGGCCAAAAACATGGGGCAAATGGTGTGCATCGAACTCACTATAGAGTGGTAACTGTTTTAGCGAGACAAACTTGCTAAGCATTACACCACGCCAAAGAGCCCTATAGTTTACTTAAATATAACTCAAACACAACTGGTAAAATTTGTACCTGTCACTGTCAAGAGATCTGGCTTTATTCGGCAACGTACTGCTAAGCCGGTTCGTCAAACAGTCTCCATTGAAGCTGAGTTACACAACGAATCACAAGAAACCACAGAGGTGTTTCAGGGGATTTCTTTAGCACTCCCGTAGCAATATTAGACATTTCTAAAATCCAAAATTAATCTAAAATATTTAAGCATTTATTAAAATCCCAAATCAGTGGGCTGGGTGATAAGCTTACTACGATCACTCTATACCAGCCATAATATTCATTCAATTGCGTGAACAATTTTTGGACAGCAGTAAATTTCGTGTCGCTGTTTGATATTGCGTGAGTATGATATTTCAGTTACTTGGTCATAAAGATATTTTACTGGGATGTTGGCCTGCGTTTGTGATTCCGTTTAGTATATTGTATGTCGCCAATGGATTAATTATGGAATTTGTCTGCCTGCCATAACTGGTTAGAGAAAGGCACGCCATCATTCAATTGCACGAAAAAGTTGCCGAAAAGAAAAGAAAAATCTGAAAAAAGAGAAACAAAAAATAAAATTAATGTGACAGAAAATAAGGAGAAAAACAAGCACATAATTTAAATAATGGACATATAATCGCACCAAGAATTAACAGAAATTAAAGAAAGAAGGGAAAATTAATTAGAACTTCGAATAGAAACAATGAGAAATAACATTTAAGGAAAGAAAGAAAGAAAAAGCTTAACTAGAAGAATAAAGAAAACATGAAACCCTAACTAAAAAGAGAAAGTCATAAAGAAATAATAACTAGGAGAAAGAAAGAAATAATGAAAGATTAACTAGAAAGAGAAAGAAAGAAAAATTAGGAGAAAGAAAGGAAAAATTAAAGAAGGAATGAAAGAAATATTAAATAGAAGGAAAAATAAAAATACATATAAACACTAGGAAATAGTATAATAGAATAAGAACTAAAACTTATAAATGGAAAGAACGTAAGAGTCAAAGAAGTAAAACATTAAAATTAACAGGTAGAATATAAAAATATAAAAATAAAGAAACCTACCTACCTTCACACACACACACACACATATATATATATATATATATATATATATATATATATATATATATATCGAGGAGGCACCGTGCCTTTAGAGACTATTTTTTTTCAAAGTCACACCTGACCTCAAGTGGAAATCGTACATATGACCCATTGCTAAAGATGCAGGTAAAATGGTTGACTTCTTGTAAGGTTCCAGTAAGTACCAGACGTCTCATGCCATTCTGTATCTGAAAAAGATCCGAATCAAACCGAAAATGGTGCCCTGTTGTCAAATTTGTGCTGGAACTGTCTAGTCTTCACTTTCGTGCCTCGATATAGTTCAAAACCGTCATGCTACTTACATTGTACCAAACAACACACATTCCCTCCTTATTTCATTTGTGAGAAGTAAGTTGCACTCGAATATTTTTTACGCATACCACTGCGCTGAGAAACCAACTCTCAAGAAGATATTTCCCAGATCACTTCATTCATAACCTGTTCAAGTCTTGAGTTCACCGTTATCTTTCCCCACCTATCCGTATGAACTGCCCTCTTAACATAACCCTGTACCTCGACTGGCCCTCTGTCTTAATACAAGGTGAACCTTACTGTAAGATTATATATATATATATATATATATATATATATATATATATATATATATATATATGTGTGTGTGTGTGTGTGTGTGTGTGTGTGTGTATGCATGTATGTATGTATGTATGAAAGGAAATATATAGATAACTTAAGAAAGAAAGAGACCATATAATTTTAAATGTAGTAAAGGTGAAAATAAAATAATTGAAAAACGAATATATGATGTGCATGATATGAACTCAAAAGTAGGTAGGAGGAAGTGAATAGAAGAAGACAGAAAGAAAAAAACGACGGAAAGGGAAAATAAAAATTAAAGAGAAAAAAGAAAGAAAAGAAAAGAATATAAATGAAAAAAAGAATGAGAGAAAGAACAAAGAAATACAGAAAATTGAAGAAAAATCTTTAAAACTGCAATGGAAATCATGGTGGAATAATATTAATGTCATAGACCGAAAGGCAAATTTAGAAAAAAAAAAGAATATTTGAGAAAAGAGTGAATAAAGAAAATTAGAAGCATGTTTCAATCTTACAGTTTTTTATCCTAAATTTTCGCATGATTAATATTTATCATATTCATTATTATTATTATTATTATTATTATTATTATTATTATTATTATTATTATTATTATTTGTGTGTATGTCAAAATGTGTGACCCATTCCTCGTAATGTAACATGCTACACGATTTACTTTTTCATATGGTAACACCAACTACTCGTTATTCATGATATAGCTTATTGAGAGAGATAATTTCATGCATTTGTTTTCGCCGGTTCCACTTTTCATGTTGTTAAACGTTGAGATAACATCCAGTTCTGCAGAAAATGTATTCACAGCTACTATTATCAACATTATGAGTGATGTCATTTTTTCTCTCGTATAAATGCAAAAAATACACACACACACAGGCACACCCTCTCTCACACACACACATATATATGCATTTCGTATTATTATAAACAATATTTTAAGTATCGTACACATTTTTCAGATGCTATCCCTGTTTTTAATTTCATGAAAGAGGGAAATTGATAACAACAAATTTGAGAAGTCCTATAAAAGTAAAGATGTATGCCAAGTTTTCATCAGGGAAACGACTTTTTATGAGGGTTAACAACTCGAACAGGTTTGCACACTCAAAATAACGTTTATACCAATAAGAAATATAGTCAGATAAAAACATTTAAAAAACACATACACCCACATTTTTTGTTTTAGTTAATTCTCCATGAGCAAGGTAATAATGCCACTAAGACGTAAGAGGGGCTACTGAGAGTGAAAGAGAATGGGAGAACTTTAGACGGGAGCAGAAACACAATCTTAAACAGGAAACAAATAAACTATAAATATAAAGATAAACTTCTACTCTTGTTGAAAAAAACGGGGAGGAAAGAATATATATATATATATATATATATATATATATATATATATATATATATATATATATATATATATATATATGTATCTTTTTCGTAGAAACCACCGTTTGTTTATATATATATATATATATATATATATATATATATATATATATATATATATATATTGATTGATTTAACTCCCCATCTCCTCTGTCCTTAGGTAGACTGTGATGTCGGTTCTCTGCTGGGTGCGAGACCCCTCTTGTTTCGGGTGTTTTTTCGTATTTTTTGTGGTGTCTGAATGAGTGTATGTTTGATGAATGAATGTTTTAATATTATTAAAGTGCTGCATTAATTTCGTCCAGTTAACTAATGTTTCTGCCACATTTAGATGCTGTGAGGGGTTTATTACTAACATGATTTTGTTTAGTTTCTTTTAAATAAATTTGGGCATCTTTGTAAATAATCATTTAGGGCAAATGTTTAAATTTGTTGTGTTATTTCTCTTCCCCACAGACAAATTATTTGTACATATGGGGCCTAGTTAGGATTTTCATAGAGACAAGGTGGTATTATGGTGGCTGTAGTAAGAAAGGTAATTATGAATGCGTTTTTTCCTGTAAGGAATGTTCTTGCTTGTTTGGGTACGTGTTTGTGGTTAGCTAAGTTTAAAGTTAAGACAGATGAAGACCGTCCTTTTTCCCCATAACCCTTTTTTAGCCCCATTTTTGTATTTTTAACAATTATTCTAAATTTTGTTATTCTTTCTGTTTTACAGCTTTTTATGAATTTCATAACAAAAGATAAGGATAAAGGAAGAATAAAAGTTAACTTGCTTTATATCTATGATATGAAATAATTCATGCGTACACTATATAACTGTGTCATTTTCCCACCGCTGTAATGTAGGCTTCCTGTGCTTTTTCTTTAAATACTTTCGCCCTTTAACCATGTTAAATACAGAGTTAAAATTTTAGCAAACTACTGAGCCAAACGTTTGTCTCTCTAGTGTGATTGACTCCAAATAGATTTGCGGTGTAAAGAGCAGGACTTTTCGGGACAACCTTCATATGGTCCACTTGAACATCGACAGTGAAGCCGCACTATTCAAATTAGATAAGTTCAAGGCCATCGATAGGATTGACCATCGATTCCTGGACGCTGTCTTTTCGGCGCCCTGTTTCTGGCCGAAAATTCGCAACGGGATCCGAATTCTGTATGCGGCTTCCGGTGCGCTGGTGGAAGTGAATCGAGTAAGATCGGAGCCATTCATATTGTCTAGTTCTATTCCTCAAGGTTGTCTTTGCGTTGGAACCTTACCTTCGTTAGTTAAAGTCGAATCCTATGCGGAATTTCCCAACATGGTGCGACCACCTCGGACAGGTATTCTGCATATGATGACGACGTTTCAGTTTTTTGTGTCGAGCAGAGTCGAGATTGACGAAATCAGCAGAGAAATCAGTGGGTAGGAGATGGTGACAACTGCGATAAGTCTAATGGCTTGCGGTTGAGGGCGTGGAAAGTAGTTTCTCTTCCCGGACCTTTCCTCTGGATGGATGGCCTGATCAAGGTAATCGTCGTCTGGTTCGGTCCCAATATCCAGCTGGAAATTAATTGGTCGGTGTATAAGGGAAGGTCGAGATTACATCTATTTTGTGGTCATGGAGGATGCTTTCCTTAAAGTGGAGGGCGGAAGTATGTGTTTTCCACATTTGCCATTCCTCTCTCCCATTAGAAGGTCTGACGCTCAACTCCACGAGAGCTCCTCTTTGCGACTACTCGGCCTCACATTGACTGCTTACCTGCGATGGAACAAATACATTGAGTCAATTGCTTCGTCCTCCGCAAGGAAAGTTGGGTCCGTGTGTTGCGCCAAGAAGTTTTTCTCGCCGGAGTCGATCATTCATATCTACAAATGAACCCTTCACCCTCGCATAGAGTATTGCTGCCATATATGGTCTAGTGCCCCTTATGTTTGCCTCAAGGTTCTTGTTTAGATCCAGAGAAGGATATGCAACGTAATTGGCCCTGATCTGGCATCTCGTCTGCAGTAGCTCTCTCACAGACGTTCCGTCGCCTCCCTCTCTCTTTCTTACAAATACCTTCATGGTAACTGCTCCGAGGAGCTGCTTTCGCTGTTTCCCAAAATTCATGAATTTAAGTGTTCTACTAGGCTGGCATCTCGCTCACATCCTTTCGCTGCCGAAACTGTTAAAAGTAGCCATCTCTTCCACTTTAATAGCTTCCTGTCTCGCACTTCTCGCCTGTGAAACCCTCCCCATTTTTTGTTTCCCTGATAGTTGTAATCTTGAACAATTCAAATGTAATGTCAATCGACGTTTTCAGATGCCCTGATCTATCACCTATCCTTCTTTCCATCCCTTCCTCTATCACTCCTATTTACTCTCGCTCCAGCTCTCTGTGGCCCCTTAGCGTGCTAGTGGCTTCCCGCCTTTCTTGGGGTGAAACGCTTAAAAAAAATAGAGTTGCCTTCTTGATTTTCAAACATTTTTTCTTATTCATCCCGTTCGTTTACAAAAGCGTCTCTTCGAATGTCCTATGTTTAACCTAGCTACACCAAAACAGCTTGTTCATGCGAACTATTTTTACTTCAGCAACCATATCATGATTTCTCTATGAAATCCTAGTTCGAATATTAGGTACCGCCACTTTTTCTCTAAAAGCAGCATAATGATGAATAAAAGCCTTAAACAATGTTTTAATGAAAAGTTTTATCGTCAAAATGTTTATGTTATTATTAAGAGGAAAGACCAAAATATTTAAAAAAATGTTTTGCTCTTGTAATGGGATCGGTTTAGCTGATAGATAATTAGGATAATGAGAGCAATAATTATAGCTCACGGTCAACTCCAAGTTAGTGTTCGTGGAACATTATTTTGAGTCGTAGCGGGAGTTCTCTCTTTACCAACCAGTTTGACCAGTGCTTAGCGACTGACTATTTTTGTTGATTCAATCTTGAAATTTTTTTGGGGACTCTGAAATTTGTGTTAAATTTTAAAAAATTAATTTTCTTACGTTCCTTTTATAGATTATTTGTGACTAAAGTTTTGTTTTTCTTTCTTTTTCAGTTTTTCTTTCCTCTTCCCCTGTTTTTATTTTATCTTTATTTTGCACCTATTTTTTTGATTAAGCCTCTTGATTTACTTTATCTTTTCTTGTTATAATGAACTTATTTTTTTCTCTATTCCCTTACCTAATATTAATTTCGGTTCATAATTTTTCTTTGTATATTTTATGTGATACCTCGTTTATCTATTTAAATAGTTATTGTAACTTCTGTGTTTTATTTTCCTCTCTATATTTCCGTTGTTTTATTTGTCTTTATTTTTCTTAGGCGCTTTTTTCGTGTAAGGTAGGCCATTTAGTTTAATCTTAAGACTTTTTAACGTATTATGTTTCCCAGTTTTTTTGCCGTTGTATTAAAAATACTATTTTTTTACGTTTATATATTAAGTGATTTTGTAATTTTTCCTTGCTAGGTGTTATGAGCGTCCTGATATGGACGACGCATCCGAAGAGATTCTCTGGGGACGAGAAGTTCTTTTCTTCCCGACTGATCTTGTTCTTTAAGCATCAGCCTAAAGTCAAGATAAGAACGGAAAGACGGTTCCCCCCCCCATCAGAATTTGGCAAAAGGTGGGTGGGTCTTGCGCGTTTATGTCGAGTAAGAGGAGCCGACTTAGAGTGGCATTTTGCTGCCGGTTATGTTGCAATATTTTTGGACATTGCCAACTCCGTCCAAAGATGGCTTAGTTTAAGTTTTTTTTTTGTATTTTAATTTCTTTAATTTAACTTAGATGGTGGATGTATGCTCATTGAACCCTTTTTTTATTTCTGTCCCTACTTTCTTTAATTTAAATTCCACCTCTCCATCACCGTTACGTGTCTAAGAAACTCAGTTCTCTGGATATAGGACGGCTTTCTATTTCTCGTGTTTCGTACTGGTTTTAGTGTTTGACGAATGAGTGTTTCATATTATTAAGGTTCGGCATTTATTTCTGCTACATTTTAGGATTCTGGGTTCGTTTATTACTAACACTATTTTATTTAGTTTGTTGTAAATAGATTTTTCATTCATATTACAATATAATAACTACGGATTAGTGTTTAGATTTTAAAATGTTGTTATTTTCTCCTCCCCCGACACAGACGAAAATTGGGCATATGGGGACTAGTTAGAACTCCATAAAAATATTTAGTTGTTATGGAGGTTGTACTAAGAATGACAAGTAAGAATGTGTTTTGTCGTTAGGAACATTATTGTATGTTTGGGTCCGTGTTTGTGTCTTGCTAAGTTTAAGTTTAAGACCGTCATTTTCCACATCCGCCAATTCGGCCTTGTGTCACATTTTGTTTATATTATACAAATAAATATCTTTCTGTTTCTTAGTGGATTTGTTTCTAGTCCAGCCTAAGTTCTCCTAACGGGTATTTTTTTACGAACTGTTAAGTTTATTGTTTTATTTTTGTGTTATCTTTGAAACTTTATGAAATTTTGCATTTTGCATTTTTCAGTTTTCTTTGATTTTTCTGTGTACTTTTTTTTTTTTTTTTCCAATTTTTTGTGAGTTAAATCTTTCTTCCTGGCTTTTCTTTTTTGTATTTTAACCCTTGACCCCAGATTTATTTCTTTACTCATTTCTAATTTAATCCTTTCATTTTGATACGTGTTTAATTGTGATTCATCAACTTTAATTGTTGTTTATATTTAGTCTTAACCTTTTGTATCTTTTTACGTGTTCTTTTATCAACTTTAATTCGTTTTTATTTTCCACGTTCTTGTAAACCTATTTTGATCTTTCCTTTTTTTTATCCGTCCATGTGTTTGATTATTCTTTTTTCTCACGACTACTTTTTTATTACATCTAGCAAAAAGTCAAGTTTAATCCTGAAATATTATTAAAATTTGTCAGAGTTGTAGAATGTTATACAAACAAAACAGAAAATGTCTTATTTTTCAACCGCTACATAACTTTTTGATAAAAAATTACTTTAATAAAAATTGAACCCTGGCGACCACTATCGAGATTTGAGGTCAGCACCACACATTCTATCATTGATTTTTTTTTTGTTTTTGCTCAATTTACGTCTATGTACAAATTTAATTCCAAGAAGAACTAAAATACCATTCTTAAATAGTTGCGAACTCATTCTACCTCCAATGATCTCACGTGTAATTTGCTTTCATCTTGTCTTCTATTTATGAAATCAAAAGCCTTTTTTTATTCTTCATATCAAAAACTGTATTTCACTACATATTGATAGAATTACTTCGTTGGGATGAAAATAGTATTTGTATTATTTGGAGACCTTCAAAGACATCGAAAGAAATGTATGATCAACATAACATATTCTTATTTGAGACCTTGCAATTATACACGAGAAAAGCTAAGTCAGTGGAACTTCCCGATTGACCGTAAGGTCTGAATTTACGGACACAAATTTCAACATAGTAATATGAGGGTATACGTGTTTATGGTGTGTATGTTCTATATCTAGGTTGACATAGATAGAGGAATGTGAGGTTCTTGAAAGAATGTCAGCTAGAAGATGGCGGAATGATGTTTAGACGATTCGAAAATGTTATTAGCTTTTCATAAATCAGTGTTCATAATAGTGTCACTATAGTGAATTTTATACATTACTGGGATAAGCAAATCATCGGTGAACATTGTTAGAACAAACAAATCCGCGATTAACTGCATGAAAGATTAAATTTACACACACACACACACACACACACACACACACACACACACACATATATATATATATATATATATATATATATATATATATATATATATATATATATTACAAATTTGTGACTGGTAGCAATAATTCCAAAGAGGATATTAATCCAGGGAGAGCTCAATGTAGACTACAGGGAATAATAATAATAATAATCAAGACGAAAACCTTAATGATTCATTTCGGTTATAATTTATTTCGTGAATATCTATATATTCATCTCTTCAGACCAAAATCTCTTATTAAATGGAGACAATACTCCTGGGCTGATATATTAACTGACAAGGGAAAAAGAAGAGAAGTGAGAAGGCGGGGGAAGAAGAAAAGTGATGGATGGTTAGATTCTTTTAAAAAGTGAGATACAGAGAAAATATTGAAAGGAAAAAGACGAAGGAAGATCTTTTGTATGTAAATATATAATGACGTGTATAAATCAGTTAAATTTACATACATATATACAAACACATACATTCCCATATATATGTGTGCATGTGTGTACGCATTTAGTTACATCTAAAGAGAAAGAAAAACATGTTCAGAGTATGGACGTATTTTATTTTTTATTGTGTAATTTATACTTTTTTCATCTTTTCTGGTAATCATTATTATAATTTGTTCAATCAATGCTAGATTATTTAGCAATCATTTTCATTAAAATCTAAACATGCATCTGTGAAAAAGACTAAAATGGTAGAATTTTTGTATTTCTTTCTTTCAATTCGTTCTGACATACCATACGCTTTTTAACTGGGCTTCCGAATATAACGATTACTTAGTAGACGCTCTTTTCGCAATCAATCCTTTAAAAATAAAAAAAAAACAAATCGTTAAAGATGCAAAAGATATATGCAAGTTTATATTTTGTTTTGATAGCAACATTTACATTATGAATCTTAGATTAAATGACACATATCATCAAACCAGGAATTCTAATCGTAACATTCATAATATTAATGCAAATGTGATTTGTGGTTCATATAAAGTGAAATTCTGAATTTTCTTGATTTTTTCAAAGTATTTTATATTGTGGGGAACGATGTAATGGCAATTAACAAGAGAGTGTGTAACAGAATCTTTGTCAGTGACGGATTTCAGCAAACGCAGCTACAAATCATGAAAATAAAAACTTGTAATAAATTTACATACATACATGTACACACAAGTGCGTACATACATAAACGTATACGCATAGACACGCCCTATATATGTGTGTGTGCGTGTGTGTGTGTGCGCGCTCGCACGCAAAATCAAAGTATACATTTATTGATTTATATTTTATAGATCCAATTTTTAGATAAATCTTTCAAGTTAAATAAAAATATCTTATTGCTATAAACGTTATATTAAATGTGTAGACGTTTTTGTGTTGACATACCCCTTCGTTTTAAACAGTAAAATTAATGTCTACCGGCCTAAAAAGACTTAATACGGTAATAATTTACGTCATAATCTCTTAATTTGATTTCGAAATGTTACATCGAGAGATGTGCATTAGTTAAATAGTTTTGAGTTTTGTTTTGTTGTAATAGCTTCGCGTGATCTAATGGTAAAACACGCTTGGTTTGTAAACGTTTCCTTGATTAAAAAGAGAATACAGTTTTGAGTCCTGTCCGAAGGCACGTTCACCTTATTAAGAATTTCAATTTCCAGGTTGGTAAATATTAATTTCACTGTTTAAAAAACACGGATGTCAACTCAAACGAGTATCCAACAGATTTAACGCAATAATAATATATCGGTTTAAGAATCTATTAATTGATTAAAATATAAAAAATGACTTGCAAATGTAAAATAAATAAAAAAAACTCCACACTTAAGTAACTCATTTAACAATTTTTAGACTTATCCTAAAAGCGTAAAATGGATAATGTCGATATTAACTCAAAGTTTGCCTTTATTTTGACATGTTTTCGCATATTCCACAAAATATCGTAGGTTCCTTCCTAACTTCTGTTTGCTAGAGTGGATGTGAATAAACATTAAAATGTTGCCAAAATTATAGTTTTTGTTTAATTAAATATTACTTACAAGTTAATACAAGCTTTAAACTTATAAACGAAATGACGATTTTTAAAATCAAGTAAACTTGATTTAATTCTTATATTGTTTCTCTTCTGTTTTCATTCCTATTTTACTCAGGTAAAAATAAAATTTATGCAATGCTGCTTCTTGCTTTCCAAATTACTGGAAATCCTATTCCGTAGTTTATGTTTTTAAGAATTTAGGCGAATCATCTGATCTTTCTACCTCTCTTTGGTAAAGTACTAGTCAACTCTGCAGTGTCTTCTATCAGATAAACAATATGGTTTTCATTTCTCTCGGTCAACTGTCGATGTGTTAACAGTTATTGCTGAAAGAGTCAATCAAGCTTCAGACAAGTATAGTAACGTTCAAATTATTGCTTTCTCTTAGGTGTTTGATAAGCTTTGACATACCCTCTCTTCTTCACAAGCCGAAGGGTTATGGTGTTTCTAGCAGAATTTTTTATTAAATTCAATATTTCTTATCGAGTCTGGAACACTTACGCTTTTTATACCAATGCATATTAACCGGCCATGGCTCTATTATATTTTGTTACCAATTTTCTTTCATAGTACTTGTTTTGATTGGTAAAGAATTGACTATACGCAGCACTTGAACAAACACAAATCAAAAGCTGGAAAAAGTTTTACGTTTTCGAGATTCAAACAGATCACCTTATCCGAGTTAGAAAACCAAGTCTATGTAAACAAAGACAAGAACAATTAAATATTGGATATTTAAAACTTACCTGAGAGATAAAAAAACTGCTTAATATAAAGATAACGACTTTCCCCATTAGTAGATATGTGCCTGGATTGATTGTAAGATTGACAATTGAATATCCATATGATAATATTAACACTAGTAGCATGAATATTAAGAATAGTACTAGATTATTCATAGGACATGCTGTCGCTTGAGTCTCAGTGTGAAGATCACCAAATATTAACGCGAAAATTCATATAATAATAATTGGAAAATATAGAAGATGATAATAATATTGTAGAGGGAAGCGAAGTAAAGAGATAATTAGTTTCAAATAACACTGCTCTTCCCATAACCAAAATTCCAATTTTACATACATGAAAAGGCGTTAGAGGCATGTTATTTTAGGATAAGGCAAACAAAAAACTGATTTGGAGTTGAGGAAAAAAAAAACTATGCGTGTCGAAGTCATTCTGAGACAAAAATGCTGAATCTTAAAGGGTATGAAATATTAAAATATAAATCATAGAGTGAAGAATTGCTTAAAAGTAATCAAAATATCCTTTACAAACATTGATATATTTGCATATATGTGCATACATATGCATAGAGTATCTTGCACATTCTTGTATCTTACTAAATATTCAATTCCAGGACATGTGTTTTACTGGGATGAAACCCCAAAAATGTAGGTAGTTGTAATGGGATTTGCTTAGCTAAGAGCTAATTAGGATAATGAGAGCTATAACTATAGTTCAAAGACAAATTTGAGTCAGTGTACGTAGTATATCTACGGCTACCAAGTTTGATCATCATAACAACTCCTTTCTAACACGTTCGAGATTTGGGTTAAAAATCTTGTTTTCCTATACGTCAACGATGTACCAGAGATAGCAATGGACATTTTCTCCCATTTTAATTTGGAAAGACTTTCAAAAATCAAATAATTGTCGGATTTTAATAAAACTTTTAGACCTTATTCTCAAAGGAAGTAATCTATTATTGAATTTATTATTTTTATATAATCTTGGTAAAAATATTTTTAAATCTGTTAACCCACACTTACTTATTTTCATTAAGATTTCGAGAATTTACAATTGTCAACGAAATGTTTTTATTAGTTAAAATCAGGATTCCTGGGAGAAATTAAACCTTCAGTTGTTTTTTCACACTATTATCAAGTTTCCTAAAATCTTCACCCAAATCCTAAAAAAAGCTTCAATAAAACTGTCTAATTATTTAGTTAAATAAGCCTTTTGCGTCTATAAATAACATGTATATTAAGGAGATCATAGCCTGAAGAAAAAAAAAAGATCCATGAATTTTGTCAAGAATTGTTTGCATTTTTCTTACTTTAATTATAATAATCTATAGAGTTTTAAAAATGCATCCAAACGTCGTCAACGTTAGGTTATTAAGTTATGTATTGAGGACAATATATAACAAATGACGATTGAAAAATTCATGCAACATACCGCACCAAAAGGTTTTAGAATAATAATTTTTTTTCTGTTTAACTGTTCTTTATTTAAGCATGGTGTTTCATACGTGACATTATCGTTAAAACGTCAGTGTTTCAAGGATTGTTCTCCTTACGGATAAACATTTTTTTTCACTATTTTTCAGTCCAGAGGATCAAAATCGTAACACCTAAGCAGCATCCAAATACCACTCGAGGTCAGCTCATTTCAATCGACACAGATGCGAAAGTTTTATCCATCTTGCACCAAATCCAGACGAAGAGAGTCGTGCACTTTCCGTCCCGATCTTGTCTTTAAGGTTATGCATCGATCTCACTACAGCGACAAACTCTGACGATGATGCTATACACAGAGTGCCCTCCGTATCACTAATCAGATGAGTGATGCCTCATTAGTGAATAATTTCACCCCGGGGGCCCAACCTCGAAACTTCGGCTTCGTAGGACCAAGTACGTCTATCAGCTATCCACTACCTAACTAGCACATGATATAATGCATCCGAAACAACGGCCGGATATCAGAGAGACCAAATGTCATTCGCATGAACTTGTGAGCGTTTCGACATTCAATATAGAAGGAGGTGAATGGCTGTCTTCTCGCATGAGTGCACACTTTCAGGGAAGCGAAGTTCTCACGGGTGTCTTCTTTGCAGAATTCTCCGTAACCAACCGATTGCGAGCATATTATGCCGAGGAAAGCAATGCAAAGCCTGTGTCAATATATGGCAACATTAGGCTTACTAAGAGCACCTTCAAATGTGCGGAGGTAAGCGACATCACGACGTACATGAAAGTCTTGAGGATCCACATGAGTGACAACAAGACCCCTACTAAATTAAGTAGTATGGAAGATGGGAGTGGAAGCACGGCGAGTCAGTAAAGAAAAATCGGGTAGATGTGCGATGCAAAAACTTCTGCCCTCCCCTTTTAAGAAAGATTCCTCCGGGGCCACAGAAGAACTGCGAGCACGGCCTTCTCCTGCATCTCTGACCAATTCATTTCCAACAGGAGATTGAGACCGAAGAAGACCCCGAATATCTTGACTGGCTTGTTCGTCTAGAGGAAATGTCCGGGAAAAGATACTCCTTTCCATGCGCCCAACCGCAAACCAACAACCTTAATGGTTGATATTGGCCCATCACCGTCTCGTACACTGACCTCTCTGCCGACTGGGTCAGTTTCGACTCTGCACGTCGAAAGAACGGCAACGCCGTGAGCATAGACAGGGTACCTGTTTGCCATGGTAGCACCAATTAACGAAATTCCGCTTAGGATAGAATTCGGAAACAATGCAAACAGTTCGATCTTGAATCATTTACTTCTACCAACATGCAGAATCGAATCCAAATGCGAAACTACGGCCTGAAACTGGCTGCCGCAAGGACAACCAGCAGGAAGCGATGGTGAACCCTATGGGATCTCTTGAAGTCAGTCGGCGCGGTTTCACTTTCGAGTTTCTCCATGATCATGCGTAAAAAATAAAGTTTGTCCTGCATAGTTCTACCCTTCACAACAAAAGTCTGCTCAGAGCCAATCAGACAAGAGAGGAACACATCTTGGCCAAAACTTTCAACTCTGAATTTAACATCGTCTAGGGCTGAACATTACATATCCCATTCTCACGGCTTTTACTCTTGCATAGAAACTTGATCACACTCCAGGTGAAAAGTTGAGGTATAGACCCCAGCTTCACCCATTTGTTGAAAATGAGTTTCCAACAGAGGAACAGAGCCGAACAACTGTCTCAAGTAAAATTCACAAGGAAAACCCTCTCATCCCTTAGATTTTTTCCGATCAACCAGCTTCAGCGCTTCCCAGATCACAAACTCTGTAATAGGACCATCGCACCCAGCCACTTCAGTCTTCAAGAAGCGGGAAAATTCAGCCAAATAGGCATCGTACTGAGCAGGGTTCTGACCGTGCTTCCTTTTAAACAGGTCCTGAATGTAAGATTAGATGCATTTCGAAATCCCTCTACATGCAATTCAGCAGCCATATTTGTTGCCTCGAAAGAAATTCATTTTAACCTATCCCTATCTACCAGAGACTTATCCTTTTGATAAGGAAGGAGGCTATCTCTGCTCTAGCCATAGTTTCTCCCGATTTGATAGACCGATCTAATCTCGCTCCGCATGCTATTCGCGCTACTGATCTATATTTGTTGAGTCGTCAATTAACATCAGCAGCAAACGTCCTAAAATTAGATTTCATAATATCACAACATTTATTTTCGACACAGCCACAGTAATAGTAATAGTAGTTGATCCTGGAAGTATTTCTCAACAAATAATGATGAGTTCAATTTACCTTTACCATCCAACCTATCCCGGGGTGGAAGTTTGTTATATGCAGGCTACTCGTAGTGAGAGACTCCGGCGTAAAGCCCCTGACATTCACACGAGCTAATTTCTGCGTTAGAAGTCTTACCGAGGAAGTTGTGGCGGTTTTCTCCACTAATGAAACAGCTTCCGTACTTCTATTTCTGTTTGAAGTTTCATTCTCTTTGGGTAAATAGTGACGGGGTAGGTGTGGATGTACATGAAGGTGTTCGTCTGGGTCTATGGTCATGGTAATGATGTATTTTGTAGATAAATTTTCTGTTTTTATGGCGGGTTTGATGGTGACTGGTTTGAGCTCTTTTCGTACAGGTTGTGGAAGACAGGCAGAGGGTGACTAACACTGGGTAAATAGATTCCGGAGAAATCAAGGGAAAACCATAAACGGATTTGTTTTGAGCATTCCTAAACACAATGATTTTGCACTTTTTGAACAGACTATTTCTTTTAATGAAAAGTGGGTTTGTAATTCCGATTAAAATAATATTTTACATTTGAAATATAGCCATTATTTTTTCACAAGTCAGAGTTTGAGCTCTCATTGCTATGTCCCTTATATATAGTTTTATCTTTTTCTCTTACGTAAACAATTCTGATTTTATATTTACTGTTCTGTTGTTTTTTTCCTTCATTCATTTTTTAATGGTATTATGTATTGAGAAAAATATTCTGCCATATTTTTCACTAATAACAATCACAAGGAAAAATTAAATAGCATATATATACTGAAAACCATTTTATTTCTAATCTTCAAATTAATGCATCATCTATGTATCTATCTATCTATCTATCTATTTATATATATATATATATATATATATATACACACACACTCTCTCTCTGTCTTCACACACAAACACACACACACACACACACACATATATATATATATATATATATATATATAAATATCCTTGCTTCAGTCCACATGGATACAATCTTTTCCACATGTTCGACAACAAATAACAATTACTTGGAAGTGTTGCTTAGCATTAATATAAAACGTTTGTTATTTATAGCCAAGAGAAACTTTCTTGATTTAATAGTTGCCAGGAAAGATGATGTATTGGAGTTATTAGATTTTCGTATGTTTGGGTGTAATCTTTTATAAGGGAATCCACATATCAGACGATGTAAATCTTCTCCATTTAACAGGAATGTAATCCTGTGGCAAAATATTGCATTTACCTAGAATTTCTTCCGCATGGATATGGTGTGAAAATAAGTAGGTAAAATATCAATAGTTCCGAAACAATATTGATGAAATGATAATGATACGGCGTATATTCTATTACAGTCTATTTATTCTCCTTAATGTTTTCAAAAAATTAATATTTCGATTGCGTATTGCTCGATGAATTTTATGCAACAGAGACGGCAAATATAGGTTCATTGAACATGTTCATCTACAATACTTTTCTACGTTGTTTTGTATATATGCGAATTTAAAGAAATGAAGCCTATAATATTTTAATCTGTTTAAGATTAATCTGTTGTGGCAAATGTCCATAAAATTGGGCAATTATACCGGGTGCAGCAGAAATACCTCCTAAACATACATCCCAGAAATACCATACACGTAATGGCAATAGTATCTTCTATTATTCAATATCTTACTATTATATAGGAATTTTCGCCAGGCCCTTTACAAATGCGAAATATGAGTTTAGATATTAAAAAGCAGTTCGACGTCTTCTTTTGTTGTCTAACGATATTTTCTTATCTCTTAATAGATTGCTCATTTTATTTTGGAAGACGTCATCCGGTATTCATTTGCATCTTGGGATTTCTGTATCACATTTTATATCGCACGTTACACCCTACCAACATAGTTAAATATATTTCTTTTTTCTTCATTTTCTTTAAGACTTCCTTTTTTCTCAGCATCTATCTGTAAAGCTACATTTTAACTGACCAGTTTTCTCTTAATCTCTGAGAAGATTATCCGGAATCCACTGACCCACAAGATGATTGGTATCATATAGCATTTCAGCAGTTTTGTTGAATTTTAATCAAATATCCCTGCTTCTTATTACTCTGTTCAGATTTTGAAATGCATTTTCCGCTAATGTAATGTACGCTCAAATTTCGGTGTCGCATTATTCATCTTCTGTTAAAACCCGTCACAGATATGTAAAATTCAATAGTTAATTGATATTGGCATCTCCAATTTGTAGCTTTTCCTTTTGTTGACGGTCATATTTCTGTCTTCTTACAGCTGATGTTCTGTTCATTTTAATCGTTTTCTTTCATTACCTTTTCTAGTAAATCCTATCATTTTCTTTCTGTTTCTGTCTCTACAAAATATCATCTGCGTATCTTTATATTTTTAATATTACATCTAATCATAATACGAAATAAAATGCAGAAGGATATATACCTATGTTTTATACACTATGGAAAAAACCTTTGGTAAGTTACAGCACTAGGGAATTATCTATCTGACTATATTTCTGAGATGAGGCATTGTAATTATGCATATTTTTCGGACTGTTCTTCTCATCTTCTTTGTCATATTCACGACATTTCGGCCGTTGTACACTGCGGCCTTCTTCGGGTGATTAGAATGTTTTCGTAATGCCCGTTTGTAGGAGAAACTTTGTAAATCACAGTTACAACAATAGTAACGCCCTTAAACAATACTCAGGTCAGACGCTGCTAATCCCCGTATATATGTTCTTCCTTTACCCGTCACGTGATCTCATTATTTCAAGGTGAAGTCGACTGTGCTAGCTCTCTGGTGATTTGTATTCAAACCCAAGTGTCTGAAGCGACACTTTATTCCTATAGGGAACCTCCCCTTTGAGATGACTTCTTCTTCAGTCGGTATTTCTTCAGCCTCGGTTCAGTAGTTAGAAATTCTGTTGCTACTTTTTTTCTCTTACCTTAAAACCTTTGTTCAAAAATTTCTGATGGCGCGGGTACGTTAAACGTGTCATACAAAATTTCCATAGGTACCTCTTTTCGGATTTATTACTTTTAAAATCAGTGAATCTTCGTGTTAACTGGTTAAGGTGTCGCTTATGTTTTCACTTTTGTCTCTGTATCATGTATGTCATTTTGCCGATCCGTCTCTTTATAACACCATCTTCCCAGAATACTTTTCCACTTTGAGACAATATAAAAATACCTTATCTCCAGGTTTGAAGTATTTATTCATATTGTTATTTCTTGGTGTTCTCGCCTTACGTTCTAGTAATAATTTACTAAAAACGGACTTAATCTTCCTGGCGAAAATCAACACTACAGCCGACATTCCAGACACGGTGTTCGGGTTTGGTGTTATTCTGTAAACACTCAAAAACTGTTATAGCATTGCTTCATCTGACTCCTCTCTTTCCGACTTTTTATTGCCCATTTTAACGTATATACAAAACGTTACGCTTTTCCGGTTTATCTGGGGTGATAAGGGGGAATTGTAAACAGTTCTATTGCTAATGATTTATAAAAAAACAAAAAACAAAAACACTTTAAATTCACAATATGTGAATTGTGCCCGGTTTCCTGAAACGATAGTCATGACCGTTTAGTGTAACTATCGACTAACACTAGAGAGTATGCTCCGTTTAACAGTCCTGCGAAGTCTATACGTTTTCTGGACCATGGCACATTAGTTTCCGGCTAAGGTTGAAGTTTGAGAGGTGATGACTTGACTGCGAGAGCACATGATGCATGATTTCACTAAATTTTCAATATTTTGATACATTTTTTGCCAATATGTATAACACCACATTATGGATTTCATTCTAGAAATTCCTGGATGTTCTAGGTAAAATTCTTTCAGCATACGTTTTTGCAACGATGCTGGTATCACAATTCTTTCTGCGTACATAAGTACATTATTACATAAAGTAAATACATTATTTCCAGTAATATTTCCTTTAAATATTAATAGCTTTTTCATTGTCATTATAAATTCGTCTTTTTCCCGATTTTATTTCTCATTTTCTGTAATTTTATGGTGAAACACAACTATTCTATAGTTAATAAACTCTCCCACCTAATATAAGTAGGAGTAGTAATAGAAACGACAGTCAGTTGATGTCGGACGACAGTTAATCGAATACGAAAGTATCAGCAACCACAAGATTACTCTGCGTAATACCTACTATATCGAGTTCCTAACGTTTTGTACGTCGAACCTATTTTAGGACGGATTTAGTACAAATACAAGCCTCCATTGCGAAATCACTCCACAACAACTTTTGGCGACGAGGGATTCGAACTCATACGGTGGAAGAAAAAAATTCGCTCGCCATAACAACTTTGTCGACGAGGGATTCGAACTCGTACGATGCAAGAAGAAATAATTCGCTCGCCACAATAACTTTGGCGACGAAATTCGCACTCATACGGAGGAAGAAAAAATTTGCTCGCCACAATAACATCGGCGACAAAGTCTCGGATTCACACTTAAAAAAAAAAAAAAGTTTTTCGCAAGCCTAGACGTCAACTTAGTGACGAAAAAATCTGTCGTATTCTCAACTGAGAAAAGAAATATTTTTTCCCGATAATACAGTTTGCTCAATTAGGTCACGAATTGCAAATTCGTAGGACCCCCCTCTACAATATTTAGGCATTGTGTAAACTTTTTGCGAAGATGGAGGAATGCAATAATATATCCCGGGAATTCTTTAAGTTCCAGTCGGAACAACAGATGACAATATTAGAGCAACAAAACATTCCATATGCAGCTACAGGAGGAAACTTTCAATAGACAAATGTAATTCCAACAAAAAATGGAACAAATGCATATGGAATTTAAAAAAAAAACAAATTCTGGAAATAACTGAGAAGAGGAAAGCGAAAAAATTTACAAAATGATTCTTTCCCAGAGAATACAATATGGAATTCAATTGAAATATTCACGTACAATCCAGATGAAGAGATAACTTTTGAGGAGTATTATAAAAAATATACGGACGTGTATAACGAGGACTGCCACTCGTGGTCTGAAGGAAAGAAGGTTAGGTTTCTTTTAAGCAAATTGGGAACTGCTGATCATAACAAATTGGTAAACTACATTTTACCGAAAAAATCTAGCGAGTTGACATTTACCGAGGCGGTAAATATATTTAGTGAATTATTGAGTAAAAAGACATCTCTGTTTCACAAGAGGTGGAAATGTTTGAATCTGATGAAAGATGACGAACAAGACTATATAATGTACGCAGCCAATGTGAATAAGCATTGTGAAGAATTCAAGATGGTAGAGTTAAGCGCAGACAATGTTAAGTGCTTGGTGTTTGTTCAGGGGCTGGTATCGGAAAGAGACGCAGAGTTGAGAAAATATGTACTGGCAAAATTGGAAAGCAATCCAAGTATTACGGTGTAGAGGTTGGCAGAGGACTGCGCAAGATATGTTAGCGTAAAGAAAGATTAAAAAAGATAGAACAGTCTGGCGTTTCGCATGTTATGAAAATACGCTACAAAGAAGAAAGTCAATCTACCAAAAAGAATTCTAAAATTACGGATTATCAAGCAAAAAGTGAAATACCAGAGAAAAATAAACAAAAACTCTCGAAGCCATGTTTTACTTGCGGTGAACTACACTGGTCCAGATATTGCGATTTTAGGAATAAAAATGTTTCAACTGTAAAAGAGTGGGTCATAAAAGCTCGCAATGCAGACAATAAAATAAGAAAATTAAAGTCCAACGAGGTAAAAGATGGAATAACCAGAAAATTTGTTACCGTCGAAATAAGTAATAAAAATATAAAAATGCAACTTGACACTGGCTCAGATCTATCTATCATAAATTTGCATACGTGGAAGAAGTTGGGAAAACCAACTTTAATGAAGACAAAGAAAATCGCGAGGTCAGTGACGGGAGAAAACATAGAATTTATTGGGGAATTTGTTACAAACGTCACGTTAAATAAAAAAACGCGAAAAGCTAAACTATTTGTCACAGAAAATACCACAAACTTACTTAGTAGGAATTGGATAACAGAATTCCAGTTATGGGATCTACCGATAAATTCTTTCTATTACAAGGTAGAAAGTTTAAACTCCGAAGCCCAAAAATTAGAAAAGAAACTTAAGGAAAAATTTCCTACTGCTTTTTCTCCAGGGTTGGGAACGTGTACCAAGATGGAGGCAAAATTCCAGCTAAAAGAAAACGCTCAGGCGATATTCAAAAAGAAAAGGAATGTGCCGTTTGCCTCAATTGACAGATTATAAAAAACCGGTGTACTTAAAAAAGTTGAGTATTGTGAATGGGCTACACCAACGGTATACGTGGGAAAAAAGCTCCAGAAAGTAAAGGTGAAGCCGACATCGAGAAAAATTGGGGAGCGAGTTACCCGCAGCCAAGGACATGCAGTATTATTAAATGATTTAAGTCAACTGAAGTCACCACAGAAAACGTTAAGAAGCACAAGATCAACAGAAGTAAAGCTAGAGGCTGAACAAATAGAACCACAAGAAGAACCTACAGAAACTGTGATACCATCCTTAAGAAGCTCAAAGCGGAAGGTTGTTTCTGGTAACACTATGGAGGTACCAAAAAATAAAAAAGTGGATTGTCAATATGATGTACTTGTGGAAAGGCGAAAAATTCACGTGCAGACGGCACATTAACCAGATCAGAGGACTTTCTTCAGACGTGGTTGACAGCGGTCCCGCGAAAGAAACGCCGTTGGAGGTAATTTTTAATATGTTTGATCTAACAACGCCAGCATCGATTTTACCTGAGGTACGCCGATCCAGGAGAAAAAGAAAGGCAACTGAGCATTTAAAATTGGATCCAAAAGGTAGGAGATACTCTATCATGTTGCTAAAAAGTGAAGTTTTTTTTGTTTTTTCTTCATATTTCAAGTAAAAAAATAAATAAAGAAAACTGTTTTACTCCTACGGAGTAAAGTTTTAGGAGGGGAGTGTTATGGGGAAACACACCTATTCTATAGTTAATAGATTCTCCCGGCTAATATAAGTAGGAGTAGTAATAGAAACATCAGTCGATGTCGGACGACAGTTAATCGAATACGAAAGTATCAGCGATCACAACAAGATTACTCTGCGTAATACCTATTATATCAAGTTCCTAACGTTTTGTACGTCGAACCTATTTTAGGACCGATTTAGTACAAATACAAGCCTCCACTGCGAAATCACTCCACGACAGGGAAGTCCTCTTACAGTATTGTATAATATATTATTAATTTCATTTTCGGCGTTTATCGCCGAAATTACTGTGTCCCCGAGTGGTTCGCAAAATTTTGTTTTTAGTCTAGACAATCTGTCTGCATGACTTAATTTTTTGAATGTTAGAAATTCCATTTTATACTTATAGTTCAATAGGATAGTTTCCCAGCGCTGCAGTTTATTTGCTGTATGTGTGGGAACACCCTTTTTTATATCCATATGTGGACAAAAATGGACGATTGTCTGTCTGTTGTGTAATTCTCTACCATGTATGAATTTATTAAACTTTTCATAGCATATATGACGGCCAATGTTTCCTTTTCAATCTGACTGTAGCTTTTTTCAGCTATAATTAATGACCTAGAAGCATGAGCTGTTGGTTTAGTTTTTCTGTCCTCATATTTGTGTAGTATCATCGCTTCAATGACGGAATAACTTGCATCTAATGCAACCACAATCTTTAATTTAAGGTCAAAATCAGCTAGTGACAAATCCGCCGTTATGACTTTCTTCATGTCTTCGAAAACACTTCGACATTTTTTTGACCAATTCCATTTCACATCAAGAGTGGTCTTAATTCGTGCAGGTTTGGTATATATATATATATATATATATATATATATATGTGTGTGTGTGTGTGTGTGTGTGTGAGAGAGAGAGAGAGAGATAGAGAGTAATTAGCAAACTCTAAAAATGATTGTAATTTTGTTATTTGTTGGAGCGGGCATGTCTTTTATTGCGCTTGCTCTTGTAGGATCCGACATGTCTGGACATATTCACTGATCTTAAAATCATTTTTTTAATTCTCTCAAATATTTTTTTTACGTCTTTCGTATGTTGCTTTAGGGTCTTACTTTTAATAAATATATAAATATGCTTGTAAAAAATCTAAACCGGCAAGCGTGGTATCCATTATGTGTTGTAATAGGCTTGGTGCTGCTTTTTATACCAAAAGGATGTCGTTTAAATTTGTATAATCTTTAATGAGTGTTAACTGTTTATAGTTTTGAACAGTCTTCGTCTACTAGTACTTGTAGGTAAGCGTCTGACATGTCCAATTTAGTACATACACGGATTTTATTATTTCTTTTTTTTAACGTAATCTGTTGGCGTTGCCTATTTGAAGTAGTCTATTTTTGAAATCATACCTAATTTTTCTAGTCTGTCTAATTCCTTATTAATTGGTTCTAAAGCTGCAAAAGGTACACTCCTTTTTGGCTTAAATGCCGGCGTTACATTCACTTTAAATTCAAATTTAGCTTTAGTTTTTGTGCATATCCATAGACCTTCCAAGAAAATTCCTGGAAAACTTTTTTCAATTCATTCTTAATTTTTCAGTTGCCGTATTAAAACCGGAGGTAATCATATTTATTCTGTTGCAAAAAGAGTTATTTGGAAGGTCCCAAACATCAAATAGGGCAACCCAGTTTGTTACAAATAAATTAGCAGTATTCTTCAATACAAGCATCACCGCTTTCTTGGTTTTTCCAACAAAAAAAAATGTTACAGGTCAATTCACCCCCCACGACAAATTCAATCTCTTTCCTGAAACTCCATGCGCAACTTTTATTAGAAATCAATAAACTGGGTTCACCCATTTTCCTCCATGTCTGTTCATTTATGATAGTGATATCAGATACTATTAATTTCCACAAAAAACAAATTTTGTCTTTTGAGATGTTTCTGACTCAGTTAAAAACACGTTCAAAGTTTTGTTAATTTTCTTTTTATGCTTCTCATATTTGCTCCATGTATTTATCATGTTCACACACCTTTTTTTTTATTTTTCCTCCATTCCCACATTCGTAGCATTTTTTTTTTCTTGAAAAAATATTACTTTTGAAATGCTTACTCCCACAATCGTGGCGATTATTAGGTATTGGGGGTGGGGTAATCGTCTTTTATTACTGTTCTGTTAGGATTTGAAAAACATCTACAGACTTTTCTCTTAGCTGATCTGACGCTATGTACTTGTGACATGTCCCTTACCTCATCATTTGCGGTATCGAGTTTTGGATTTATAATACGTTGAATCTGAAGTCTTCCGTAGTTTTAGTAAATAATTAAAAAAACATCTGTTGTAATTGTAATTGCTTTTCCGGTTTTGTCTTTGATGCTTCAATTGTTGTTCTTTTTGTTGCTTTCGTAGCGCCAACATTTGAATCCTGATAGATTTTAGTTCTTCCATTTTACTTCAACACCTCAAATTATCGATTCATGACTCTTGCATAAGTGACAAAGTCTTCATCGTCTGGCTTTACTAAGTTAAGACATTGCCATCGTGTATTAAATAATGTGCACCTATCACCAAAATCTTTGAGTTTCATAAAAATATATGTCATCTATTTGTTAGGATAGGAGGGATATACTTCACATACTTTCATGTTCAGTTTCCTTAATAATAAACGAACATTTTTTCATCATTCCAATTTGAACAATCTCTTTTGAAGATTACTTCGTATCTTCTATAATAAGCGGAAGAACTTATCCTTTCGTCTGGATTGTACACAAATTAAATTAGCAACAGCATCTGAAGTGAACGAATCTCAAGTCTTTCCTTCCGTAGTTTTACTAAATAATTCAGAAAACATCTGTTGTTATTGTTGTTGTTGTTGTAATTGCTGTTCATGTTTTATCTTTGTTGGTGCAATAGTTGTTCTTGTTGTTGCTTTCGTATCGCCAACATTTGAATGATGATAGATTTAATTATTCTATTTTGCTGTACTACGCTGAATATGTGGTAGATTAATTTCTCTTTCCTCATCCTTTGCGGTATCGAGTTTTGGATTTACAATACATTGACATTCTTCTGCTAATTTCCAGAGAGATAATTTGGAATTCTAATTTAGCAAGTACGCTGGATCTTATTTCCGCGTCCTTATTAGAAGTTAAACCCAGAACAAATATTAGGTATTTAAATAAATCTGGAGTTAATTCATTTAACTTGAACTTCTCAATTCGTCTGCATTGTATAAAAATTCGCTGACTGAATTAGCAACAGCATATGGGGTGAATGAATCTGAAGTCTTCCGTAGTTTTAGTAAATAATTAAAAAAACAAAAACTTCTATTGTTTTAATTGTAATTTCTATTCATGTTTTCTCTTTGTTGCTATAATTGTTGTTCTTGTTGTTGCTTTCGTAGCGCCAACATTTGAATGATGATAGATTTTAGTTCTTCATTTTGCTGTACTACGCTGAATATGTTGTAGATGAATTTTTGAATAACTTCGCCTTGTTATTTCTCTGTAGTCCTGCAAGTATGACATCTCTTTGGTGAAGTCGTAAAATATTACTGAATATCCTATTATACGTGTAGGATACGTATATTTTATTTTCCTCGTATAAGTCCAACGAATAATCGTTGCCACTTTTGTAATGTCAGTTTGTAGGAGGGACTTGGTTAATTACAGAAATCAATAGTATTAACAATATATTTACTATTGTATTTATACAATAATTTTGGCACGTGACCAAAGGAGAAGGGCGAAGTGGTTGGTCTTCGCTAAGTATGCTAATCCTAGTTAATCACGATCACGACCTATTCATCCAATAAAATTGATTCATTTACCACCAGACCTAATTCATCAATCCTACATATACCACAATATCACATATTCATACCGCATGAAATAAAAATCTAAAAAAGTTTTATTACAAAAATATAAAAAAAAATATCATGGATCGTGAAATGAGGGTGGGAGGAATGAAACCAGAAAACTAACAAAAGATTGTAACAAAAGAAACTAAAAGAAAGCATACGTTAGTAGGATCAGACCACAGCTCAAAGTAATAAGAGTGGCCGTTCTTTCGATAGACAGAATCAAGTAGCACACTCACTAATAGAGTAGGAAAGGTAAATTAAATGACGGAATTAGAAAATTAAAGTTTGACCCAGCGGAGATGAGAAAAGGAGAGGGGGGCAAAAACAAACTAGTGAGGTTAGGAATCTCGACATGGATCATTACAAAAGAGAGAGCTGGGAACAGACCAGGAACAACATTTGTTCACATTAACTAGGAAAACAAATCGTGTCTAGCTTAACCAGGGGGAGGGATCATAGGAAACCGTTGTGACCAAGTGCATTTAAAAAAGGAACGTAATGCTAACCGCTTTCACAAGAACCAAGCTCGCTGCTTTCACCCAACTTTCGCTGAAATCTGTCGATAACATGCACTTTCTCTCAGCCCTGGTCTTTACTTTCAGGTGATGCCGAAAGATTCGAACCAGAGTCTGACGAGAATAACGTTCGTATCGCAAGATTCCCTCCATCCACAACGTCCAAATCACCATTCAAGCCACGGCTAGAAGCGTCAGAAACACCATTCCTTTGCTTCAGAGAATACGGGGGTGACACATTATCGCACACGTATGCGAGGCTGATGAGCACGATAATATCGGGATCGCATGTGAGGACAATGGTAAAATGTAAGGTCTCACCGATGATAGTCGGGCAAATCCGTCCAGCCCCATTGAAAAATCCTATTATTGAGAGATAGCACATTCCGAAACAATCAGCAGGTAAGTAAAAACTGAGGTAATTCACCGCTGGCAACTCGGCGAACGAAAAGCCGAGCCGCACACAGAAAGGATCCTTCTCGACCTACTCCACTAATTCACGATAGAAAACCTTTCGAGGCCGTGAGAATCACTGGACTGAGAAAAGCTCATCAAGGCCGCTTGATAGTCACTGAGGAAAGTCGACAGTTTCACGGACCTAAGACGGTGCTCAGCCCAGGAAATAGGAGGAGTAATAGTAAGGCTAGGGAAGGTGTGCCTTACACTCCCCTCCAAAACGCGGGGTAGGAACGCCAACCTCGAGCCATGTTGATGACTCACCAAATGTGGCAATCCTAGAACCCTTATGACACGGATGCTGGACACGGGCTTCTTTACGAACCTTCTACTTGTGCCGAGCTCATAAGCACTCAATCCCATTCCGATTGTCTTTGCAAAGAGGAAGTATAGCCAAGCGATAAAAGATGAGAGGAAAGAAGTAAGTGGCACACACCTCGGCTCTACCCTTCAAGGACAACCTCCTTCGAAGCCAAGTCTCAACCGACGCTCTACCCACTGCCTGTACTTCTGACCAATTTTTCTACAGTTGAAAGTAGAGTCCAAACCACATTCCAAGAATATGGACAAGACCGTCCATCCAACCAAAGAGCCCCAGAAAAGCGACCCCCTTCCAGGAACGTAACTGCAAGCCAGAAGACTTGTTGCGGTTAATATTGGCCCAGGTGACGTTTTCGTACCGTTCAAGCACCTACTGTATTACATCAATGTCGCTGTGGCACGACATAAAAATGGATACGTCCTTGGCGTACGCGGAAACCTTGGCTCGAATTCCAACATAGAAAGCGATTCCAATTAGGACCGGCGAAGAAGACGCTCTAACGCCAAGAGTGGCTATTAATGGGCAACCCTGAAGAACCAACCGAGACAGCACAAAAGCGCGCGACAGCTTTTCGTTTACCTGCACCACAGCACGGTATTTATTGTATAATATATATATATATATATATATATATATATATATATAGTGCATAAAAATTATTTAGCAAGCATTGGGGACGGGTTCCTGACAGGGAAAAAATCTAAAATGTCCATATTTCTGTATGTTCAAAAGGCCATCGTTCTACCTCAACACAACAACTCATAACAAATGTTCAAATTTTTCTACACATGGATCCCCACGTCAGCTTATTGTTTGGCGGAACCTTTAAAATGATCACAGACAATGTCGAATAGTTTCACATGCCCCTATGAGAAGTTGGGGAAGCCTCTCTGCATTATGGATGGCATCTGCATAAACCAATTGTTTTAGGTAGCCCAACAGATAAAAATCAAAATAATACAGGTCGGGGGAACAGGCAGGCCACTGAAAAGGCCCTCCCCTAACTATTCATCTTTCATGGTAGATATCAGCCAATGCATGGCGAACAATGTCACTAAAATGTAATTTTAATGCATATATTTACCAAAATTGCACAAATATTACATATACAACCTTGTGCAAATTAACTGAAACAACCGCTTTAGTCTCCTTTCTTTCACCATATAGTCAGATTTAGATCTACTGGAGTGACAGGGTGTAATCGATTTCTATTTTTCCTTCAGATTAGGTTATTTGCAGTGTTGTGCAGTAATATGAATCTATTTTCGGGGTGCATGATGAAATTTATTTGGCCTTGGAAAATATTGCGTCATCTGTGTTTACATCAAATTTTCATCAACGCCCAGACACTAGAGCCTCGACTGTTGGTTAGTTGTTCTATGGCCATCGTATCAAAATTTTAATTCTGCACAAACACACCTGGTAAGCCTTAACAAAGTACTATAGACTGGCTCGAAAACTTTTTTGATTTAAATCAAATCGAGAATCTGTGGTCAGTCTGCAAGAAAAGACACAATGGAATGGGTGTATACGAGGTACTAACATGTGAACTGGGTTATGTTTCATTGGAAAAATACGAAAATAAGTAAATTATAATGGAATTATTCGTATTGTTTCAATTAATCAGCACATTTATATAGTTACCAAAGTTACACAAAATATCTTCAAATATTAAAGAGTAAATATTAATATTAAAGAGTAAATTTATTTCATAAAATCGACATTCGCTCCAACGACTTCAGAATCTCTTGCAATGTCCTGGAACTTTTTTGAACAGTCCCCTTCTTTAAATTGGTTAACGTTGTCATAATGGTTGGCTTCAGTCCAGTTTGGTGTTACAAAGAGTTTTGTTCATCTCTCGCCCAACTGCACCCTATATTTAATTATCAAGGGGATTGCAGTCTGGGAAGTTAGGTGTCCAGATGTAAGGGGTGATGTGGTCGTAGAATTTGTCTGACAGCCATGACTGGGTTCTACCACATAAATGGTAGGATGCAGAGCCGTATTGCCAGACATAGCGTCTTCCAGGGAAGCACTACTTCCTCAAGGCACATACTGTAGGCCTCCATGTTGGGTCTGAAGCCCTGTGGGAAGATGAATGGAAGCATAATGTCGCAATAACTAGGGATTACTCTAAGCACATTCGTAATCAGCAGCAGACTTATCAAACTCATTCCAAATCCTCTGCATTGTCCTCAGATTGAAAAACACTTTGAAATGTTTGCATTGGTAATTCGGGGCGAATGTTAAGAAGTAGAGCATGTCATTTCTAAATTTTAAAGCTATGGGGCTTTTTTTCAGTGTCCAAATGACCCTACTATACTGTGCAATTGACAAAATAAAAACAAACAACTCACATGCGCGAAATTAAAAATATAAAATGGCGACAATTTACCTATAGCTCTCTGTTCATTGTGTATTTGGTAGCAATCCCTCTTTTATAGAAGTTTCATTAAAGATGATTTTCAAGGTAGTGCCTCCACATTTTTTATTTAATTTTTCTTATGTTGCTATTTCATTATTTTCTGGACATTAAGTATGTAAATATTTTCCAAATGCTGTGTATGATGGTGTGTTTTCGGTTGTTCTTCTAGACATTATGAAGGATGAATTTTATTTTTTATTTTTAACTGAATGCATATAAATCGTACAAATACAACTATACTAGTCTTATAAACACGTGAAAAAATAAAAATAATGGAAATATGATTAATAAAAAAGTAAAAGTCAACACTCAATATCAAATGTAACTCTACATAGATCACACATACACATACACAAACACACACAAACACACACATACAGATATAATACATGAAAGGTTAATGGTAAGAGTTGAATCAGATCAAGAAACAGTATTAAAAAGTGCTTAATACATGTCTAAGAAGTAAAATAACATATAGAGCTTTTGATATAAAAATCAGGTAAGTTTCTACCTTACATTAGCCTCAGGCGATTTTTATCAAATGTACCAGATTCAACTGACCTTCTAATATTTAAATTGTATATATCCGAGGAAAAGGAATAGGAACCGGAAAATCATTTGATATACACCACGTTTAACCAAATAGACAGTACTAAATTAGGCCAGAAGTTCCTCAATTTAACTGATAAACATTTCCCTAGAAATAATCCTCTGACAAAATACAGGGGTTGGGCAAAATAATGAAACCACCTGGGAAGTTCAAACAAATTTATTTTAATATTGTGTAGACCGCCGTTGGCAGTAATTACAGCCTTAATTCTAAGAGGTATGGATTCATACAAAGTTTGAATTGTTTCCAGAGTAATTTTTGTCTATTCTTCTGCCAAAATAATCTTAAGCTCCTTCAGTGATGATGGTGGAGGACATTGACTCCTTACTTGTTTTTCTAAAATGCACCATAATTTTCAATAATATTGATATCTCGGGGCTATGGTGGCTAGTTAAGGTGGTCTACTTCACAGGAATGTTCTTCGTGCCATTCAGACATAATTTTAGCTGTGTGAATTAGTGCATTATCGTCCTGAAAGATTACATTTCCCTCTTCATTTAGTTCCGCGACCACAGGATGAATTTGATCTGTTAAAATTTTAAATAGTCTTGACTTTTGATAATGCCATGAAGGGAAACCATTGGGCCGGCAGATTTCCAAAATGTAGTCCCCCAAATCATCACAGAGCCGCTTCCATTTTTATCAGTTGGAAGAAGACAGTCTGGATCAAATGTTTTAGGCTATCTCCACACGTATACTCGACCAGATGTCAGAAATAAGGTAAAGGATGAATCGTCCGAGAAAATAACTTTCTTTCATTGTTCCCTGTAGGTTTCTACAATATTCTCTTGTGTAAAATTAATTTAGATTCAATATAGCTCTGTATTGATGTTTAGTTAGTATTATTAACATCTTATATCGATTAGGACGTATTATTAACATCTTATATTGATTAGGACGTATTATTAACATCTTATATTGATGGTCTTTACTTAACAGTTGCATATTAATTTACCAAAGTACTTTTGAACTGTTGATTTGTTTTTTTTTTTTTAGCGGTTTCTCAAAGAAACCTTTTAATTATTAATTGCAAAATTCTATGGGTAGATGGCCGGCCATATTGCTAATTAACATTATGCAAGATTATGCTCTACCCCTTTACCCTTAACTTCCTGTGAAACTTGAATGTTATACTTCTCTATATTAATGTAGAAGTTATGTAATCATTTGTATCACTCCTAAACGAAAATGTCTAAGATTTCTATATAGACAACTTCAAATCATGACCTCTATAATTTCTTTTCAGTTGGTTTAGATTTTAGTGTAGGCATCCATTTTTGATTGGTTAATCATGGCAAACCCACAAGCCTCATTTTAATTCTGTTTTTTTTTTTTTTTTTTTTTTTTTTTTTAAAGAGGAAGTATACTGCTTTTGAAATTAATCGTTCACTCACCAGTAATTTACCATCACCCGAGGAGACACATTTGTAGTGTTGATACACGATTGCTATTGTGTAGCGATTTAAAACATGGTTTTATTTTAATCCCGGATAATACACAATATTTAGCTCTACTTTCTATTGATGACTCTCTTAAATTAAATGTTACATACAGTCACATTATACTCCATTTATTGTCATTTTACTTATATATATATATATATATATATATATATATATATATATATATATATATATGCGCACACAAGTACACTGTAACAGCACACGTACATAAATGCACATACACACACACGTACACACTCAAAGTAGAACAGAAAATCAATAGACAATTGCCGATACCTACTGACGAGTGAGACGAACAATTACACAAGTGTTCTCTGGAGTAGAGGTGCTGAACATGACATCAATCCCCTAAGTGACAATTTGTATATTTGTAATACTCCTATATATATATAATAGTAATCATATATATATATATATATATATATATATATATATATATATATATATATATGTGTGTGTTTGTGTGTGTGTGTGTTATTCATGGGTATATATATATATATTTATGTATTACTCATATATATGTATGTATGTATGTATTACTCATTTCATGCCATGAAATGCAACTAATACGCAGATGTTTACACAGCTGAAATTGTAAGAGAAGACTTGGACTAGGGAGAACTGAGGAAAGGTCATATAAGAACACGGTTCAAGAAAACAGATGATAGAAGTGCGAGTAAAGGAACTGTAGAAGTAGCAGTGGAGGTTGCATTTAGCTATTTCCACGCTAAACGTGTGGGACCTAAATGTCAATCTAGTAGCACGCTTAAGATTATGTATGCTGGGTATCAGGGAAGAAATGTTCATCGGAGAAACAGACTGAAAACGTGATGCCATGTAAGTATCGATTACATTGCAGATTCTTCTTTTGATTTTGTCAAGAATCTCTCTATGTACAGCAGGAGCAGCATACAACACATGTCAGCAGTATTCAATGCACGTACGAATGGTAGATTTGTAAATGCGCAAGATGGACTCTGACGCGATAGATTTTCAGACACGGCACAATGACAAAATTCCTGGCCGCTGATACAGTTATTTTTCTTTAGACATTGTTGTTCCACTTCATGACAGTGCAAAACGTGAGGCCAAGATGGCGTAGTGCGTTGTTCTCCAGGAGTCTAGCATCAGCTGTGCTGATGGCAGAGAGAAATAGTTGGTGTTTAAATTAAAGCAGTTTTGGTTTGGAGGCATTGCAATTTACAAGCCATTTCTTGTACTAGTTAACCAGTGCTTAGAATTCATGAACAGCTGCCAGGTTTACTCTGTCAGATGCATGCTGTAATTCACACCACAGACACACAGACACAGACACACACACACACACACACATATATATATATATATATATATATATATATATATAAAGAGAGAGAGACAGAGTGAGAGAAAGAGAGAGAGAGAGAGAGTGAGAGAGAGATAAAGGTAGAAAAGAAAAGAAAGAGATATATCTTGATAGCGATATCCGGGAATGTGCAGAATGTAAGAGTTAAAAGAAAAGATAAAAAAGATTAAAATGTACTAAAAGCAGTTACTCAAAATAGAAAGCAATAAGAGAAGCGACACTAAGTAATGTACAAGTATTAAGAGTTGGCGTCTCCTTTCTGGCTAATTCCATCATGGCATGCTTTATAACATTAGAAAGACATCGGGAATCAACACTGACTCACCCTGTAGAATGTCACCTGGGAAACATAAGTGACTGCCGTTGATGACCACGTCGAAAGATCAGAGACAAACTATTGGTTTCTCGGTCAAGCCTACATCTCTTGAGAGGATTTTTAAAAAGCTGGTGAAAGGAAGGATGACAGATTGATTGACGTTCTGAGACCAAAAAATAAGAACCTTTTTTTATCGCCAAAAGAAAATCTAGAGAATAAGATATTCTCAACATCTTGTGCGTGGGTCTCCTGTATCTTAGTTATGTTCTGGATTCGAGAACAATTTAGTTCAATATGGAGGTAATAGTGTGAGAAATTGTAGACGTCCAACAGAAATATTCGTAATAAAAAGGATTATATTAGCAATATGTGAATGTATGAAAAATAGGCACGTATGATAATCCAACAGTTAGCAGTGCAAAACAAACACAACATATAGGCGCACGCAAGCACGGACGCACGGACGCACGAACATATACATACCCAAAACACAAATACCTACACACGCATACACACACACACACACACACACACACACACACACATATATATATATATATATATATATGTGTGTGTGTGCGTGTGTGTCTGTGTGTGTGTATATACACACACGCGCGTGCGGACACACACATATATGTATATGTATATGATAAAAAAATAGAAGGGCAGTGAATACAGGATATAAATATAATCCGTGTAGAATCAGGCATTGATATGGTTGACAATGTTTCAGGCTTAAAGAAATCGTATCAGATATGGGCTGGCGCGTACGATTATCTATGACCTATTTTCATATATATATATATATATATATATATATATATATATATATGTGTGTGTGTGTGTGTGTGTGTGTGTGTGTGTACAAATTTCAGATATAAATAAAATATATCTGACAAAAAGGCAATATGAATAAGATAATAGGAAAACCAAACACACACACACACACACACACACACACACACACATATATATATTGTAAAAGTTATAATTGTTCCACCGAGAGAAAAATGTATATTTTAAAAATACAGAGAAACTGCAAACATTTTTAGTTATATTGGGGATTTGTTTTAGTGTTATATATCTTATATTTGATTTTTCATATTTTTGCTACACCTGTTTCCCGTCTCCTGAACTTCTTCAGGCAAATTAGAGTAATCAATTTTTTTAAGGGAATACAATTTCCTTTCGTTCTCTTAATATTTATTGTTTATTTTCTGTTTTTGTTGTGACCCTTGATTTCATTTCCTCGACTGTTGGCAAAAGTGACTTTCTGCCCATGCGGTAATAAAATCATTAGGCTTGGTCTTAGTGGTGGCGTTGACAGATGTGTTGATGATAGATGCCACCTCCTATCCACATATCACCCGTCAAATCTATTTCCATTTCTTTGTATCGTGTGTGCCTGTGAGTGTGCCTGTTCCCACACGCTAGCACATGTATCAGCGTACACACATATATATGAGTGTGTGTGTATATATATATATATATATATATATATATATATATATTCTTCCTGTGTTCTGTAGGACTCACGTGTGTGCCCGTAGTAGTCTGTTTTGGCCAGAGTAAGTATATATGGATACCTGTTTGCATGTGCGTACGTGTATGTATGTGTGCGGTCCGACCAGTCTGTTTGGGGCTATGTTCTGTTTAGTGTTGTTTTGAATTTGTGTATTTTTTGAATTTTTAAGAAACATTAGTTGCCTGTTTATATTGTCATTATTTTAAATTTACCTGATTGCATTCGTAGATGTGTTTCGATACAAAGAGTTTTCTGCTATAATTTGATGTTGTTTAATTGAGGGGCATTCCGTGGTTAAGTTATTGGCTGATGCCTATATATGACTTGCATTTTGTGCATTTGAGTGCATAGATCACATTTTTGGAGTTGCAGTTTAATTTTGTATTTATTGTGAATGTAGTTTTGGGGTTTTCAGAAGTGTAGGAGTTCCCTTCTATAATGACATCACATACCCCACATCTTTTTTGTTGCATTTTGTGAGACCCCACCGTATATTGTGTTGGTTAAATTTGGATGAGGCTAATCTATCTTTTAGGTCTTTAGATTTGTGTTTCCTTTTAATTATTTTGGTTATTTTTAGTATATTTTTCATTTTGTCATTCTTGTTAAGGTCTAGATTTCTTGTAATTTCCCTAAATAGTTCTGAAATGTACTTATTGTATGTTGACACATATGTTAGGTTTTGTTCGAAGTTACGATTTTTTTATTTTGTGGTTGGTCCAGATGGATTTATTTCTGCTAGTTCAAAACCTTTGTTTATTAGTGCTGTCGGGTAGCCTAGGTTTTCAGAGTTATATATAGCTCTTTTAGGCGGGTTTTTCTGAGGTGCTTATCGGTTACTATAGTGCAAAACCTTACGTGCTATGGAACAGGGAATGGATTTCAGACAGCTTTTTGGGTGAAGGCTCTTGAAATAAAGACATTGTTGGGTGTCTGTAGGTTTGTGATAGATATCTTTGATTATCTGGTTGTTTTTATTTCTAATGAGTATATATAAAAATAGTAATTCGTTAAAATGATATATTCTTGGATGAATTTGAAGTTCCGATGTAGAATTGGTTAATATCGACCAATAAGGATTTCCAGAAAATCATCTAAGTATCGTTTGCACAATTTAGTGAAGTGTTTTTTTTATATTTTCCCCATGTATTTGTGCTATCTTTTCACACAGTTTTTCCTCTAGGTAAGCTAATGTTACGATTGGGATATAGTTTTTGTTATCAAATTCAAAAGTGTTCTTGTTTAGAATTAGGTCTATATTATCGAAAATGAATTCCTGATTAAATCTGGGATGTAGTGTTTCTGGATATTTTCCAATCCAGAATGATATTGCTTTTTTACCTAATTCATGGGGTATGTTACTATATAGGCTACTGACGTCAAAATTAGCTATAAGTGTTCCCGGATCAATTTTTGTGGTATGAACTTAAAGAAGTGAATATCCTCTCTGACGTACCTTTTAATCTGCTTAGTAAATGGTTATAGTATTGTGTCTATTAAGTGAATGAGTCTGTTAGTTAGACAGTCTGGTCCTGCTACTATGGGTTTGAATGTAAGGTCACTGGTTTGGTATGTTAATGTATTCAGATTTTAGTATCTCGATAGCTGATTTAATTTCACTCGATTTGTGAATATTTTGTAGACCGTAGAAATTGTTTTTGGTGCAAAGTTTATTAGGAATTCCTTTTCGTGCAGAATTTTGTAATTTTTGATATACTATTTTTGTTTGTGTTCCTGTCGATTAATTTGAAGTTGTTCTTATCCCCTAGTGCTTCTACAACTTTTGTTTTGTAGTATATTTTTACCATAAATGACAATAGCTCTATCTTTATCTGCTTCCTAATTATGATATTTTGACGGATGCTTACTAAGGTTTGATGTTGTTTGTATGTAACGTTGTTGAATGGTTTGGATTTTTCGTAGGACGAGGTTCCAGTGTTTTTCAAATATGTTTAGCTCATTTGTATTATTATTTTGTGGGGAAGAAATTGGATTTTTTTTTTACTAATAATCCATCTGTAATTTTTTCGTTATTATTAAGTGTTTCTTTTAGTCTGAGTTTGTGTTCAAATTCTCTAAGGTTTCCTTTAGGTCTGTTATATTGCTTTTCGAAGCAGGGTAGAATTTTAGTCCTAATTTTAATTTGTTGATTTCGTCTTTTGTAAGTGTATAAGTAGATAGGTTTGTTGTTTTCGGTCTGCATACATCGATGTTTGCGTCAGTACGTTGAAAAAACGACGAAGTTTCCCCCACCACTTCCACAATAACACCAATTCACGCAATCTACATAAAACCAAAATTTTTAAAAATTAATCAGTTTGTCTGACGATCGCTAAAGCGTGAAACCCAAGGTCACAAGCTCACATCTATCCAACCATATATATATATATATATATATATATATATATATATATATATATGTGTGTGTGTGTGTGTGTGTGTGTGTATCTCTGTGTGTATCTCTGTGTGTGTATGCTGATTCATATGAAAGCTAGCGGGGACACACGATCACACGCACACACAGAAATGGAAACAGATTTGATGGTGCGAGGATATGGAGGCATCTATCATCAAGACATCTGTCATCGCCACTACTAAAACTAAACCGAATGATTTTATTACCAATTAGTCAAAAAGTCACTTTTGCCAACAATCATATATATATATATATATATATATATATATATATATATATATATATATATATATATATATATATATATGAAGAAAAGAGAGAAGCCTCAAAAGTGCTTGGTTTTAATATGGAGTTTTAAAATATACATTATAATTTATTTTCCATATTTTCCTACACGTGTTTCGGATCATTCGACTTTCATAAGGCGAATAGTGGTTATTTCAACATATTATTTAAAGGAATTAATTTTCCGTCTTGATTCCTGCTGTTTTATTGTTCTCGCTTCTTAATAATGTTTCTTCTTTATATCATTTTATCATAAATTTGCTATTTTATAGGTGAACATTGTTCGTTATCACTTATGAAGATTTCTCAATATCGAAATGCTTATAGATATAGCGAGAGTTGACATAGGATAAAGATATCAATGCAAAATCTAAGTGCAAATCCAAATCTAGTTCTTTGAAATTATATTGAGGAAACCTTTCCCGAACTGGTCATGTCTTCAGTGGTGTAGCTTCGTTAATATCGGGTTCGTAAATCTATTTAACCAAATATTGGATTCCATGACCGTTTACACCGAAGAGCTCATCCGCCGTTTTAATATCTCTGTTTTCTTATACAGTTGTTGTTCCACTTACTCTTCTCATCAGACAGGGGTCTGGTGTAGAAGTCAGTCTAGTTTCCGACCACTAAACGAATTCAGGGTTGTCCTACTCCAAGTTTATAACTTTGTAGTTGAACAATCCCCTCCAACGTTTGGTTTCAGGGGATGAATTCATACCTTTCCCAATGGTATATTCACGTACGTCACTGTAACGAACATGACCGGAATTCGATCCCGTCTCTTCGAAACCTGAATCCGGGGACCTTTGTACAAATATGTAAATATCTAGGAACTGTTTTAACAACGAAATTTTCCAGTTTCTTAGTACTTAATTTAGCGTTTGGAAACCCACTTTCTATTTATCTATCACTCTAAACTTAATCATTATTGCAAGAATATTGATCGGCGAAGGCAGATTTCAACAAGTAATTAATACTATGACCATCTAAATAAGAAAACTTACCAGGACCAAACGATAGTAAAATACACATGTCAACCAAAATTCTATACAAATGTATACATAGACATCTTTATGAGTGCAACGGATATCTTTTATGACATTCAACCAATAAATAATTATTTGTTCATTATACATACAACCGCATTAAAAAATAATTTCGCTGGAACACATTCTTTAATTTCCGACCAATTCCAGTTCAGTTCATTTTTCCCTTATTTTCAATAAACAGTTTGACTGAGAACACTTGCCGAATAAATTATGTTCAAAAAATGGAATGATAAAAGCTAACAAAATTTGCTGCCTATCTATCAAATTGAAGTGTAGTAATATTAACATTGGTATTATTGAAAACAAGTATGTTTAAGTGCGAATGTGTAGCGATAAAGTAAGTAGAAAGAGATACTATGAAGATTAAACTTGCTCATCATGGGTTCAAATTCACTCGATTCCATAATACAGAAATCAATAAATGTAGAAAATGAAAATATATTAGAACATCGAAAATAATGGTTATTTTATCGCAAGCCTTTTAAATGTACCCACAAAATGATTTAAAAAAAAAACAAACTTTCTTTATAATCTATAATTGCTTTCAGGTTCTTAGAACATTTCGACTTTTTTGGCACACCTCCTATTATCACAATATACTTAATAATAAAAGTAATAAAAAACAACAAGCGTATAAAAATTGAATTGGCTAAACTATGTAAATATGTAAAAAAACATGTAATTTTAAATTCCTTACATATTAGTGATATGGAAACTACGGTAATTTTGGACAGCGAATACAGCGAAAAAAAACAAAAAATAAACCCTGCAATACGAGAGTGATATGATCCATCTCCCTCATTAATGGATCGCCCTGAACGCATATATCAAGGAGAACCTGAAATTTAGTCCCAGCGTAGGTGCTCGGAAAGCCATATACCATATCCCGTCTTGTGAGGAGATAACAGGGAGGGAAGACCCAAGACGAGTCTGTGCTGAAGAGCAGAGTCTCTTCTGGGAGTAAGACAATTCCCCGACACCGTGTATACGGGGTCTACGGGGAAATTCCCTCCACGTACAAATACGGCCTTGTTCCACATATCGCCTCCTGTGGATGCAACAAGAAAAATACTGTTTGCCAAATATCTGTGTGTGCAAATACTCTGCTTGTCGACCTCTCAGCCTTCGAACAGCGAGGAGCCCAAATGTTAGTATGCCGGAGGGCAGAGAGTCGTCTGGAGATGTAGACAGGTACCCTAACTATTATTACGGTGTCTACAGAGAATTTTTGCCGAAGAATCCCTACGATATTGGCTCTCGAAACCGGTAGTTATAATTACTAAAAAGATACGCGCAACTGAATAAGGAAGAACCACTGTGGATGAAATGGCGCGAACCCGCAGTATGCTCTTGGAAATCAACCATGATCTTGCAGACAGCAAAGTATGCCTGCTCGATTCAGAGAGTTCTTCTCTCTGTAAGAATAAGGAAGGGGAGAAAGTGGCATGAACCATCTGCCCCATTAATGGATCTATCCTGAACACGTATATTCAGGAGAACGCTGTTGATATGCAGAGTTCATTAAATCTTACTGATGAGCAAACACTTATTGTCAAGAATAATTCTGCCGCAAGGATAGATTCTTGAACGACCAGAATCGGAAAGATAAATAAATAGTTTGAAAAGCAGACGTAAAGAAAAAATGAAAATGGAATTCGAGATGGGACGCATTAAGAGAAGCATTTGTAACAACTACAATCAAGATCATCGCAATGAAAAATAGAGAAAGAAAAAAAATAGAATGGATGACATGAAATTTTCAACATGAAAAAGAGACACAAACAAAGCCAAAGTTTGGTACAGAATATAAAAAAACTGCAAAAAGAAATTAGGAACAAATGCAGGCAAGCTAAAAATGCATGACTCAACATAAAATGATTAAATAGAAAGAAAGCATATCCCAGATAAAGAAGATATACAAAAAAGAAGGGAATTAACAGGTCAAATTCAAGATTATGAGCAGGATGTATAAAGCCCCAAAACGGGACATTTATATAAGAGAATGAAAATACTACCGAGAAGGAAGGAATATATCTGAAAGTACTACCCGCAATAGACAAAAATCAAAAGAAAGGGATTATGAAAATCTAAAGTGGAAACAGCATTAGCCAAGTTGGAATTCCAAGAATGTGATCAAGTAAGAAGCAACGACCTTAAGAAATTCGAAGTGTGCAAAAATGAAGGTACTATTCACAAATAAATAAGAAAAAAAACTATAGTTACAAAAGTTTACATTTGTAAAGCATAAATGACATTACACAATATATTTGTTCATATATATTTAAGAGTTAGTTGTTAATATCAGGTGGTGCAGTTCTAAATAAACAAACTAAATAAACTAAAGTAAACTAACGAAAAAAAATAAAAGTAAGTAAACGTGTGTACCGGCTAAAAATCATGTGAAGAAACTCATATAAGGAAAAAACATATTGTGTTGATTTCTAATATATATATATATATATAAACAAAGATGAAAACATTCTATATACCTATTTTCGTTAAGGATTCCTTTTCAAAGGTGGATGCTGGCACAAATAAACAAATCAAAGACACAATTCACAAAAAGATAGCAAATGAGGAGAAGAAATCGGAATGCGATTAAGAGAATATTAATTGTAAATACTTAACAACTAAAACCAAATATTAAAGTTTTCCAAAAAGAGAATATGATAGAAATAGCTAACTCATAGTCCCGCAGACAAACACAAAGAATGGCTAAAATGTTCTTTTTGTCTACATAGGCTCGGCTGATATAGTTTAATATATACAGCTTCGAGAACTCGTTAGTGGTGGACAGATCGAGCTCTATGGAGCACAGAAAAGATTGTGTCATTGTAATAGGCGGCATAATAATTGTAGTCTGATAGACGAACTGTGCACGAACTGAGTGTTTTTTGACGAAAGACTCATACTAATAGATTTTAAATAGGCGGAAAGGTTTTGCGCATGACGAGTTTCCAATCTTTGCTCGCTCCGTCCTATGTATACAGCATCGCTGTGACATTTGAAAACTTTGAAAATAGTACTACTAATCTTTTATAAAAGATGGAAACCCAGCAGCGACAGTCTATTTCATGATTAAACACAATCGTTATACATACGCTTTATCCCTGATATTGAGCACTTTAACCGATAAATATAGCATCCTATATATATATATATATATATATATATATATATATGAAGAAGCGAAATTATAGAAAAAATGTTCATTAAAAGAGAGTTAATTCAATGGATAGAACTGTATAATACTAATAATTAGATAAATGCTTGAATATTTGTTTCGATAATTGTCTTTTTATATGGTGAAGATGAATGTTCTGTGTCTGTAATTATATTATTATTATTATTATTATTAATAATATATAATATGCATTAGTAAAAATTCATCTTTGGTACGTGAAAGAATTTTGTTGCTTAATGAAGCAGGTAAGCGTAATGAATTACCGTATACATTTTCTGCAGTGGTACATTTAATCTCTTTTCTAACAGTTGACCATAGCCTAAGAAGAAAGATTAGTAAGTACTAGCTCGATTTGCTTGTATCCGGTTGAGTAGCGAGTGCAACATTTAATTGACAATGAAATCTTTCCACCAGGCCGTTAACACAGGGACTGTTAGCAGCTCTTTTCATATGGGAAGTGCGAAGTTCTGCATGAGTTTCCGAAAAAGAGCTTTAAATGTGGACCTTTACCAAATGTAATATTTGTTGGTACGCTGGAATTAGCAACCCATTGATCTATAAAAAAGTTGGTAATGTTCTTGGCAGAAGTGTACTTGATAGCATAAGCAGAACGCTAACGTTTGAATCTGTCAATAAATGTTACGATATGTGAATAAGCACTGGATGTAGGTAGTGGACCCACAATATAAACATGGACGTAAAGAAACGGGAGTTTGGTGTAGAAAATGAACCATTCGTATGTCTGTTGACTATTTCTTTGACAGGAAATACATTGTTGAGTACAATTTAAACTTCATAGATGTCCAGAAAAATCTGTGGAAATTTATTTTGACAATCTTTTAACTTTGTAGAGAAAAAAAGTAAATACGGGGAATTTGCCCGTTTTGTTTGTTGAAGGCAGCACAGATGAGGAATCAGATGCATTTGCTGATAAAAGTAGCTATATAGACGTGTCACTGTCGATTTAACATAGCTTAGTGTTGTTTGCAGTTGCTTGTTTGACTGAGACAAACGCTTTTATAGCTACTTCAGAAAAAAATTGTTATTTTTGGTCTTTAACTTAAGAAGATTTGTCAATACATATAAGAGATGTGAACACTTGGGGATTATTAATGACCCCAATGACGCCTCATAGTTGTCTCCATGAATTAGGCACAAAACATTTTTGATTGTTTATATTTTACAAGGTAAAAGAATGATACCAGTTCCATCAATGTTATGTCTTAAGAAATCATGAAAAGGAACTCCGAAAATGTACTTTGAAATGTTTATCTTTAAACCACAATCGTTGAAACGTTCAGATATTAACTGAATATATTGCTGATGTTACTCTGCGAAATTACTTGCAACTAAAACCTCGTCTCTATAAGCAAAAACGAAGGGTAGACCACACAGAACTTCGTGTAATAATCTTTAAAATGCCTAGGCCACGCTTCGTCATCCGAATGAAATACGAACAAATTAAATAGGCCAAAATATGTACAGAGAGCAGTTTTAGGTATGTTTCCTGCGTCACGGATTTGGTGATAGCCCCGAATTCATTCAATTTGGGGAAAACGTTTTGGGCAAGAATAAGAAAATCTTGAATATGTGGAACAGGCTATTCATCAGGGACGGTAGATGCATTTAATGTTCTGTAGTCGCTCCACAGTCTCAAGTCGACGTTTGATTTTTGGTACCATATGAAGTGATTTAAATTCGACGAACTTGTTTTGAATGTGACGATTTTGTTGCCGATAGCGGTTTGTAGATTGTGTTTACCGGATGAGGGAATTCGAAATTTTGTAGGTGGAATGACATTGAGTTCTGCTCTAGAGTCTACCATAAAAAATGTATAAGTGACCATGTGTAGATTGAGTAACTGCGACGGTCGATTTTAATCGCTGCTTTGATTGCTTATTTTTCTTCGCCACAGAGGAACACGACTAGATGAATTTATGTGCCTTTTAAACAAACCTGCAGTGATAAAAACACAGGTAATTGGTTGCAGGGTGAAATCGATTTCTGCCAGATTTTCTTGTGTATCTTGGCGGAAATCTGATTGTAACCGATGATCATTCATCATAGAATCAAATAATTGCGAAATTTCTGGCTATAATTACTTAAAGTGATTTTCGTTTGATACCGATCGAATGGTGGACACAGTGAGGTTTATGTCATGATTGCCTGTGTGCCTCAGACAAGCCGGCAGTGATTGTTCTAAAAAAAAAAAAAAAAAAAAGAAGGATATAAGTATTTGTTATAGTTTGGAGGAGTTTCTCAAGCCACAATTCAGGCACGATACCTTCAAACCATGCGTTAATTACCTAAAAGACTTTCTATGTATCGGAGAATCTGAAATGATGTTTTATCTTCCAGAGACATGCTTGTGAAGAGTTAATTTCTATAAGTGGGTGCTTATTGGAAGGATTGCATCTCTTAAATACTAGAATATTTTACCTCGTTTTTCTACCATGGTTTATCTGATTTTTCTACAAGATCTTCTCTACAATTTCTGCAGGGGAAGCGCCAACTGTATACGAATAGATCAAATATTGCAATGTTATTCGTCGAGCATTATATCATCCGTATTTGATAAAACCAGACTCTTGCTCGGATTAAGTTGAAGGGTGGCAGATGCATCATCACGGTGTTTTGAATATCCGACCCTGGTCAATGTCTTACGGAAAAACTGAAGAAATAACATAACATCTCTATCTATAAAAGACAGGATGTGTGCGCACGCGCGCGTGTGTGTGTGTGTGTGTGTAACCAATGCACGGCCGCAATTTTCGACGGATTTGCACCAAAATTTATATGCACATGCTCAATGTTAGTGGCAAGGCCAAGACTGACTTTCCATTTCACAACTCCAACCAGAGTGGAAATAATCGATTTTTTCATGCTTCTACTGTAGTTTTCATGTAGTTCGCGGCCATTTTCTACTGGCCAGAGTGAGAGCCTATAGCTGGCTGCCACGAATAGGCAGGAAGATTTTATTGGTCAGCGTGTGAGCCAACAGCTGACTGACACGAATTGTAACTAGCATGCTAGCATGCAAATAAGTGGGAAAAATTTAAATATGCATGGCACTTTACACCAATTGGCTCATTTGCTTGCTTAAACACAACGTTGATTCTGCAGAACTGGGTTGAGTGTGAAAAAGTATTTGTTGTATCATTCTTTTTTCATTCGTTTTGTCCAGTTACGAGTGCTTTTTTTTTAAAGCAGATCGTTTGCGTTCATTTTGTTTAGTTCTTTTTTCGTAACAGATTTAATTTAGTATAGAGCTTAGAAAAAATTCGCAAGAAGTAAGGCATGTAGCAAAATCAGCACGGCAAAGGTCACTCCTTTAAAGGCCAGGAAGGGCAAAATATTTTTAGTCAAGTGCTAGCGATTGCTGTATGAGTCGTACGATTTTTGAATCAAGCAACGCCGGGCCATGCTGCTAGTTATTAATATTTATAAGAAATAAATAGGGCCGAAGAAGCTAAAATATTACCTTACTTAACTCAATTTTTAAATATCTATATAAAGAAGCGAAAGTATTGCTGGGAATTTTCTGAACTCCTTATTATCGTTCCGGTAAGAAAAGAACTTCAGAATTTGTTGGTGAGGGACCCAGAATCAACCCGGAGGCCTACTTCGAGTGCCTTGAGAATGTAGTGCTGCACTTGGACAAAAGGATGAAAGACCCTTTGTCTATCAGCAGGACTTTTCACACTTCCACACAAGCAGGGGAACCCAGTCATCGCTTTAAGACAATTTCTGCAACCACATCTCCGCTTACATCTCTCTTGACTGAAACACCCATGATGTGTGGGGCTCAGTTGAGCGGGAGACCAGCCAAAATTCCTTGTAACACCAAAGCTTAACTGATCGCAAGGATTATGGTAGCCTTAACCAACTTAAACAAGGAGATCATCCATTTGATAATTATTACTCAACACTGTGGCCCGCAATAATTCAAACAATCAATGATGTCCGCTGTCAGGATCAGATAGCCATTTTAAACACCATAATTTTTCATTAGCTGCATAATAGTATATGCTTCTCGAGAGATTCATAGCGTTTTGAATTCAGTGTAGCTTTTCTCCGAAACTAGTTTTAACCAAAACAGAAAGTTCAGTTTGCCCTAATATTCAACCCAAAGCTTCCCCAAGGGTTTTTGCGCGAAATTAAATGCTATGAAATTCAATTGCAAGTTATGTATGTGTGTGCGGGTGTGTATGTTTCGCACATTTGCTTTTTCATAGAATTTACTCTCATTCAACATTATATCTACTTTCAGTTAAAAAGCGAAAAATGATTAAAAATGGCTTCAACTCAATTATTTTTTTCAGGTTTCAAAGAAGATGAATTTTCACCAGACGTGATAGACTGGTGCTATAGAATCACAAAAAGCTTTAACTAATACCACATTACTTGAACATTTCCAACATCAGTAAGAAAAATGTGTAGGGCCTATAACTAGAAGAATAAATAATGATATAATCAAAATGTTGAACATCCATACTATCCTGATCAAAAGGCTAGGATATAGATTCGTTGAAAAAGTGTTTAACATAAAGAATTTCATAGGTTTCAACCAACAGTAATATTAACTGTTCAGTTAATGAATAGAGAATGTTTCTTGTATGAAAACTCTAATTTTCATCACGGACCTAACGATTACATGTAATGTTTAAAATGTTTTATGTTAAGAATGCTGTGTGTTTTATGAAATATTTTACCAACTATAATGAAGAAATCTTTGCTGAAAATAATACGCCTGAATTTATTCTTACCCGAACATTGCAATTTTGAATTAATTACTCAACCGCATAATTTCTGCACATACATCACAGAAATGAATGATATATTGGATCTGAAAAAATAAAATAATATATGAAAAAATAAAATAATTAAGTATATATATATATATATATATATATATATATATATATATATATATATATATATATATATATATATATATATATATTCCCTACTAAAAACAGCAAATATATGATGTGATCAAATAACATGAAATAATTGCTCAGTTGCAAGCTATATTTCATTACTATTTTCTGAGCGGTTCTCGTTTTTATATGAAAAATAAACAATTCAGTGTGACAACGTTAATCTTCATTCTAAGAATATTTCTAGATTTTGATAGAGGTAAGACGATAGATGATTTTGATAGATGATAACTTTCTTTAAACTCATTCTAGCTTATTTAAAAGAAAGCTTGCATATTTTATTTCCGATACTATAATAAAACTAACATATTAGCGATATTAAAAGACAAGATCTCATGACATATAAGAGAGTTAAAATATTATAAATCTTTCGGGAAACGTCGCTTCGTTGAATTATAATGAAGCAGATGTAGTTGTTGAATGATGGTATTAATTTTATTTAACCTGAGAGTACAATAATAAATTATGTTGTGTATTTTGTTTTAATATTTATAGTATTCTTTATTGACTGAACATACACACCCGATGAGAAAAAAATCTTATTCCAAGACTTCGTAGACAAATGAAGAATAACAGATTTTGAAAAAATTGAAGAAAATAAACTAGCTATCTACTTGTATTTTGTATCATTGGATAAAATACGTAATATGATGACGGATAAGATGTAAGAAAGATATATTAACAACAGGTTACAGAGATAGTGTAAGCGGAGCTTACTCTATGTTAGTGTCCAATACTTGTAGTCGTACGCGGCTCTCACTGTCTCTCTGTCTAGAGTGTTGTGTCGCATACTTAATATAGACCTGGAAGAGTCTATTGTGTAGGTAGTTCCGGTCTCACAATACCCCCTTCCAAGAGTTTTCTTTTTGAAAAGTAGAAAAAATAAAACTGTTAATACTTTTTCCTCTTGGGATTTACGTCGAGCGTTTGAGTAAATTTCCTTTTCTTTCGTGGACGTCACACTTCAGGAGACACTTGTGGCATGTCGAGATCGAAGTGATCGAAAAATTACATCGATCGGCCTTTCACAGCTATTTTGTAGTGATTCCTCCGATTCCTTCAAACGGCATTTTCTCAGCTGGTTCCAATGGCGTTTGTGAGTGGTTTTCGGTCCTTGGACAATATAGACCAGTTCGACAATTCTTTGTTTTATGGTGCCTACTTCCCAGAATGTTATGTTGTTCTTGTAAGCATTGAAAAAGATTTTATCGCCAGGATTGAAATATGAGGCGATACGGTTTTTTTTTTTTTTTAACTTTGCTTGCCGTGAAATAAGTTTGTCGAGGACAGACTTGATTTTCCTTGCGAACATTGTTTCTGCAGGCGAGCTTCCCATAGGCGTGTTCGGATTAGGGGTTATCCGATACACCTGCAGAAACCGTTGCAATGCTCTATCTGTCGGTGTGCCTAGTGCCCTTTTAAAAGCCCTTTTTAGAGTGTCCACGAACCTTTCGGCCTGGCCATTCGACCTAGGGTGGTACTGAGGCGTTGTAATGTGGTCCACGTGATATGACTTGCAGAAGTCTCTAAATTAACTTGATGTGAATTGAGTGCCATTATCTGTAACTACACAATCTACCACGCCAAAACGAGCGAATAGCTCGTGTAGAAATCAGATCGTGCACTTTGTGGTTGGACTTTTGCATTGTAGTACCTCAGGCCATTTTGAGTGGCTATCCACAACAATGAGGTAGTACATGTTGTCTATAGGCCTTGCAAAATCGATATGAATTTTTTGCCATTGATGGTCTGTGTATGGCCACGGTTTGCACGTCGTGGTTGGAGCTTTTGCTGCAAGCGCGCATCCTTTGCATGATTCTATTATGTCTGTTATGTCCTTGTCCATGTTTGGCCAATAAACATAGCAGCACATGAGGCTTTTCGTACGGTTCTTCCCCGGATGTCCATGTGAAAATCCCTGAGGATTTTACATTGTAGGCTGTTTGGAATCACTACGCGGTCATTGTATAGTAGGACATCATCGCTTTGTTGCGAAGTTTGCTTTTTATGGATTGAATGAATTCATCCTCTTGAGACTCCCATTTTATGTCGGCCTAAGTTACTGGGAGCTCTCGTATGGTACTCGCGATCATGTTTTTGATTTCACAATTTGAAACGATGGAGTTTTCAAGACTTCTGTATTATTTGGAATGAGTCGCGATAAACTGTCTGCATGGCAAATATTTTTGGATGTTAGGAACTATCTTGAAATTATAGTTTAAGAGAATCGTTCCCCAACGAAGTAGTCTATTTGCAGTATAGACTGGCAGACATTTTTTAGAACCAAAAATTGTAATTAGAGGTTTATGGTCCGTCTGCAGTATGAATCGTCTACCATGTAGATATCTGTGAAACTTTGTCACAGCGAATATTAACCCTAGAGCCTCTTTCTCTATTTGGGAATATTGTTTCTCAGCTGTAAGTTGAGATCTTGATGCGTGAGCCACAGCTTTTCGCGAACCATCTGGCAGTTTATGCAGAATGCAAGCACCAATGCCGTACGAGCTTGCATCATTTGCGACTATGATGTCGAGACTAGGGTCGTAATGTGTGAGGGAGAGGTCTGAAGTAAGAGTTTTCTTGATCTTCTCGAATGCGTCTTGGCATTCCGGGGTCCATGAACATGGTTTGTCCTTTTTTAAGAGTTGGTTGAGAGGCCCTCTCAAATTTTGCATGCCCTTAATGGACCCTTGGTAAAAGTTAGCTAGGCCGAAGAAGCTTTGTAACGCTTGAACGTTATCTCGGGCCGGCATGTTTCTAATCGCGTTGGCTATTTCTGGATCCGGCCGAGGACCATCTTTATTTAGGATGTGCCCTAAGTATTTCATCTCTGGTAAGAAAACCATAAATCCGTATTCTTGTATCGTTTCGAATACGTTTATTATAGGGTTCCGGTGCTCTGTCGTAGTTTTACTAGCAAACAGTATATCATCCAGATAGGCTGTTGCGTAGTCAAGATCGCCCAGCATAGCATCCATGATTTGCTGAAAAATTGCAGGCGCAACCTTTATTCCAAAAGCCAGTCTATTGTATTTGTACAATCCTCTATGGGTGTTTATGCAGAGCAATTTGGAACTTTCTTCTTCCACCTCTATCTGAAGGTATGCGTCCGAGAGGTCGATTTTAGAAAAAAAATTTCCACTGTTGAGTTTATTGAAAATTTCTTCAGGGCTTGGGAGAGGATAGTGGTGATCTTGCAAGGCATCGTTTAACCCTGTGGAAAAATCTGCGCATTCTCGTATTTGATTGGACTTCTTTTTTACGTAGACTATAGGTTCTGCCCACTCGCTGAAATCTGTTTTTGACAGAATACCTGCTTGTTCGAGTCTATCTAACTCTTCGTTGATTTGTTCTAGAGCAGCGAAAGGGACATTCCGTTTCTTTTTGAATACCGGTTGTGCACAGTCCTTCACCTTGAACTTAGCTTTCATTTTAGTACATTTCCCAAGGTCGCCAGAAAAAAACACCTGGGGAAATTGTTGTTTGAGTTCCTTTTTGAGATTTATCAAATTGGACGTTGTACTTTGTATCTTACGACAAAATGTGCTCATTGGGCAATCCCAAAGATTGAATTTTTCTATCCAATCAGTTCCAAATAAGTTATCTGAAGTTTTCAATACGTAGGCTTTGAGCTTTTTGGTAACTCCATTTAGTGTTACTGTAAGTATTAACTCGCCTAAAATGTTAATCTTTTCGCCAGTTACGGATTTTGCTGTTTTATCCGTTTTTAATAAGGTCGGCTTGTTTAATTTTCGCCAAGTACGCCAGTTAATGGTTGAAAGATCAGAACCCGAGTCAAGCTGGAATTTAATGGACTTATTGAAAATATACACTGTTACATATTTTCTTAAATTCCTATCAACAATATTGTCAGATTGAGCTTGCTTAATTTTATTTTGGGGTTTTCTCGTTCTGTTAGCGTACCAGCACGAAGTTAATGTATGCCCACTTTTATTGCAATTTTTGCAATATTTTTTGTTCTTAACTTTCATCCACTGCCATATACCACAATGGTAAAATGGTTCGTGCGGTTTCTTTAACCTATTTGGGTTTTGGTTACTGCGTAATTTAGGACATAAGATTTGCCTTTTGTCTTTTTGAAAGGAATAGGAGGTAGACTTGCTTCTGATTTTATTAATCTGAGCCACAGCTGATTCATCGATATTGTTTGAGTCACACTTTACAGATATTACTCTTTGACAGTCCTCTGCCAGTTTTTGGAGAGTCAATCCTTGTTCATTCTCAAGCTTGGTCAGTACCTGTCGTCTGACTTCGGCGTCTTCTTCAGATACTACACCTTGTGCGAAAATTAAGCACTTAAAATCATCGGCAGTCAGTTCGGCTAGTTTAAAATCATTACAGAGCTTGTTTACCGATGCTGCAAACGTTAGAAAATCTTGCTGGTTGTCTTTAACTGTGTTCAGGCATTTCCAACGTTTGTGGAACAAGGTTGTGTTAGGCCCGAATAGTTCCGATAGGAGCTTAATAGTCTCTGAAACATCCAAGTCAGTCGTTTTCTTGGGTAGTATGAAGTCTACGAACCTACTATGTTCTGTAGTTCCCAGTTTTCTCAATAGTAGACGTACCTTTTTTTTTTTTACTGGGCCATTGTTCCCAGTCTACGTTGGAAATATCTTCGTAGCGCCTGTAAAAAGCATGGAACGTTTTGTCTTCCTCTGGTACGTATTCAAAGGTTTCCATTGAATTGTAGATTGTACTCTGGGAGAATATTGTATCTTTTTCAGAGTTTGAGTCTTTTAATGCATTTACGAGTAATTCTTTAAGTTGTTTCTGTTGTAGTTCAGTATTCTGAAGCGTAATTCGTTGGAATTCCCTTTGTTGTTTCTGTAATTCCAAAAATAATTGTTGTCTTTCTTCTGATTTTTGTTGCTGATCCAAATTTACTTTTAGCATTTAGGCAATTACTTTTTGAAAATATTCCATATTTAGACAAACAAAAATGACAGCGATTTTTTGTTCCTTTGAAACCCGTGCGCTAAGAGAAGGTACACAAAAAAATCTTTTCGTTTTTTTTTCTTTTACAAAAAAAAAAAAATGGACAGACAATTAGTTAAGCTAAACTAATTATGTCTTTAGCCTTTTTTTTTTTTTTGATTCCGTGGTTCCGTTAATTTTAACGTAATTGAATAAATTTTCACCACACTTATGTATTTTTTTATTTTTTTTATAGAGGTACAAAAAAAGAGAAAACTCGCCTCAGTGAATTTGAGGGGAGAATAATTTTATGAACGAGTTCAACTCAGTTACATAAAAAAAATTTTAGGTAGTTTTTTTTTCTCTGTGTGTGTGTGAGCAAGAAATCGTTCTCCTAATGTTATTTGGACAGACTTTAATATTCCGTCGATGTCGTTGCTGTTTGGTATCGGAATATTTTTTTTATATGTAGACGCTGGGTGTTGTGTTTAAATCGCTAATGTAGTAATACCAGCTTAATTTCTCGTTCAACACTGCTGTGGGGACGCGTTGAGTTTCTGTGTATTTTTCCGAGTACTCTGTCGCTATAGTGAGAACGAAATTCTCGAGTCTTTCTGTCGACACTGATGTGGGACTGGCAAGTTATTGCGGTTTTCGACGTGAATGCGTTTCTCGAATTCTTCGTCGACACAGATGTGGAACTGGTAAGGTATTGAGGTTTCGCCGTGAGTGCGTTTCTCGAATCCTCGTCGCCACTGATGTGGGGCCAAAGTCGGGACCACAGAAGGAAAACACAGAACACGGATTAGATGTAAGAAAGATTTATTAACAACAGGTTACAGAGATAGTGTAAGCAGAGCTTACTAAATGTTAGTGTCCAATACTGGTAGTCGAACGCGGCTCTCTCTGTCTAGAGTGTTGTGTCGCATACTTAATATAGAATCTGGAAGAGTCTATTGTGTAGGTGGTTCCGGTCTCACAATAGATAGGTTATATAAAAGTATATGCACGGTTGGTATCTGCCATCCATTTTTTTCTTTAGTCTTTTTCAAGAATTCATCTACATATTATTAGGGCTAATAATGTCTAACATGAGATACGGACATTTGGTTTATGAGGTGATATAAAAGAAGGCATAATCGTACAAGACATTTTCGAACACTGTAAACAAGGACCAAAAACAAAGACAAATCGCAATATACTGTCTAATCGTGTGTGAATATAGAACTAGAAAATTGGCTTGATAAAAACCATAATACTGCCGATGGCCCTGTAATCTTTTGGCCTTCTCACGCGTATTACAAGCAAAACGATAAGTAAATGAAAATAGAAAATGCACAATTCATTTCGTGGTATTTTTATATTTCTATTCTATTCTTGAAAATATTGCACTCCTGCAATCACTGAAAATTCTCCTTTTGCATGGGACGCAGATAACACACATATATATGCATGCACATATTGTTGCATAGGTACATATGCCGACAAATTCCATCGTCGTCATCCTCGCTTTTATCGATGCGTCGACTTCCGTTGTCTGTTTGTTCCTCCGGCAAAATCACTAACTAGTGCTCTGTACTGTAGAATTATGTATCGAAGTCTTGCCTGGGCAGACATTTTCTCTTCAGTCAAGGCGACCATCTTGGAATGAAGTAAAATCTTCAAGAGGCGGAGTGGACGATGTAATAAATTTTGTTTTCAAACGAACATCCCAGAATGAGGTTTGCCTACCCGACGGCGATAAACTAATCAACTTTTCCATTGAGGAAAATGATTATTCTTTTGCGACAGATTTTGGCAATCCAGATTAATTTTAACAGAATACTGTAAGGATGGATTCTCTCTCTAATGCCTCAGGTTTAATAACGTCGAGTAAAGCAGTTCTTTTAAAATCTACTTACCTATAACACATTTTATAGGAATCAATGTTATTATATACTCCTTACTAAATGCATTGCCTGGCAAACATTTCCCATGGATGTTGAATAAAATTAATAACTAGATATATATATCTACCCACAAATCTGTTATGAATTCATGTCTAACACTGACTCTTGTGTACATAAGCCTTTCTACGTGAAAAGCCATTTTAAAAATGAATGTTATATAGAGACTTCACTGCAGAAATCAACGAAGCATCGATTCTTCAGCTTGCAAGTTATGTAATCCTAAATAAATAATATTTCTATTTGGGTGGAAAATACATCTGATATTTTGAACACGTTATTTTGAAGAAGGAACGTAGCGTTCTAGTTAGTGAAATTTTATCTTTTTCCAATGAATATAAAAATTAAAAAAATAACAATCATATTTATGTTACGGCAATAATGACATGCATTAGATGAATATTAGTATAAAGCTCGTACTAGATTCAAAAATTGTATGATTCTTTTATAAAACTCTGGAACCTTAGTAAAATTTTAACCAGTAGAATGTGTTATTTGAAACGACTGCTTTAAATAAGAATCAAAATGTTGGATCCTAACATATCCGTGTTATTTATACCAACTTAATATATTCTTTCCTTTATCACTAACATTCCCTTTTGATAATTGAAGACCAGTCCTCGTACGATCATCGAAGCTATTGAGCGCTTAGCATGGTCAGTACCATGAACGATGACACCTTAGGTATACCAGGTGCCTGTACGCATTGATGCGCGGTTGCTCTAATGGATAATGGGGCGTAATTGGAACTCGATTATTTGGGTTCCGATTCCAGTCAGTTTCGTTATATTCACGCGCAAATACCCTTGGAAAAGTTGTGAGTTCACGTCTTCATCCCAAGCTATTGCTTAATAAGTAGGACTGATATCAGTACATCATTATAATTTCCAAAAGAGTCTTACATTCTAAATGTAATTTCTGGTTTTCAATACTCTGTCAAAGATTAATAAGCTGTACAAAGAAAAAAAAACCCCAAAAACAAACAAATCAATCATTCACTCTTGGTCATTGTTAACTTCCATTTTTTGTTCTCAAAGGATTTGTTGTTTATATGATTCGTACTCAGATGTTATATTTGGAATTATATATTAATTTCACTTTCTTATTTTAAACTTATTAGAAAAAAGTGTTTTTCATAATGTCTCTATTTTTATTAAATATATTATGTAAATAATTATACGTCACTTGATTTCATTTGTAACATCTCTATTAATAAATTGACATAGATTGATATATTCCTGGATATCTTCTTTTACATTCTACATTCTTATGTTTTTTTTCGGATTGCTACAATTTGATATATATATATATATATATATATATATATATATATATATATATATATATATATATATATATATGTATATATATATATATATATATATATATATATATATATTTAATTTTTGATAACCTTAAAAATGACTTTCCCACTTGAAATGATTTAACATGTGTGTGTGTGTTTGTTTGTATATATCTATATAGGAAACGGAGAGAAATGAAAAAAACAAAACAAAAAACATCCGTTATAATTTTATAACGAGAGATGCTTAAGATACAAGAACACTTAACATTATATAAAATATTTCAAGCAGAGTTTCTTTGTATCGTTATATCGACGTTTGATGAATGTCTCTACCAATATATATAGCTCTCTCTCTCTCTCTCTCTCTCTCACTCTCTCTATCAATCTATATGTATATACATATGTGTGGAGACAGATAGATACATAGATCGATAGATAGAAATGTAACAAATATAGGCAGTTTATTGTAAAACGTGTTGGCACTTGAGCCTTGGAGAGATATATAAAATAAAATAGGCAAATAAAAATTATATTCGTGAGTATTTCATTTTATTTCAATTTATTTTCAATGACTAGTTTGAGATTAACACTAGCCGCCGCCTCCGTATATATATATATATATATATATATATATATATATATATATATATATATATATATATATATATATATATATATATGTATATATATATTAATTTCAATTAAAAGATGCAATTATAACTTATAAATTCATGAATCATTCATACAAAAAACAAATACAGAGGTTAATGATTTAAATGGCGAGAATACATCGTCGCAAACACATAAATAACAAGAAGAAAATCTACTTCTGTAGGAACAGACGAAAGCTTGTGTAAAAAATTAAAAAGACCTTATGCAACTGGAATTTATAAATAGGGATCATATCATTCATATACAGGTTCGGGGTTGGTGTATCTTATTTATGTGTTTTCGACGATGTATTCTCGCAAAAGTAAAACAAGAACAAAATCTACTTCCATACCTAATGATGTCTGTAGGAACAGATGAAACCTTGTGCAAAAAATTAAAAAAGACCTTATACAACTGGAATTTATAAACAGGTATCATAGTCTTATACAGGTTCGGGGTTGGTGTATCTTATTTATGTGTTTGCGACGATGTATTCTCGCAATTTAAATCATTAACCTCTAAATTTGTTTTTTATATGAATGATTCATGAATCTCTCCCTCTCTCTATATATAATATATATATATATATAATATATATATATAATATATATATATATATATATATATATATATATATAAAATATATATATATATAATATATATATATATATATATATATATATATATATATATATATATATATATATATATATAGGTAACTATACTCGTCTCGAAAAACCTTCACATTTCTGATTTGCCAATAATAAAATCAATCTCGAAGGAAAAAAAAACGTTTTCAAAAAGAAAGAGCCAGGAACATGAAAGTCTGTCGAAAAAAATCGCACAGATACAGGTTCAAAGCCCAAAGAAAAAACCCGACACGAGTAAACAACTAAATAAAAAGAGCTGAATACAACCGTAGAGCAGACCTAGTCAAACCTAGTGAGCCAGAAACAAAAGGTTTGTCTGGCTCACTAGGTTTGGCTATATATATATATATATATATATATATATATATATATGGATACTTTTAAAATCAGGGGATCATTTGAAACCGTTACTTTGGTTTCAACATTTCGGTATCCAAGAAGCTAAACAAACTACATTTTTTGCAATTCTAAGAGCAATTCCACCTGCCAACAAACTCAGTCTCGTTTAACCAGTTAATTTCATTAATTTTTCTTTCAGTTTTCGGGTACTTTTCACCATTTTCCATTTAGAGATTTCGTTGCTACCGATTTTCTTCCAGCAATTATTCAAATGCTATTTTTGGGGAAAAATCTGCTCATGCGGGCGTCTTAATAATTAATATCACCTGTGAATTTCAGTAAGAAACTTATTTCATTGTCAGAATATTTATCTAAATTTTGTTTAGGAATGTGAAAATGCTGACGGGTTCCCGTTGCTTTGTTTTATGTTGTGCAACACAAAAGTTTAAATAATAGTTTTGCCTCAAAACGCCAGATATAGAGAAATATCATATATATGAGATACCTTCTTCTGAACATGAAACATTTTCCTAAAAGAAAAATAAATAAATAAAATAATAGTTGCTACTACCATTACGGCCACAACTCGTAACTTATGTTACTTGTGTTCTAAACTGGTGGTGTTCATATATGATAATTATCGAGCCTGCGTGCTGAGCTAAATAATAATCGTTAGTGCATTCTTGCACCGACTGAATTTAAACCTATTATACTGAGCTAAGCTTCGAATTTTATTCTATTTCCCTATTGACTTGACGCTACTCCACTCTATAATTATTCTACTGCATAGTTCAGTTATTCTTTGCACTATCAAACTATATCAGCTAATAGACATACATATCTAATAATTCAACATTGTACTTTGATATTTTTACTTAATTAGGCAAATTGTAATATCCACGTTGTGATCTGTTAAAACACGATAAATAAATAATTTCCAGGGACTTTAGAAAGAATTAATAATTTAGGTTCTAAGACTTTTCATACAATTGCGATTTTGTAATCAAATATGTGGTTATGATCTTACACAAAAGAGGTCACTTAATGTTCTTATGATTGTCTATACCTATTCTTTTAACAATCTACTTATTCTTTAAAAAATATTATCATATGTGTAACGTCAAAATCAACAATCATTTACTGTCTGAAATTGTTCGCATTTTTACATTATTCGGGATAAATCGAAGATGGTTTTATGATTTATGCACTAAGAAATTTCAAACAATTTTTTGAATTAATGAAATGACCGGTTGGATTGGATGAAGTGGTTGTATTACTACTGTTGTTATGATACCTTTTTTACTAACTGTAGTAGGATTGATAAAAAGGATTCCATATATCGGTTATAGGAGAAATGAGGTGTAGAGTAAAGCAAGGAAGTTGACTACTGATCATGCATCGTAGAATAACACTATACAACAATATGGTGTCGCGGGTAGGATATTTTAGTAGTTTGGACGAAGCAGAAATTGTCAAGAATTGGATCCGGAGTTTTGCAGCCAAGTTTAGTGTTAAATCAACTGAAAGACAGCAAGGAAAGAAGGGAGGAATCAAAATAACAGACGTCTTTCTTGCTTCGGCAGGATGTGAAACTATAATGAGAATTTTTGTATGGCATAACCCAAACAGTTAAACTTTCATCGGAATTTCATAAATTATATAAAAAAATGTTTTCGAAATAAAAGGAATTGTCATAGTTGAAAGAAACAAATTTCTGACCATTAAATAGAAACAAGATGAATTAATTATGCAATATCTTCACAGTTTAAGAGAAAATGTGAATCTGAAGAATTGGGAACTCATGTTTTGACTACAGTGGACAAAATAATTCAATTACAGTTAGTTGAAGGTACGGCTGATGCATCTCATAAATATAAGCTATTGGTTTAATTACACGTGCATAATTTGTCTAACTGTAGTTGTGGTTGTTGTGCAACAGCTGGGATTGATAAAAATGTATAAATCTACTGAGGACATGTTGAAAAAAGGGATGCAAATATTGTACGTATGAGTATAAAATTGACAGAAAAATGCGTAGCTTTTGTCATAACTACGGAAGAAAGAATAATTTTCAATGTGCAAAGTTAAAAAGTTATTTGACCGTATAGAAAAATTATAAAACAATAGAATTGATGACATTATTTCAAAACAATGATCCAAGGAAAATAACTATTTTGAAAAGATTAAATTAAATGGCATGACTTTTAAATTGTAAGTGGATACGTCACTGTAAGTAACCAATATCTGGAAAAAAATGGGTAAACTGAAATCGAGAAAAAGTCATCAAAATTTGAGATAATTTGATGGAGATTTATAAAAACTCATTAGAACTTTTGAAACCTGTGCCCGATTTGAAATTATTCCCATTACAGTAGTGAAATGTAAAACCGTTTTGGACTACTAGGGTACGTCAAAATTAATCTCTTGTATAAAATCAGAAAAGTAAAAGAAGTATAAAGCGAGCATACAAATAAAAGAAAATAGTACCCCCTACTATTTTTAATCCCATAAATAACCTATTCCCCTCTTCCCTTTGGTGGTTGCAAAGTTAACGAAAATGGTAGAGGAGGGAATTGTAGAGCATGCTCCTCTAGCTGGCAATAAATAGGCCTCTTCCTTTGTAGTTTTGCGAAAAGCAGATTAACTTAAATCGTAATTTTAATATAGTCGTAAATCATGAAATATGCTCAGATTTATTTCCTATTCCCAATATCAAAACCGCTATCCACAAAGTATCGGGAATTATTATTTTTTTTGCAAAAATTGATGTAAAATCTGCCTATCATCAAATACTAATTTCAAGGAAGATACAATAATAAACACCCCATAGAATTATTAAGATGGTCAAGAATGTCTTTTAGAGCGAAAATGGCAAATGCGATATTTCAGAGAGAAATTGAAAATGTTAACTGACGAAATTAATAACGGGATTAATAACGGGATTCCAAAATGACGTGGATAAATCCTTCAGACATGAAATGATGTAGTCAAGGCTCGCCAAGGGCAAAAATTAAATAGATTGAAAGATCAGAAGGTGACGCACAAGGTCCATCACCAACCAGTGAAAGCAGTAGTCAACATAAGCCAATATTAGCTGAGTGCCTCTGAGGAGTCAGTATTGAATAAGGGTCTCAACTTCGCCACAAACATCAGGCGGGTGCAATACTTGGACATCATTGCCAGAGTCGAGGAGGTGGCCTTGAACTTCCCTCAGGCTCAGGCGGATGTACTAAGATGGAAGGTAAGACAGGCCTTGGAGAAAGCCAAGCTGCCCAGGTCTAACATAACAAAATTGGAGAGGCTGGCGATTGGATCCCTACAGAGGAACGAAAACATCATTATACTACCGGCTGACAAAGGTAATGCGACTGTAGTGATGGACAAATCAGAGTATACAAGAAAACTGGAAGACCTCATTAGCAGTGGTAGCTACAGCAAAGTGAAAAAGGATCCTACTATGAAAACGGAACGCAAACTTTCACAGATCCTAATCAAGAACAAGGATCACTTCGCACCCAAGACGTATAGGCAGTTATCGCAGCGTTACACCAAGCTACCTCACATATAAGGTCTCCCTAAGATTCACAAAGACGGTATTCCCCTCAGGCCGCAATGGCGAATATATACATGGAATACTTTGAAGAAATGGCATTAGAATCTATAACTCTAAAGCCTACTATATGGTTAAGGTACGTAGATGACACCTTCATACTCTGGCCACACCAGGAAGATGTCCTGGTTCTACTGGACCATGTGAACTCAATAAGACCTTCGATACAGTTCACAAAGGAGAAACAGAGTAACGACACACTGCCATTCCTGGATGTACTAATATCTCGAACAGAGAATGGGTTCAAGACATCCGTATACCGTAAACCAACATTCACCGGACAGTACCTCAATTTCAACTCCCACCATCCATACAGCGTAAAGAAAGGGATCGTCCGTTGCTTACAACACCGAGCAAAAGTCATAAGTGGCGACCCAGAGACGTTAGATAAAGAATTTGTCATTATAAGTAGTACCCTACAACGTAACAACTACACTGGGTACATGGCAGCAGCCTACAAAAACTGGGCTAGGCGGGTACAAGAGGAGGAGGAGGACAACAACACTCAGAAAACAGTCTGCCTGCCTTATGTGAAGGGGTTATCAGAGAAAATACAACGGATCTGCGGTCCATATAACATCAGGACAACCTTCAAGAGCTTGATAACACTTCGCAGATATCTCTGTCGAGTGAGACCCCCCATACAGGAGAACATGACTAAAGACTGTGTGTACACTATCCCGTGCAGCTGCGGGAAGAATATAAAGGAGAGACAGGCCGCCCCCTCAAGGTAAGGCTTCAAGAACACCAGAAAGCTGTAACGCGATGGGAAATAGAAAAATCAGGCGTGGCTGACCACATATGGAGAGAGAAGGGAGATCACCGTCCACTGTGGGATCATGTTGAGATCATAGACAGGGAACACCATTGGAAAATTCGTAAACTTAAGGAATCAGCACATATGCTAGGCCACAAGCATAGAGATAAATACAATATGGGAACCAATAATAAGGAGTGCCAGAGAAAAGCAATGATAACAAAGTTGCAATATGAGCTCTGGTAAAAACATGTAATGATAACAGTAAAATTGCAATATGAGCACTGGTAAAAATGGTTGCTGAAAACTTTAGGTTTATAATACCCAGAAATTCATACCCAGATGTCCGCAAGGACACATGGGACAGTGGATAAAGGCGTTGGTTAGATCCAGTAACAGACCCAATACCCGGTTAAGGCAGTTAATTAGCAGGAGATAACTGACATCCATCAAACATGGCACGTGGAACTAGATCAGTCTACCCAGTGATCGAAATAAATGGTTCAGTTCAAAATTCCAACGACCTGAAGAAGGCCGAAACGTTGTGATAACATGGCGACAAAGATGAGGACAATAGTCCGAATAATGTAAATACTGTACAATGAAAGTACTTATAAAGAAATAAAACATAAATTAACGATGGGAAACGCTTTTATATGAAATAGAGATGTGATACCAGAAAGTATAACAAAATGTGTTTTAAAATGATGTTCATTGTAAGATAATGACTACACAGAGGAGATTAAAATTGAAGGCCTGGCGCCTTAGTATTATAGCGATATAGAAAAATATCTTCATAAATATCCTAAATATTCAGAAATAAAGATTTTCAACAAAAGATAATACACTCATAGTCTAAAGTAACGGAACCATGATCTTGTGTTCATATGGTTTGTGTATATGTTAATGGCATAGGACTATTTCTAATTTCAGTAGTATAATTTCTGTGTGGCCTGAAGTCGCTAAAGTTAGATAGAAAAACGACTACAATAAAAACAAATATAAAGTGCAATATTTTATGGAAGTGAGGTTATTAAAACATTGATATCAGACAACACAATTGGATAAAGTGGGTTGGTTGCTTCCCTAACAACAAACCTTATCACCAACAATATATTGGGATTGCAGAATGAATGGTCCATACTCTAAAATGCGATTAAACGCTAATTTTCCGAGTAGAGATAATATAAACTGTTATTTATCAAAGTTGCTGATTAGCTGTAACGATTCAACATTCAGAAAGATTGCAAAGCACATCTGTCTTAACTGAAAGACAAATAAGTTCTCCATTAACATTGTCGTACTCGATAATTGAAAAGAAAGACAAAATAGCAAAGGGGGATAACACTGTCATTATATCAAACAAATTCAAAAGCCTAATAACCAGTTCTGACCAGTTTATATCCAGAAATGAAGAGAAAGATGTTTTGACGTATGAAAATCTTGATTAGCTTTTACATATTTAAACTTAAGACCGCATTTCTGAAATAATACAGGCATTTTACATACCACAATTTCACTTCCGACTGATAAAATCAAGAGTTCGATATAACATTTATTGAGTTAATTTACCGGAAAAAAGGTTTGTTTTGTAATAAATTTAAAATAGCAAGGCCGAAGGTAATAACTGCCGTGAACCCAAACTAAAATTCATCGTTCACAGCATTTAAATTATACCTCTCGTTCTGTGATTGACCATACAGATATTATACCACGCCAATAAACACGCTTAAGTACAATAGGTCTAAATTCATTTGTTTCGCTTCTCACGCAGAATACGAAAGAATTTCCTTGTGAAACAGATTACTATCTCTATTTTGAAACTAATATGATGTTAGCTAGGCATGAGAGACACACCCATTAGAGGATTTCTGTTAAAATAGATGAAATGAAAGATGAATTAAATATGGCATATAAATGCAAGAAGAAACAATACAAGGTGGTGACTATAATGATAAGGAGGACTAATAACGATTTACATTGAATTTGAAACTTTTAAGATTGGATGTATGTTCTACAAAATAGGAGTTCATGGGTGAAGTAGAATAATCTTGTTATATTTGAAATAAGAAAGAAATGAGGACGTTCGGCCACCTGTAAGTGGCATCGCTTCTTGACAGAACTGATGGAATTAAAGAATAGAGCTCTACTGAGGAGTAGCGATAAGCTTCAGACGCTCTCTCATGGAAATGAAGTTGTGGAGAGGAGAACATGGCTCTACTACATGATCACGTAAAAGAGTTTGAACGTTATCATGAACGGAAAGCAAAGACTGAGCAGCTTCAGCTCAGGTATTGTGGCAATACTATATTTTTGGTTTAATCTGACTCTTTTAAAGATAAAGATTTGCAGAGGGAATCGGGATACTTCTCTGAATGACAAAAGTTTCCGACTATTCTTCCCGCATTTCTATCAATTGATCATATATATATATTAGGTTGATGCAAAAATAATGACGGTTTCTCACATAGTAACATATGTGAGAAACCGTCATTATTTTTGCACGAACGTAATATATAAATTACACATGAGTTTTAGAATCAACTTGAAATCCTAAGTGGCGTTCACTATAACGTAATGTTAGAAAGATGATGGCATATTCTGTCCGTATAGCTAATACTTTACTTAAGTAACTGTAAAGTTGGAATCATGTTAGCGGTACATTTCTCTCACACATACTTAAATACTCAGTGGAACGTCAGGATTAAAATCGACATTAGATATTTCAGTTGAGTTCTTCATAACGATGTAACAGTAACTATTGATTCATAATGTAAATTAGTTTGACGCCGTAGTGGTGTAAGGTAGATAATATATCTCGGGCATTTGAAAATTAATTTTCGGCAAGTGTTATAATGTGCAGTAAAAAGGGACTTTGCAAACATTTACCATCGTAATGTTGTTGGTAAGTATGGTTTCTACATTTGCTTTAGTCAGTTGTTATATTGGAATGTAGACTTGTGTGGTAAGGTTATAATAAAAGCCGCAGTAATCATATATGTTAGTTTGCTAAGCTGACAATATAAGGTTTATTAAAGGATCATGCAATGCAATGTGACTTTGGAAAAGTAGATCTGAAAATGATACAATCTCATACTCGATTGATAAAAGATTGCCCACATAGTTTGTCGTATTAAGAAGTAGTTGCCCCTCTCTTTAAATTCAGGTTTCAACCTATTAGCAATGGTTTCAGTTTTAAAAAGATCCTGTTTTACTCCTGCAAAGTAAATAAGGAAATGTAGATATGTAGCTAAGGAGAAAAACGCATGAATTTGAAGTTTAAGAGTCTGTAAATGTAAGGTCGACTTGTAAACAAGTGGATTAACGACGACGGCGGATATTTTTAAAATCATTTCTTCTAAAACAAGACGATGTCACCGGGACCCAAACAGTTACTGAGAGTGAAAGAGAATGAGAAGATAAGTAAGGATAAAGGAGAATAAGTGAGCAGAATTCAGGTTGACGAAAGATGGCGATTGGCGTGGCATTGTAGAAACTGGAAGAATGTGCCGCAGTCTATAAGGGCAAGAACAATTTAACACTCAAATAATGAGATCTAGTAGAACACTTAATTTCGGTCTAGGCACCAAAGAAAAATTACCCTGAGAAAATTTATAGAAAATACATATCACGACTGTAGGAAAGTGACTGAAGCCGAGATGCCAAATGAGGACCGGTTATGTTACAGGTCCTTCTTTGATTCAATGCATGGGCGAATGGTAAATTTTAAAATGCAAATAGCACATTTTGACGTGAAAATTCGTCTGGTATGACACAGTGAAACAGCATTCCTAGCAGCAGCCCTAGCAATTGATTCAATATAATCATTCCACTTACAATTAACAACCAACTGGAGATTATTTTCGTGATCAGATGCCAGATTTACCCCATTGAACTTACCATTAAGACAGGGGTAAATGATGATATCATCAGAATAAATATCTGGTTGAGAAGTGAAGACACCGGGAAGGGTGTTTAAGAAGATAGGAAGAAAGTCCAAGGATAGAGCCCTGACAGACGCCTGAATTAATGTTTAAAATTCGAGAAGTTTATGCATTCAATACGACCATCATTAGACTAGTGGGGTAAGCCAAATATTCGTTCACAGACATCGTAACACGCCCAAGAAGAAGGAAAGCATACAAAACCCTGTCAATTGCCTTCAAGATATACCCAGTTCAAACCTCGACATTCTTCTTCAAGTTCAGTAATACCGTTAAGTCTGTAAGCCTTGTGGGGATCTAGCTTTGAGATGATTGCAGAAACCATGGACACCATAAGGTGCATATCACTCAGTAAAAACTTCCTTATAGTTTTGAAATAAGTCAAAGATACTTCTGAAGAATCGTAAGTGGAGTTCGAAGAGAATTTCTGAAAATACGAATTATACGAGCATTCCTCATCAATTTGTATTGTATTTGGCAAACAACGTAGATGCATCCAGTTTTGTAAAAAGAAAATATTTTCGCTCAACGTATTTCAACAAAGTTTTCTTCAACAGTAGGAAATTTATAATACACACATTTCTATTCAGTTTACAAATTCTTAATGTGATCATTATTAAACCTAATATCATTTTTCGTTTAAAAGACAACAAATATGCAATAAGGAGAAGTTTCAGGTGGAATAGGTTAGGTGTTGATCTTGTTTCATAAACTTTGCTCGTTATTTTTGAACTTATCCACCAACCTCTTTCACCTGTCTCTCTTAGGTTTTATGTCGAGTTATTTTTAATTGTCTCATTTCATCTTCGTCCGTGTATGAGCCAATCCCGGTATTGTAGTAATTTTCTAAGAGTAGCTCAGATGTGGCACAAGGCCGAAAGTAGGAGGCACCCAGTGAGGATCGAACTCACTACTCAGTCGTAATTGTTCGAGCGAGACAAGCTTGCTAACCATTACACCACCTCGAAGTGCCCAATCCCGGTATTATACATAGGCTCGTTTTCTATCTTTAATTTATGCTTTATTTATAATGTCTTTCGGTATTAAAACAATTGCTCCACCTGTTTCCTTTCTCAGCAATCTTGCTTAATATCGGATTATGTAAATTTTATGATGCGAATTTTTGTAGAGATAATATATCAGTTTTCACCCAATGTAATATTTCTTCATCCGGTATTTTCTTTTTTGACAGGTCATCGACATACGGTATTGAATTTCCTTTTACATAGTCAATGTCATTAATTTTTATTGCCAAACCTAGAATTCTGGAATATGTAACTTTTCCTAATTACTTTCTAGGGTTAAAAATAAAAAATAAACTCTAGAGATTTATGGTTTGATTTTCATAGGAACTGCTAAAAAAAAAAAAAAAAAAAAAAAAGTCGCGTTATTTTTGTGCTCCAACGGCGAATATCTTTTTCAATATTTGAATAATTTATTTCTGATACCGTCAACCTTATTGAAAGGTACGTTATTGAATAGCCTTCAAACGATAAGATTTTTGACACTTCTCGACCATTCACATCCGTCGTTAAATTAGTTTATTCTTCGGTTATCTTTTTTTAAATCTTCAAACGCTAACCTTTGTCTTTTAGTTCATTTGAATTCATTATTCGTCTTTCGCAGTTCAGCAAATGATTCTATTAAGCCGTTGTATTTTGGTAGTTATAAAAATTAATTATTCCTAAAAAAAAGATTCTACGTCTTTTTTATTAGTACGTATAGATACCTCTAAAAAGTTCTAAATTAACTTGTGATATACTATCTTTTCAAATTCGCTACACTAAATATGATATTGTATCGAAATCAAATTGAGATTTCTCTCCATTCATTGCAGAATATTTCAACTTTTTAATACATGAGTTTTTTGTTCTAATTCGTCATTAGTGGTGGTACCGAGGCAAATGTTATCTCAATAAATAATCATGTTACTAATCTCTTCAGCTATCATGATCTCCATTGTTCTTTAAAAAATCGCACTTGGCATTTTCACTTCAAAACTTTTGTTCTTAATAATTCAATGTAGCTGTTTATTGCAGCAATTTTCTTGAAATTATCCTCAAATTGTATATAGGTAGATTTTAAATAAAATTTTTGCGAAGTATTTAATACCGGATAATTTGTGGAAAGCTGTTTCTATGTTGAGAAAAAGAAAAACTAATCTAAGTATATTTTCTGGTTTACTTCTATTTTTAAATCTTGCAAATATACAATGGAAGAGACCCATTTTTTGCTACCTGAAGGAACATGCTTCAAAATTTCCTCCTCTAGTATTGTATTAACTTTAGGCGCTACTAAAGGTTGAAGGTGAATAGTTAATTTGGGGGATTCAAAATAGGAGGGACGTACTATTTTCTTTAATTTTATGCTCGCTTCATAAACTTTTAACACTTCCATTTTTACTTTTTACTCTATTGATAGATTTCGACGTATCCGTAATATTTTTTTACATTCCACTAATGTAATGGGAGTAATTTCAAATCGATTACAAGTTTCGAAAGTTAAATTGAAGTAACCTAAAGTTTTTATAAAAGATCTATCGAAATTTCGCAATTTCAGATGACATTTATTCAATTTCGATTTAAGCATTTATTCCGAGAAATCTCTTGCGATTAGTGGCCACACTCCCTGTATCCATTTGCATTTGAAAAATCATGCCATTTAATTTAATTTTTCTTACGAAATCTTATTCATAGTTTATTGTACTGAAATTTGCCATCACTTCTATCTTTGTTTTTCTAATTGTTCTGTAGTATGTATTTTCTTTTTAACGTTGCATACAAACTTAAATATTTTTCTTCCGCAGTCATGCTATTTTTGTTCAAAAGCGGAGCACTTTCTCCTGTCAATATCATGCTCATATTTACAGTATTTTCATTGCTCGCGTTCCTATTTTATATTGTACGTCTCAAAATTAGTTAGATTATAATTTTGTATCAATCCCAGCTGTTATATAACTTCCAAAGATACAGTTATTCAAATTATTAAATTTTATTTTGTCGATCCTCGCACGTCGTAGTCCTGACCTTCCCACTGTTGAAGCCAATAAGACGAGAAAGAACTGTCTACAAACGGCTGGGTAAGATCTTCAACTTTTTTTTAACATAATTGAAAACCGAAACGTACTTCATTCCTATATTGAGTGGGGGAGGGTTTCGAAGTAACTTGATCATACTTCTACTTCATCTATTTGTTGTAGATGAGCACCAGCAAAGGAACAAACGGTCGACTGTCTCATATACAGATCGTAAGAAAGACCATCTAATCCCGGAGTTATATGAGACTCTCGCACCGAAACGCTCCAGACAATTCAAGATTGGGTTAGCCAGTCAAATTTTCGTCGAACTGACCAGCGCTTAGACGGGGCTCCCTGGTGAATAGATCCTGAAAGCAGTCTCGAAAAGCCTCACATATGCCTGCCTCTGTAGTCACGGTTTACTTGTTCGGCAATTCGAATCTGTGGATATATCGATTCAACGCCTTTCGAAAGTTATCTGCACGCAGTTCAGTGGCTATATTCGTTGCCTCAGAAGACATTCTTTTTAACTTAGCTTTAATTACCAGAGCTTGATTCTTCTTGATAAGCAAGGAGGCCAACTCTGCCTTAGGTAATGCTACTTCCCAACTATCACGGGCTTTGATCTCGCATTCAGTGCTGTTTGCGCTGCTTTTCTAATTAGATTGAGACGGCGACTATAAACAGTAGCAGAAAACCTAATATTGGATTTTAAGATATCACATCGCTTATCCCGAAACACTGCCCCCGTCAGTTTCCGTTGTAGCATTAATCGCTGTTGTTCCTGAAAATCTCACTGACCAAATAATGATGCAATCAATTTCCAGGAGCCAACCATTCTATCATTCGTCTTATCTAAGTTTACACAACCCCGGACAAGCTATAAACTATAACTGTCGAATAGAAACAGAGAAAATCTAAGACTCCTATGTTGAACACTGAACTAGGACTCGGTTGATGTAGCTTGAACGCATCCCCGAAGTCTACACTACACCCGGGGTGCTCATTACGGTACTTATGCACAACATCAAACTTGCCTATAAAGTCACGTAATCGCTTCACACCCGGTTTGTTAGTATCAGATCTATCACCTATAAGATCTAAATCGTACTCAAGGACGATATTCCAACCACCGGCTAAGAAAACCCGACAAGATGTGAAAAACGGCTCCGCATGGACATTTGCCGCATCAACCCCAATGGAACGAAGAGTCTTATCCTTTATGGTAACATCTAGCACGCAATGACTGCCCGCCAGAATACAAGGGCACTCACCATATCAACTTCCAGGAAACATCTTTGAAGTGTCCAGCAAAAGATGCTGTATATTCATGGTCGCAAGTTGAAAACCAGGTCTCCTATAAACAACAGACATTCAACCCAAAGTGCCGGAGGTTGCAATCGAGTCTCCTCCCCCCCGGATTCTGACTCAGACACGCGCATTCACATTAGCTAACCAAAGAGACATTGTCAGTCGGCATTGAGTTGCTTTGCATTGAACATAGCCGGATAAGGACACCCACGGCCTGCCCTATTGAGTTTTGGACAATTTCACTCTTGATCGACCCACCAAGGGAGAATGCCACCGGAGAACATTAATTTGAGAGCCCTATTCAGGGATGGGTGAATAAAATCGCGGATCCCTTCCTGTACAAAATTCATTTAATTTGGTCATCTCATCATCACTCATGCAGTCCGCCGAGGTCAGTAATGGCCCCCTCAATCATGCTCCACATGTGCCGCGTGCACGAGCATTATCGCACGACTCTAACCATCTGTTTAGTTGTAGGCATTCTAGGCTTCTGGGATTGCAGTTTTGTGGAAAAAACCCTTTCGGCTTGTTTCCAGGACACGAGACAGACGTGTCCATTGGAAGGTCGGAGGCTTGATTTTTTATTGTCACATAGATATAACACGGTTCGATCGGCTCGATCTGAGTCCTTCCCAAACTGATTAGTACTGCCCCAGTCAACCGATGGTTATCTGATAACCACTACGTTCCTTCATCCGTTCTGCCCCACATTGTGTTCTCCGATCACAGAGCAGTGAAGATCGAATTTTCGTCCGTAATTAATCGCTGAATTGAACTGTGGCGGAACCGTGACAAAGAACGCTTCAGCTGGTAAAAATACGAATATCATAACAAATAATCAAGAAAGTTAATTTTCAGTTACATATTCGTTGAGGCAACAAAATTAAGCCTTCCTGTTAAATTCTTTTTCTTCACACTATACCTTGCACTTTATTCTGACTACTCATCTACTGACGTATATTACAGGGTGCTTTTTAATACGTTCTAGATCTTAAGGAGAGGTAACTGATGATTTGTCAGTACATTCTCCCCTACGTATTTTATAAATAGGGGGAATCTCTTAGCTGTCCTGGCTCTTTACTGATTTTCTGTGAACGCCTGGGTAGTTCTTGTATTGGACTATCCGGGTTGGAAAGTCTCTCATTTTGAGCTCGCCCGTTAGTCCGGAAATGGAAGTATCTCGTCCTTCTTGGTAGACGAGGCCGATCTGAATCTGATTTTAGATGTCCCGGATCTGTTTTTGGAGGTACCTTCTAGGACATTGTTCGCTCAGCAGGATCGTCTGAAGTTGCCAGTCTCGGATGTTAATGCCTCTGAAATGTCTGATGGAGGCGCTACGGAAGCTGTGTCATTATCCTAGTGTAATGTGTTGGGAGTAATTCCGGCAAGTTGATCTCCCGATTGGTTTTCAGTGTCGAAGAGATCAGATTTCCTGACTAGAGCGGTTTTGGGATCTGGTACATATCCAGCAGAAGCCAAATCTCTAAGATATTTCGGTAGTTTGACTTCCATCCAGGTGTCGCACGACTGCATATTGTGGGTTTATTTCTAATAGTAACACCTCGTCTACCTGGGGGTCATGTTTGATATAGCAAATGTGGCGTCTCAGTAGAACCATACCTGGTTGAGAGAGCCAAGTAGGAAGCGAAGTCCCAGCCGAACTCCGTTGTGGGAAGGGTAGAAATCTTTCGTGTGGGGTGGTGATGGTGGCCGTATATAATAGCGATCTGATGGAATATAGGGCTACTGGAAGGAGATTTTCCCAATTATTTATTGAGGATTTATGTGTTGAAGAAGCCAGTTGAATTGTTTCCAAATTGAGCCATTATATCTCTCGCATTGACCGTTATCCTGCGGGTTGTAAATGGCTGTTCGACTTACCGCCACTCTGCGTTCTTGTAAGAATTGCCGAAGCTTCTTGGATATAAAGGAACCTACTCGGTCTGAATTTATGTATGCCAGTACTCTAAAGACGACAAATAGGAAACAAAGGCATTGTATAATTGTTGTTGCAATCATATCTGGACAGGGAAAAGCAAAAGAAACAGTGAATATTCGTTTACGATTGTTAGCATGTATCAGTTTCGAGTTTTGGTAAAGGGCCTATTGAAGTCTGGATTAAATCTTTCAAATAACTGCGTTGCTTTTATTAGGATCCCAGGCGTAGGTCTGTAAAATTTATGTTTTATCTCAGCACACGTTCGACAGGAATTTGTAACTTTCTTGACGCCCTCCACTGAATAAGTACAAATTCCTACTCTTTAGCATGTGAACCATCCGTGTTAGGCCCGGATAGCACCAGTTCCTCGTGTAGTGTCTGCAGTTCTTTTGTACTTGAAATTATACTTCATATTCTTGACAGGGCGTCTGTTCTCAGATTCTTCTTGCCGAGGTAATATTGAACGAGAAACAAGATGGTTCAATTCTCCACCTTGCTATTTTTTCATTTTTTATTTTACTGGTAGCCTTTGAGTTGAACATGGACGAAACAGATTTTGGGTTTGTAACTAATCTGAAATGACGTCCGATTAATTAGTGTCTCCATTTTCTTAACGCCTCAAATATGGCGTAGCCTTTTTTTCAATCGTCGTATGCCGTCGTTCTCATTGAGAGAGAGAGAGAGAGAGAGAGAGAGAGGGAGAGGGAGGGAGAGAAAGAGAGTACTTGAAAAGAAGGCTACAGGGCGGTTATCTGGACTTAACGAAGCGACAATTGCGCTGTATGGTGCATCGGTTTCACTATCAGTGGGACAGAAGGATCTATATTTGTGATCACGGAATTTGCCATGTCTTGCTTGAGTTTTTCGAATGCTTCTATTTCTGGGCGAGATAAGGGAAAACATATTACTTGTATTAATGAACGTATCTTCTCTGAGAAAGAGGTAATCCATTGTGAGTAGTGGGCACACATACCCATAGTTCGTCTCAGCGAAGGTATGTTATCAGGGACTGGCAATCTGAACAAATGTTTAATCTCTCTGTGTCCGGCGCCATTGACCCGTTGCTTATTGTATCGCCCAAAAGTTTGATTTTATGTTGTCCTTCTAATTGTGGCCACATATACTTACATTATCTTTTATAAGCAAAAGTACTTTCCAGTTTTTCATCTATTATGATTTTGTTGATTATTCTTTGAAAACTGGATACTCCATTAGTTATTCCAAAATGTATCCTTCGGAACTGGTCCAGTTGACCAACTGCTTAAAAACAGTGTAGGATCTGTTTTTTGGCTTAATGGCCACCTGATGATAAGCACTTCACAAATATAACGTGCTGAAAGTACTATATTTAGCTATTTCACATAGCATTTCGTCTATGTGTGGCAACGGAAAAGCGTCCAGAAGAGTGAACCGGTTAATTGTCTGAGAGTAATCGATAACCATCCTTTTTTTTAGGTTTTCTATGTTTGCTGTTATTACCTGAGCTCTGCATGGTGACGGTCTTGGATCAATTATTCCTTCTTGAAGCATTCTTTTTTTTTTATTTCGGATCCCATAAATTGATTGCCGTCATGCGAATAACGTCGGCTCTTAATAGCAATTGGCTTACAGTCCTTTGTTAGGTTTTCCAAAAGTGAGGCATAGGGAATGTTGGCTGCAGTCTGTCCGCAAAACTTTAATACAGTTTTATCTCCACCGAATGGGATTTCTATGTTTGAGCGTTGCTGGAAAAATCGTGGCCCAGTTTTACCTCGCAACAAAGGTCTTTCTTTATCGATAACTTAACAGCTTTATATGAGATGCCGTTGTAATTTAGGTCGGCCAAACAATATCCACTTACGTGGGATGACAAAGCTGTGTTCGACATTGTTACTTTCTTGGGGGATGGAATATAAGGCCATTTCTGAAGTTTTACTAGAATGTCTCTGATATAGTTTTCCGAACTGCCAGTTTCTAATAACTAATTTTTATAATAGTTCTTGAAAAAAAAGTCAGGGAACACGGTCAATGTGGTAGAAAATGATAACGAAGTGACAGGACGATTAGCTTTGTAAGAGATATTTAAACGAAAGACATACCTAGGAAAAATGTTTTATTATCCACACTTGTGGCAACGAGCTTCCCTGGAAGGACAAGAAAGTCGTGAGTGTAGATTTAGGCCCCAGTAGTAGAATGTCCGTTTGGTTGATGCAGCAGTGACAGGTTGTTCTTGGGTGTTTAATGGTTGGGCATCCTGGGCAGGAGATTAAGTCGAATCACCACAACAAAGATGGATAGTAGGAACAGGTTGTTTTAGATTAGCACACACAATATGGGGTTGAAAATACCAGCTGGACTGCTGTATGGCAAACTCGCAAGTATAAGCTTGTTCATAAGCTGCTGTCAAGGTAAGGGTCAGATTTTCAAAAAGGCGTTGTCTTACTTGAACATTGTGTAGTCATTTACAAAGGCGCCAAGAATATGTTCCTCTTCTGCCTCCAAAGCGGATCTTAAGGAAATGGTCTAATGTTTCGCCAGATTCCTCTCGCCGGGTAACAAGTATATGTCGGGCAAATAGTTCATTTATGGGTTTCACATAGCTTGTGTGTAATCTTTCTATTGCATCTTCATTTTTCCCTATTTGCATATATTGGTTACAAGATAAATAAAGGGTAGAATACGGTTGAAGTTGATTAATGATCACGTGTCATAAAATGATACTATACAACATGATGTATATTTAGAAATGCAAAGAAGTATTTGTAATGTTATTGGTCCTGACCTGACACATCGGCTCCCGTCATTATGCCACCGCCCTTACGTAGATTGCCATTTCTTTTTCTATCAATATTTTCATGGTAATTTTTCTGATGAGCTTTGCTCTTTGGTATATTGGCTTTAACAATTAAAGTAAAGCACAAGATTGATATCTAGGTTTCATTATTTTACACTTGATATGGTTAACCCTTTTCGCACTTCTCACTTATCTCGTTTCTTGCTTCGTCAGTTTTGATCTTCAAAAATTTAAATTTTATTTGTTATCGTTTGTATTCTTAATTCTTGTTCTTTTATTCTCTCTCTTTAAAATATTTTACATATCTTTCATATATATTTACACACAGTAATCTCTTCCGTCTTAGTGTGTTTGTTGTGTTTTTGTACGTGAATTTTTAAAAGAAATGCAAATCAATTGTTATAATTTACTGATGCTTTTTGTCTAAGAACACTGAAATTCTTATCGATATTTTGAAAGTGAAAATAATTTTAATATAGGTCTATTGTGTAACGTACATTTGAATTCTGCATTCAATCCTTTTCAAATGTTTCCGGAGGAATATATCTACATGCTTAATTGAAAAATACAGCTTAGACCTGTTAGAACGTTTATCATTCTCTCAGTGTAATCTTAGCTAAACAATCTCAGATTATGCATAATATTTAACAAACATTTCACTTATACTTTCGGTAATCGAGTTTAACTGTACAAAAGTAATGCATCTTCACTAAATAAATATGGGCCCTTGTTATTTTTCATTTTATCTTTGTTACAATGATGTTCATCCTGTACAAGCCCCTAGAGACACTCCAGGTAGAGGTTTAAATATTAATATGTCGAGTTTATAGGGGTTATATGGGGAAGATAACTGTTAAAACTATTCATTTTCGGGCTAAGATTGTAGAGATCGGGAATGCGTCATCCTGGGATTTGGTTCCAGTTGGCGGGAAGAATCTGCTCGAGTGGAACGTACATCATATAAATGGAATACGAATGGAACGTGGGTTGTTTGCTAGAATTTACTTGCCATGAGGATCTTAAAATTAGAGTAAAAATGGTTGTACAAAGGCATGTAGTTCGTTCAGACTGTTAACATGGAAATAGGGATAGAGCAACGACAGGCATATGAGGTTTCGTCAGTGGGAAAGGGTCTTTAGTTGGGAAACAATTTGGTCTATGGAGATTGGAAAGGCTCCTACCCATATATGTAATCGATATTCGGCCTGATGTGGTTCTTCTAATGGTAGAGGGTTGCAATAGAAGTCATGTACTTCATAGAGCGGTGTATACGAAAATTGCAGTACCTGTTTAATATCTGAAGGGTCTTAAGGAAATGATCCAATGTTTCGCCAGATTCCTGTAGCCGTGTAACAAGTATATGTCGGGCAAATAGTTCATTTTTGGGTTTCAAGTAGCTTCTGTGCTCCTACCCATATATTTAATCGATATTCAGACTGATGTTCTTCTAATTGTAGAGGGTAGCCACAAAAGTCATGTACTTAATAAAGCGATGTAGATAATCGACCCGTTCACCATATCTATTGATGGATCTTGTGTATGAATTCACCCTGAGATCTAGGTTGAATCCCAATATGTGTTCAAGGTATGCGACCTCCTTCATAGAATACCCCGTCCTCATGATATGGGAAATTACAAACAAACTTAACGAGCTACTTATATGGGCCGAGTTCCTTCGACCATGATCGATCATGACTCTCAGCAAATTACTTTACTTTGTAGCTATAAGCAATGTTAGAATGGGAGAGTTCTATGTTCTGTAATTTATTAATATACGCCAGTAGTTATGCAACTTGATGTTTACCATGGTTAATTTTGCATTCAATATGTTCTTTGAATACCAAATTCCCTAGTTTTGTTTGATGATAGAACAGGGCATCATATCCCCTCTACTTTGGTTCTCGTGACTACTGGAGGCTCTATAAATAAATATAAATTTATTATTCTCCCTCTCTTCACTTTGAAGAGTTAAAATCTTGTGCTCATAAGCAGACTGTTTTGCACATAAATTCTCTTCAGACGCTAGTCTTCACTCAACTGGAGTATCCTTCCTTGACTTTCCACTCAGAACTGAATCAAAATTCAGTGATATGCATATAACCCCTTCCATGGGTTCTATTATCTCCACTAATCTGGATCTACGCAAAGCATGTAGACCTGATGATATCCTTTTCAAATTACTTGGACTGGCTGCTTTCTCCCTCAATTGTATAATAAATGCCTCGATGCCAGTTGATGTCCTGCTAGTTGAAAATCCTCCAGTCTTTAAGGACTCAGTTGAACAGTCAAACTCTTCAAACTATCGGCCTATTAGACTTCTACCAAGTTTTGGAGGAGTTAAATTTGACAAGCAATTCTTAGTACCTTTAACAACAGTGTAGATCATTTTTGATCAGCTGCAAATTTGACCTTATTGAACTGATCTGACATACTCTCCTCCAAAACGAACCTACTCTCCATTCCTCATCAGAAAGAGAACTTCCTGTCTCCCATCACAATGTATGATGCTACTTTACAGTAGAGTAACTCATTGTGCCTTCTCGAACTAAAATTCTTGTGTGACATAAAATGGAAAGATAATATTGAATTCATTCCTAGCTCTGCTGCTTAGGAACTGGTCACTGTGTCATGCTAGACACTTTTTCTTTCCAGAATCTATCTTACATCTTTATTTGTTTACCATTTCCCATGTTATGAATACTGCTGAATCTTATATTCCGGAAAAAATCTTTGTATAGTAGCTAGACGTTATGAATTTTTGCGCAGTAATAGATTGGGGGCAAGGTTTCATTAACGCACAGCTGGATTCTTTCGCTTTAACAATAAGTTCTATGATAACAGTTTATTTTTCCCTTGTCTTTCTATGCTGGCTCCATGATTTTAAGCCACCTTTAATGTTCAAACATTTAAATACAATATCAATTGTTATCTACTACCGATTCTTTTCCTCTTCTTTTAATGTTGTCATTCTTTAATAACTTTTCTCTTTTTTTCTAATTTTTCGCACTCATTAACCCCTGTATCTTAGTGGTTTTATTACCTTGCATGGGGTGAAATGATTAAAAAATCCTTGTGGCTACAAGCTTAACAACGTTAGATATATAGATGACAGAGTGTTGATACACGACACAGAAACAAAACTACAGGAACTCTTAAAGAAGGTATATATATATATATATATATATATATATATATATATATATATATATATATTCCGCTACATCACTGATACTCTATTTATTAGAAGTTGGCTCCCTGTGGCGCGCCAGGAAATTTTTCTCCTCGGAATCGATCCTTCAAATCTACAAATCAACCATTCACCCTTGCATGGAGTTTTGCTGCTATATATGGTCTGGAGCCCCTTGAGAAGATCCACAGACGGTTATGCAATGCAATTTGCCTGATCTGGCATCTCGTCTACAGTCGATCTCTCACAGACGTGCTTTCATGGTAATTACTACGATGAGCTGCTTTCGCACGTTCCTAGGCTTCATGAATTCAAGCGTCCTACGAGGCAGGCATCCCGCTCTCACCCTCTCACATTTCACTATTGAAACTATTAAATGCAGCCGTCTCTTCTACTCCAATAGCTTCATATCTCTCACATCTCGCCTGTGGAACTCCCTTCCCTTTTCCTTTTTCCCTAATAGCTATAATATCCAACTTTTCAAATGGAATGTCAATAGATATCTCCAGTTTCCTTGATCTATCCACTATCCTTCTCTTCATCCTTTCCTCTATCACTCCTATCTGCTCTCGCTCTATGCAACCCCTTGTGTGCTAGTGGCTTCCAGCATTGCTTGGAGCGAAATGCTTAAAAAATAAAAAAAAAATGAATACACTATTTATTAGATACGAAATTGAATAGAATGAACGATGATATTATTTTGCACCAGTCTTTCAACTGCTTGCATTGAATAAGGAAATTTTATGTTCTTTTTTCTGGTATGGTATATCAGGTCAGGTGCCAGTGGGAAAAAGTTTACAACACTCTAGAATTAAGAAAATCATTGTTTATTCCGTATTATTATTATTTCAACATATGAATATCGCCCATGTTTCACACGATTATTCCTCTTTTGATATTGTTTCCATTTGTTGACTTGGGAAAATGACAGCACCGTCATTGAAGCAAAGGAAATTATCTATAGGGGGTGACTACTTACCTGATATTCAACCATCGATTCCGGATACGACTTATGTACTTAAAATCTTACTCAACAGCTGTTATTGGGAATGAAGCCCTAACATAAAAGTTGTAAGAGTAATCAATTGATGCAAGGTTATATATATATATATGTATATATATATATATATATATATATATATATATATATATATATATATATATATATATATATATATATGTGTGTGTGTGTGACTGTGTGTGTATGTATATGTGTATATATATATATATTCATTATTATGATTATATATGTATTACAGAAAGTAATAAACACGATGTTAGCTTTATCTATTTTTAGGTAATAGATACGAACATAAAGCCCGTGCACACACACACACACACACACACACACACACACACTCACACATATTATGGATTACACATACCACCAATAGTGACATATTGTGTTTTGTGAAGTTCTTAATAGTATACGGCTTACACAATGTTTTCAGTTATTATTATTGTACTTTGCATTTCTTCATTTTTTCACTTGGCTTTTTTAAACATCTTACAACAGTCACACGATTTATAATAAAGACAAGGAATTTAATTTTAGTATAGCAATAAGTTAAATCGTAGATAAAAATATATAAATATACTTGCCGAATGCATATATATATATATATATATATATATATATATATATATATATATATATATATGTATGTATGTTTTAGGTTGGTGCAAAAATAATGTCGTTTTTGGCGTTCAACTTTAAAAGAAAAACGACATTATTTTTGCACTAACCTAATATATATATATATATATATATATATATATATATATATATATATATATATATATATGTATGCATGTATGTATATGAAGCATGTATTGTTAAATACAACGGAACTTTTCATTTTATTAATCTTTTTTTCTGTTTATTCTTGCTTTCCCGTAGGTTTCAGTCTAGGTATTTCTTGATTTGAAATAAGTTGCTTATTATTTTAGTTTTATAGATAATATTTTGGGTATTTAGACAATGTGGTTGCATTAGTTCATTGTTAAGAAGGACAGAGTAACTATTTCTGATTTGTATGATTAGTTATTAAATATGTTTAGGATGTTAAATGCTATTCTATTTATGTTAGGTTTTTGGTTTTTAATTAGGATGGCTTCAACAGTTTGTCATCGGTTTTTCCATGTGACTCTATAGAAGATTTTGGTGTGGTTAATTAAAATTTTTCTTATTTAGTATGATTTGAATGTGTTTCTAGTGATGCAGTGTGTTGTTACAAGATAATTTTTTTATGCCGCTTGTGTCATTAAAGTTATATACGTGAGCCACAGTAACTATAAACTCAACAAACTGGCTATAACTAACACCATCCGCAGATACACTAAACCCGTCCAACAATACAAACAAATAAAATTAATAATATACTACGCTATATATAATAATACGCAATACTATTCAGCTCCAAAACGTTCCTCAATAAAACCAATGTAGTTTATAGTTTTACATACCCGTTTCAAGGGGGTTTCTCACATAATAACCCTAACGTTTAATTCGGACATAGAACGATAAAAAATCTCACGTAGGCTCACATATCACCTTAATGTCACATGAAAGAAAAAACAGCAAAAAAGATTATTAAACGGAAGTTCCGTAGTATTTAACAATACGTACCTTAATAATGTCATGCTGCCAATATCTATCTATCTATCTATCTATCTATCTATCTATATATATATATATATATATATATATATATATATATATATATATATATATATGATATGTAAGCCAATCACTAGCAATTCTTCCTCTCTTTCAAAAATAATTTCTAGAAGGAAATATTCATCTTACCTATGCTGTCAGCTATTAATTGTGTTTTTTCTTTGCCTAGAATTTTTAGAATACGTTCATTTAAACACATCTTACTAAAAAACTCTAACTACCTAACGACGTTGTTTTATCATATCCTCATAATAGAAACTTATTTGAGATATTAATGAAACTCAGAAAAACCTACCACTGAATTCACACATCAATTAAACAAATATCTATATTTCTTCAAAATGTTATTAATATGTATAAATAAGTAACCAGATGTTAATGCTGATCGTAAATAGGCTAATAAAATCAATCTAATTAATTTCTATTCCCATTACAATCAAAGAATAAAATCAGGATTATTCATAAGATTCTACCTGATAGAACTTAGGTTAAGTAGACATGTATGCCTAAATGAAGAAAAGAAATATATTGAGAAAACATTCATCACTACCCACATCCTTTCATCCTCAACGCTAGAAAATGAGCTTACAAAATCCATAAATTCATCAAACTAGAATTACTAATAAAACTTCTTACAAAAATGACGTATAAGTCATAATCCTACTCAGCAACAAACTTTCTCCTAAGGTTGAAAACAAATTAGTCATCCCTAATAGTAGGATTGTTACCATCACCTACAATCGAGGATATAATTAGCAAGAAAAGAAATTCAATAGTAATTCAAAATGCCGGTATTTGTCAAATAAATTGTTTACAATGCAAAAATGTTTATGTAGCGGAGACATCACGTGATCTAAAAACCCGAAGCTACGAACACAAAAAAGACTTACTTTGGGCAATCTTTCAAACTCTCCTATATTGTATAGTAACGTTGCGTGGCATAACAGTGATTTCACAAATTCCACCCTAATTAAAAAAAGAAAATCAATACGTTGAGAGCTTAATAATAACATCAACTATAAACACACTTAACATTATATTACATCGCTATACCTTATTGAGTACATTTTTTAAGAATCTAACTTATGTCTCTAATACTGAAAGTATGTACATAAAAACATTGCCAGAATAATAATGGGTTGTCCGGAAAATTCACGCCAACTTTTAGACGTTCATATTTCTACAGCATAAAATACATCAAATGTGTCGACAGATATAATATGTTTACATTACCGAGTAGAGCACACATCTCGAGAGAAAAAAACGTTCAAAATTATTTAATTCTTGTCAATTTTGCTCACCTATAAATATGGAATATTATAAGGTACATTTTAGACACGTGATACATTTTTTACCGTAAAGGTAAAAATGCCTCGCAAGCAACAAAAAAGATATTTTACTATGTACAGTGAAGGTGATTTAACTAAAAAAAAAAACAAACTCTAAGGAAGTTTTTTGCTAAGTTTAGAGTTGGTGATTGTATCCTTATTGATGATGGCTGCCTACTACAAATGACGATCAAATCAAGAGAACAATTTAGTATAACCCGTGTTATACAATACGAGAATTGTCAGAAACACTAAATGTATCAAAATTCACAATCAATAAGCATTTAATGAAGCTTGGGTACTCAACTGGCTACAACAAGCTTGGGTAACTTGTTGATGAAGTTAATCACATTCAACTTGTGGAGACTCTTTGTGAAAATTTTTATCATTGCTAATTCTACCACTACATTATGGAAAAACTATTTGATTATTAGTATTTGGTACTATTTAATAGATTATAACAATATTTTAAAAATGCATTGATGACATATCATGTATGAAAAATGTAGAAATAATTAAAGGTAAAGTATGAAAATAAGATAGAAAATCAAATATTCACTTAATTTTGGCTCTCTTTCCGAACGCGCATAAATCTTGGCCTTATATTTCCTCCTCGTTAACTCTCTGATTTTTGGAAATGCTACTGGAAAGATTGAAGACTGAACCTATTAATCAGTAGCAATAATATATCGACCAGACTCTTTAACATTTGTCATTGTTATAGCGATATTTTTTGGGGATCCAAAGTTATGCCTGTTAAACGCGATGTTATTATTGTAACAATATAGAAATGACAGAAACGTATGAGGAGACAGACAAGCAGACATTGACAGAGCCAGTTAAAGAAAGAATGTTGCTGCTAATTTCTATGCGAAAATATGTTTGTAATATATGAATTACTATTTGCATATCAATACGTGTGATCACGGACATTGCAGAAGAAATACAAAAACAGAATGTCATAATTACATTCTGTTTGTGTAGGAGGCATTTTGTTCGTGATCATGAATTAATAAAGAGTATCTTTTATCTTTATCATCATCACCACACTCGTTAGAAGTTTGATCATATATAAGAAGTCAGGAAAAGAACACAATGTGGTAAAACCAAATAATTAAGAGGACGATATCTATCAATAAAAAGGTCTTTTCATTTCCAGTCAAGATGATTAACTTGACATTACTTTTTCTAATCAGTAAAGGACAGCCTGGTAGCAGTTACTAACCTTTAGAAACCTGCTTTCCTGAAAAATTATTTTAATAGAAAATCATAAATTTCAACCAACCGTACTACTGGATGCTAGCCAATGAATGTCGAATATTTCCTTATAAGGAAACGGTTAATATTAACACTATCATTAATGAAGACGTGGAAACTCTCAATAAAATGTATGCTATAATTCCATTCCAACTATACATAAAATACCGCGTATCACATATGGTACTTAATTGACTGATAGACAACAGTTCATCTCATACAAATCATACAGAAACAGTGGATTAAATAGTGAAGTTAGATCTCTCGGTAGCTGTTTATGTTTTAATTTACTATTAAACCACGGTAGAGAGATCATTTGTCGCTCTAATAGTTTCTTTAATTAAAAATTGACGTTTGCTTTCCGATGTTCTGTGATGAGGACTTATCATTATCCACATTCCTTTCATTCAGTTTATTGTAGTTATATTGTTATCTTTACAACATTTCAGTTTGTGAACTTTGGTTACTTTGAACACCTTTTGTTTATTTACAGTAGTTTTTACACTTTACAAGCCACTGGCGCTTCTTGAGGTAGAAGGTAACAGATATGTGTAGAACATAAAGCTTAACCCTAGACTTTAACAGTTTAAGATTGAAGTGATCGGCGAACCAGATTCTTGGAAGTCCATATATGGCAGCAGTACTCCTCTATAAGCCGGATTTGGCTCTGTGGATAGAAGGAGGAGTGAGGTATTTGCTAGAGTGGTACACGTAATAGACCATTTTCTCAGCATCTTTAGCGGCGTATTGTATGTATGACTTTCAGTTGTGGTGTATTCAATAATGAGAGCGATTTTCTCTTTTAATTTAAATATCATATTTGAAAGGAAACTATAAACGGTCAATTATCTATCATTTTGATACATTTAATGTAGAAAACAGAATGAGATTGGCAGTTATCTTGTGCAGACCTATCTAATCTAACCATGTTTATAATCAATCGCCAAACACTTTGATCGTACTGGAAAGACCAGTGTCTTCATTGGTAAATGATAGTTGAATAAAGCAACTTTCACAGCTTAGTAGGAAATATATGATGTAGTTAATATGGTGTTTTATTGAAGAAACTTCAGACGCAGAGATCCTGCTCAGTTATATACTAATAATATCAAAAACTTCCGAATTACTTGCTAAACTAGGGGAGGATCTTCCATACAAAGCATATTGCTGACATTTGTGTTAATATCAGTCCTTAATATATTTTCCGGCGTGCCAAACGAGGAAATATTTAGAGCAAACAATGTACAGGATAGCATTAGCATATGGGTGAAAAGAGAAGGGAAAATGTAAATCAAAACGTCAGCAGTTATACAAGAGGCACTAAATATAAGACGGCTTAATAGAGGCAAAGTTGATTGTGAACTGTACATAATTGTAAAATATATAGATAGTGATCAGGTATACTTTTTTAAGCTAGACGATAGGAAGAGCTGCTGAAACTTTATATTAAAAGTGAATACTGATCACGTGATACCTGTGGCGCAGAATGTGTCCATTACCACTAGATTTCAGGAAATCAGCATGTATTTCTATTGTCCTTTATTCAGCTCCCTTAGTTTTTTATTTTATTTTTAAATAAACATGTTAAGATAAAGTTGTATATAATGTGCATTAGCACATTATATACAACTTTAAATATATTTTATACTTAGTAAAGGATAGGCACGTTTTTTAGTATACATTTTATGTTAAACTTGTAGATTTCCATGTGGTTAATGCAATTGCAGCATCACATCGATAGCTTTTAAAGAGCAAGTAGGAATTACGAGATGGATTTGCTAAATTCCACGCCCAACACGTACAAAACCAGACTAAGCAGTATAGTCTGCTTCCTCTTAACACATACTTCGTGTAGGAAGAAAAGTATGATAACCAACTACATTCTCATTGCACACACGCATACACACACATAAACACACAAAACAGGTGTGTGTATGTGTGTGTGTGTGCGTAATTTATTTTCGTGTTGTGTATAGTTTTTCTAACATGTACCACATGCCAGGATATGTTGTTCAATTCCAACATTATCTGATCCAAGCAGCGGTCATCAGATAAGCTTATAACGTTAAGTGTTTTATTGAATTTTTCTTATGGATATAAATTATGTAGACATTGTCCGAATGTTTTGTACATCGGAGCGCTCTGGGCTATACTTTTAATCGTATCTTAGTACGTGGACGAGTGATTAGAACGTTCGGTTCTGACCATGAAACCCAGATTCAAGTCCCAACAGGTTCGACTTCTCAGAAACGTGAATTCTTGATGTTATCGGAGGGGATCCCATATTTCCAGAAAGCCATATCACAAGGCTTGACACAAGCCATGTGAATGAAATGTGTGCGTTTGTGCGTGTGTGTGTGTGTGTGTGTGTGTGTGCGGGCGCGCATGTGTCTATCTTTTGTTGTGTCTGTATCAGTCATTTACATAAACTTTGAAGAATTTGAACAGGTTAATCTATTTGACCTTTTCGCTTTTTTTCCCGTATTTTGACAGATGTTCCTCAGGTGGTCATTCCCCCGGAGAAATAAAGAATGATATTTCCTACTAATTTCTCTCCCGTTTTCTGGCCATATATATATATATATATATATATATATATATATATATATATATATATATATATATATATATATTCATAAATCATTCATACAAAAAAGAAATATTCTATATTTGTTTTTTGTATGAATGATTCATGAATTTATAATTTATATTTGAACATTTTAATTGAAATATATATATATATATATATATATATATATATATATATATATATATATATATATATATCGTGAGTCTTCAGTATAAAACTAGAAATTAAGCCTATGGATATCTAATATCTTTCGAAGACAATATTCATTGTAACTCACGTGCCCCACTGATCAACAGGCTAAAGACTGAGTTGATGGAGATTACTGTACACCATAATCATTAAGTAGCGTTCACATGATTGTTTTTCTTTTCAATTTAAGTTTCTTTTCTTTTACTTTTTATGTATAATAAACGTTTACTGATGTCTAGGAAATTATCATCGCTAATCAATTGATGTTTATTACATGAGCTAGTCTTTCGCAACGAAAATAATTAGTAGCCTAAACTGTATTTGACGTTAATGATAAGGAGAACGGCTCGGCCCCCGACAGCGAAAAAGATGAAAATTTTAAAATAAAAAGTCATTTGTTCAAGATATTAGATGAATAAATTTGTTAATTGAACACCAGGATACAGAAAACTATTGTTTTATAGTTATACATTGTAATACAAGCCGTTATCTTGCAAGTAGATATTTGATATTAGTTGACCGAGCAGTCAGTACCGTTTTTGATTAAAATTTATAAAATCTTTTCCTTAAAACAATTTTACATTTTTCACTTGATGGTCATCGCATTTCTATGATTTGTAGTTCGCATTTCCTGTATCCTCATCTTAATCTCTCCTGGCCCATTTTTCTGTTGTTACTTAGGCTATTCGATGTTTTTCGAGTTCCATATTGCATTCATTATATACTTTGAGTGTCGTATAATCCAAGCCATATTCTTACATTATGTGTTGCAGAAACTTCAAATGTTTCTTTATGATTCTCAATACAAATGTTATTTATGTTCTCATTTTACTTTTAGTTTCTTTTTTGCTGATATCACCTATGGGATTCTCAGTATCATTCTGCCGGAACTCACCACTGTTGCTACAAGTATGCTATTTTCTCTGGGAGGAAATTGTCCAATGATGAAAAATACCCAATGTGACATTAAGCTTTTATATTACAATTAAAAAACGAAAATTAAATATTTCCCAAAAAGCAAACAAAAAATCAAAACAAAAACAAGAAACTGTTACATAAATAAAAAGCCCTCAATGTAAATTAAAATCACAAAAATACAGAGCAATTTAAGAAAGCTAACCATTCCGAGTTTCACCGTCATCGGTGTCTTCAGGCAGTAATTTAGACTTTCTAGAAGGTTATATTTGATGTATTATAAACACACACACAGACACACACACACACACACATATATATATATATATATGGATATACATATATATTGTACATTTAGGCAGCAATCCTTCATTTATACATGTTTCATTAAAGACGACAGACTAGGTGCTGCCTTTAAATTCTGTCCTTAACTTTACCTACGAACAAAAAAATAAACTCCCATTTTTAAATGTTCTCGTAGAATAGAGTAACAATATTTTTCTACCGCATTGTATAGAAACCCAGTAGCCGAAACTCTTGCAACCTTAACTTTAAAAGTGATACCGACTCAGATACAAAAGAGCAGTTATAAAATGCTTCCTAAAAAGATTAGACTATTTCTTCCCAAAGTAAATAGCAATGATAGTGGACACACACTAAAAAATAACACAAATGTTTTCCACAAAATCCAAATGCACATCAACACGTCAAATACATAGAAGATGATTCTTCATATCATAAAAAAATACACTAACAGAGTAAAAGAAAATAATCACATTAATAATTTATTACAAAACAATTAAAACATCTAACCTTATCCTCAAAAATAACAACACCCAAGCAAAATCAAAATGAAACCGAACGAACAATATTTACGAGATCAAAAGCTTCATAAGAAACTGTATTCCTGATCAAACTGAATTCATAAATAATTACATCGGTCAAACTACAACATGCCTATGCAGGCGCCTTACATTACACCTATCCGACCACAACTCGAGGCCAATCCATTTAAACACACACACACAGACAAACATATCAGACACCATCCGAAACATACTAGTAGAAAATACAAACAGAATAACCTATTCCATATGTAAAAAAGATTAAAAGTAATGGATGCCTTAACAATAAAAAAAGTAAAAGTCAAAACTCAATAATATTAATTGCGAACACGGCCACAATGTGCTGTGTTCGGAAAATAAAACATCCCTATAACTCTAGAAACATACACACAACCCATACACTCAGTTAAAAATCAAAATTAAAATCATCCTTGATAATGACTAAAAGCATAGCCGAAAGGGCTCGGAATTACAAAAAGTTTCGACAGTTTCTACAAACCAAAATACAAAACACTTGACCGAACATAAAAAAAAATAAAAATTTTAATTGCAGTAACTTTTCTGTTGTCTTTAATTAAACATATATATATATATATATATATATATATATATATATATATATATTGATTCGTGAGTAGAAATGCTGTAGTGTTACATATAATAAATTCTCCAAAGAAGCAATTAATACTGAAAAATCATATGAAAACCATACGTGAAGTAACATAAATGTGATTTTGTAGAAGGGTGCTGAGCCAACCATAGATTGAATATATGAGTAACAACTAAGTCTTAGAGAAAATATAAACAAAATGACACCAGAAAAAGGCAGTTGAGAATTATACTAAAGAAGTCTTGGAACATTTGATACTCGCGGGACAATTGAAAGTGAAAAGGGACAGAAACAAAATACAGCGCATAACCTAGCTAACGACCTTGTGTAAATGGACAGCGGTGCAATGGTTAGAAGAGGTAATATGTACAAGATTTATTAAGAGCTACAAATGAAAGGAAACTGTGGAGAACCATAATCGCCAACATCATGAAAGGATATGACACATAGAAGAATATTAACGAACCTCGGTTTTATGTTTTTTCTCTAATAAATTTGGTTGGTGGGTGGATTTCAAGCTTGTAATAGCACTTCACTACGATAAATGACACGTGAGCTTATGTGAAAAAAAATTATTTAAATATATAAAAAATTATAGAGATTATAAAACAACCTCTCTTTCCCGTATTCCACCTTACCACTTGACTGATGAAAGCGTCAATAGACAGCGGATCAACGTGCAACCTATGCATTGCAATAATATTGGACAGCTTCTATCAAGTAACATTAGAACACCTTATATACCAAACTTAAAAACGATTGAATGTTTTAGAAGCCATTTTACTATAATTACAGGAAAATAAATTTTGGGACAACACCACATGAATTTTGATAATTGATCTACACTTAAAAACCAAACTTGATACATGTTTTTACATTATAAAAAGGTTAGCAAATATAATAGATACAAAATATTCATTGTTTGTACTTATTCAAAATAACCTTGTTCGTGTCTTTCCATTCATACATCTCAGACAAAAGCATCTTGGTAGTGATATACTGCCTACTTTTGAAAAAAAATATCCGGTTTCATAGATTATGCTACCCAATTTCTTCAGAAGTAGCAATGCAATAGATATATGTTTTATCTAATGTCTTTATAGTTGACTGGCAGAAAATATTATTAATTTGTAACAGGGCGTTTGAACGTTAAATGCATGAAGTTACAGAATGGTGATTAGCATAGACTACTAACTGGATAATAATTGCTAAATTTCTCAGGGCGTAAAATTATATGTTTGAGAAGAAAATTAAAAACGCAACGAGTTAAAAGTTTTGTTTAAAATAATAAAATGAAATGAAGAATCGAACCCAGATTTAACTAAACAAAATTCAGTAAAATTCAGCAAAACCAAGGATCCCAACACTAAACTCTTCAAGCTGTTAAAGAAAAAGACGATTAATACGCTGTCCAAATTCCCTGGATTTTGAAAACAGAATTCTGATGTTTTGTTTACAATAGGCTTTCTGAAGAGAATGTGTTTGGTCACAGAAAATAATAATGTAAATCATTTTAGACAAAGAAATATAAACCAGTTTTGAGCTAAGTTCCAAAATTTGGTGATTTGTTTAAACTGATTAACCCAAGAATTCAGTTATCTTTACAGAGAGATATCTAGTAAAACTTTGAATATACAAAGTAAGATTGCCTAAGATTAAGATATACATTTTCTGCAACAATCGTCTGAACTTTTTATAGTTATCATTATTAATTGTGATTAATTATTGTTATCAAAAAATATTTATCTATAGAAAGTCAGCGCGCAATTTACTTGGTGGTCATTTTTCCGGGCTTAATGCAGATGTAAGACACAGTAGAGAAACCCGTATTTCGATGGCGTGAGCGAACACAAAGACACACACATTACTGAAGAATTGAGCTAAAGTTAATTGACTAACCACGGCCACAGGCAGGAATTGTGCAAACTTTTCTATGGTGCACAACGTATATAAGTTGTTCATACTAGACAATCTCAACATGCAAGATTTTGGAAAAATCAATCAACATTATCATGACGACGCACCGACCCCAAACGAGGATGAAAAGAAATCTAGATGAGCCATAAGTTTGTTAATACTCAAGAAAGCTAGCGTCTCGCCACTGAGAGGAAGAAGAGAAGTGACAGTACTCGAAGATAGAAGAATGTGGTATGTGAATTGAGAAGTGATACGTCTGTTGCGACACATATCAAATTAATAATCGGTTACGAGTTCATCATTCTCCATGAAAAAAAGCTATTAATTGTAATTAAATACATCATGATCTTGCCCATGTAGAAAAAGTTTAATTTAATCGTGCTTGATCATTTATATCCAATCACATGCCATAAATTACTCTATAAGTCTAACAGCTCATGAGAACAAGGAACAATTAATTTGCATAGTAAGTATTTATATTTACATAATCGCCTTTGTCAATGCACTGAATTCGATTGGGATTGCTGATTACTTACATCATATATTGTACTTTTGCGTGGCCCTCGTCTGAATATACAATGCCTTTCATTTTCAAAGATTATTATACAGAAGATGATGTAATTGTAATTTTGACACGATAGAGATTCCCCACTGATAGTATTAATATTTATGTCAACTTCAATATTCACTAGGGGTTGTTAGTTTAATCTGATCCAGATATTTGTAAAATCCAGGTTTTTCCTGACACAATGAGTTAACCCTAGTCACTTCTACCTAATTGCTGAACAATGTTAAAGCTTATTCCAATCCAAAAGCATCACCTAATGGAACATTTCAAAGGGCGATATTTCTGTATGCCGAAGATGATTCGAACCGCATCAGTTCTTACATTGCAGAAGTTCCTTTTCGGATTTCTTCAAAACTTCAACTTCCAGAATTGCCTCCGTAATATCTGAATGGATCTGCTCAGGTATAGATAGTTTTATTCATGGATTATTTGTTTTTTACAGCATATCAGCCTTTTTTGCAAATTATTTGCAGCCCAAAAATTAATTTAGATTTTAAGAATTGTTTTCAGATAATAATGATTTACTAATATACCTTATATTAATTAACCCCTAGTTAATGAGAGAAGAGGTGGATTCATACCTTTCCCCATGATAGTTGCGCGTAAATCAATCTAACGAACCCAACTGGAATAGGAACTCTGCTTTCAAATTTCCAAGTCCGAACAGTTATCTGTTACACTAGCTGTAAGTCCAAGCGGTAACTCATCTAGATACTGACTATGACACGACGTTGCTTAACTTCAGTGATCGCACGAGAATCGGTGTTTCAATGTGATATGACCATAAGCTAGATAGTTTTATCCAAAATAAAAAAAAAAATTACCAATAGAATCCAAATAGAAATCTATGGTTCACGCGAAAATAATCTGCTGGAATCTGTATTAACATCTTTACCATAGGAAGCACTATAAGAGCAAACTAGTTTTAGAAAATGCAAGCCGCAGCTGTGCACAGTCAGTACAAAGCAAATTTGTAAACAAAGACTTGTTTTCTGAGAATTCTGGAAAATCTCAATTAAATTTGCCAATCTATATTTCTCTTTCTCTCTGTCACTGTCTGTCTGTCTGTCTGTCTCTCTCTCTCTATATATATATTATACGTGCGTGTGTATATCTCTATATATTCATGTTTAATTTTAACTCCTTTAATGTTTATATTTATTATTTCTTTAAATCTCGAGATATTTCACCAATGTAAATGGGTGGTAGATTTTTATATTCTATTTGATAATTCCCCACTAATATGCATACAGAGACATAACATCTGATATAATATTATACTAATAAAAAACACATAATATAAAAATAATAACATACACACAACGGAAGCCATGAAATGAATTCAAGCGTTCCCTCTGGATTTTTTATCACACGTTTACCATCTTTATGCTCTATATTATTGATGATCTACTTGCGATCATACACTCTGAATTTTAATGAATATATATATATAGATAATCGGAATCTAGTAGCTGATCGCTTACGAACCTAGCCCTGGTGGACAAACACTGGCTTGTAATATTTAATGTTCTATGTCGGGTGGGCGCTATAGAAGACATTTTTATTCTCTTATTTACGTTTCCTCAATTATATAATGTATTATATACAAGATATAATAACACCATGCTTCACTGACGGAACGGAATGACGTAATGGAAAATGAATTACAAAAGTGCAATATTCTCAGAGTGAGTTTTATATTATATAAACACCGTCCTTTTAAATTATGACATATATGCAACAATGCAGGGTGTAAAAAGGGGATTCCAGACTTGTAATATTTCCGGAAGAGAATTAGATTGTTTTTTTCATGAAGCTAATGAGGCCGTGTGGTTTCTCCCTGTAAACCTAGCGGTGTGGGATAGGGGCGTCCTTCTACTCCAGGCTCTACATTGCAACTGGCCTTCGTCATTCTATCCCCTGACCTTCACCCCGTCTATATACAAGATCTGACCAAACATGGAGTATTGCTGCCAATATATTGGTTGAGGCTGCCCGTCCTAACTTGCTTGTCATGAGAGAGTTAAAAAGTGTTTTCGTGGCCTTGTAAGTGATGAATTATACCCACAGACTCAAGCCACTCGCAACTCTGTTTTTCAATGAAAAGTGTTCTACCGAGCCACATTTTTTGCTTCCACGCGTTCTGATCTTTGCACCTGGGGCCAGCCATCCTACGTATTTGGATCCTCATTACATTCATATTTCATTAGTAAAAAGTTCCAGGCAAGCATGCTTTGTGGAACAAATTCTAGGCAGGATGTGTTTTCCTATCACTACAAGATAAACCTCTTTAAGTCTAAATAAAATGATTCTTTGATGAAAAGTTAGAAATATACATTTTCGCGTTTGAACCTCATATGTATTGAAGTGGTTCAAAGACTATATAATATGTAGTATGTCGTGGTGTAAATTTATGTATAATTTTCTATACGTTCACTCTATATTCATAATCATTATAAATATTTTTTTCTAAATTATCACTCAAAAAGTCACAAAGCTTTGAGCATTTTTCATTTTTATTTTAAAATCTTATATACTAAAATTTTAATGCTTTTATATTTACTTCAATTATTTTCTCCACATTTCCACCTTTTTCAGTGATTTCCCTTCTGTATCTTTTGAAACTTTTAATCAACATTATTATCTTTATTCATCTCATTCGATTATTTCTGCGCAGCCCTGATATAGCCCTGATATAAACCATTTTACATATTCGTAGCGATTAAAGCTAGTTTTCTTTCCGTAAGTGTTATTGAAATATTTGTTGAGCTTGCCATCTTCTGATACAACACTTTCCAAAAGGATAAATTCCGCTAGATACGTAATGTAATTTGTATATTTGACGAAATGCAGATGGAAGAAAGAAGTCCGTTTTCATGATACTAATTTCTCTTTGCCGAATAGTTCGGAGATTTTAAAATCAGGAAGTGTTGTAGAATTGTCTCTCAGTGGGAAGCTAGAGACGTGTTCTCTGCAAACACTATAGTTTCTACGCCGGCATGGAATGGTATTTATCTGGTCAAATGAACAATCTTTGACATTACATGAAGCAGTTCAAGTGGAAAAGGTAAGTCACAAAAATGAGGGAAATGCACACATTTATTAAAAGCAGAAAAAAATCTTTTGAAAATTATAGTATTAAAAAGATCATATTATAGTATTAAAAAGATCAAACCAATTCACATTTTATTATTATTAAATTTGATTAATTTCATGAAGTTAAATTTAGAAATCCGTTCCATTTTTTTAAATTTATTTATGTATTTCTTATTACAATAAACTTCATTTAAGTGTGTTCATGCGCACTACTAAAATTAAAGGTTTTTGCTCTGACTTCATAACCTAGACATAGGTCTCTGTTTTTGAGGTAGGCGTCTGGCTTTTACTATTTTTTCTTAGTTTGTTTATTTTCCCGTTTGTTTGTATAGGATTTTGCTTATTAAAGTAAATTTTCTTTTGCTTTCCTTTAACTCTCTGAGCTCTCAGGCTTTCTGTTGGATGTTATATTAACACTTTGGATTATTGTGGTATATATATATATATATATATATATATATATATATATATATATATATATATATATATGTGTGTGTGTGTGTGTGTGTGTGTGCGTGTGTGTGTGCGTGTGTGTGGGTCTATGATACTTGAGAGAATGCAGATATTCTCTAAAAATAGAAAGATATTATCCCATGGAATACTTCCGAAATACTTAAAAACATCAACAATCGTTTTTGTCAAACCTTTCGACGAGTAACTGCTAACATGTGTGGAATGTATCATAGACCATCAAAAATATATTCATGAAGAGAATTTTAATTCCTCGGGAGCCTCTGATATGTTAACTAAGCGAGGCTGAAAAGTGATGATATACTTTCACAAAATCACTGAATCATCTGCTGTATTCTTCTATTAATAGGTCTAAAAATGTCTGGTACACCTAAAAAGTTCAGTAATATACTCAACGCCTTCACTCATTACTTTAGACAAGTGGTTTTGACTGAGCAAGAAAGGACTTGAAAAATAGCATCGATCTAAATGAAATGATTTTTTGCCACATAATATATTGATTTATGTCTGTCTTGTAACGAAATAACTCATTTTGATTTGTCATTACATCACGCACAAATGCAGCACCTTTGTGAAATTTTCTATCTGATAATTCACAAAATTTATTGGTTTCTTTGAAAAAGTCCATTTTGTAAATAACATTTTGACCAATATGTGTCCTTGCGTTTTGAGAGATGGGGAAAATCTACCCTAATTACCTCGTCATCTATCGTCAATATGGCATATGCTCGTATATAATTCACAATACTTATAATCTTTGTAATGTCTTATTTAAAATAGCAGAAAGGTTCATTTACATCTAAATCACACTTCAAATACATAGATAATATTTTCTTACTATACGTCTAAAACGAAAACCTTCAAAACATAAAAAGTAAAGAAATAATATTGAACACATTGTTGAATCCACATAATGATAAGAAATAAACAACATCCTACGTTTTCTCAACATTATCTTAATCCCAATCTATAACAAATTGAATTTCAATGTTCAGGGAAAGCCAAAAAATGCTAAGTCAGTTTTATTGTGAGTAGCACAATAAAATCAATCAAGATTAATTATAGATGTCTATAACAGCGCGTTTAGGATCTACATACCGAACTAACAAGGTATCTATGTCATAGATTAAGAAGAAGATTATGGTGAAAGAAAAAGAACAACCTTGAAATACCTTCAAAAGTCTATGATTTTTTTTACGCAAGAAGAAAAGAAGATAAATTAATAAAACTTAAAAAGCGTGTGATCAATCGACAAAACACATGTTTTTAATTTTAACAATTTTTATCAACTGAACTCGAAAAAAAAAACTATCCTAAATAGGAAAACTATAAGCAATAGCTCCCTGAAAAACAATGATTTGGCTAATAATATAGAAGACGTTTATTTATAAATACATTGGAGATCTTTACTTACACTATTTTCTGACTGTTGTCCTCATCTTTTTTGCGATATTCACAACGATTCGGCCGTTGTACACTCCGGACTTCTTCAGGTGATATATGTTAGAATTTCAAACAGAGGCTTTTATTTAGTCCACTGGAGTAGATTGTCCTTATTCCACCTGCCATGTCTTTTGGGGGATATGTCAGTTTCAGTTAATTCCCTTTAGTAACTCTACTTCTCCAACGACACATCAGCCAGTAGATAAAAGGGTTGTTTAAGTAATCTGTAACTTGACCCACACATTTGTGAATTCAATACCTGGAAACGGCAGAAGGAACAAAGACTTGTAGAGCTGAATTCTATATTTTATTGTTTCCTTGTTTCTTCTGTTAGGTTTGCTTTTTACCTATTTCTTTAAAATCTCTTTTCCATCTTTTTGCATTTCTTACTTATTCTATTCTTAACTTTTTTATCCTTTTTGTCAATTCTAAATCTAATTTTCATTATTTTATTTCCAGCGTTTTAAATTCTGTTTTAGTTTTCTGTTGCTTCTCTTTTCTTCCATTTGTAAGAAAAATCATGTTATTTTCCGCTTCCTTTTACCTATTGGTTATTTCGTCCTACTTTCCAGCCATTAATTTCGTTTCTCTTTTATTTCAAATTTTCTTGACTTATTGGTATGCTATTGTTTTTATATTTGTTTGGCGTACTTATTGTTTTCTAAAATAACTTTATCATTTCTTATTTTCTCGTATTTTCTTTTTCCCTTTTTATTTATTAATGTCATTGCCTTTTCAGATCATTTATTACAATATAAGCATTTCGTTTTAGTTGGTTTTATTTTAAGTCTGGTTTATTCAGATTTTCTATATTTAGATATTCTTACTATTGATGACAGTTTAGTTTTTTCTCTTATTTTCAATATCTCCTCCTCCCTGCTTTACTTTCGTATTGAATGTAATTTTAATAATTCAAGATTTATTTCTGTTTCTTAATTAACAAAACTCAGGTATATCCAGTTTTATTTCAACTCTCTGAGAAATGTACCATCAAAATAGTTTCCTCACCAAGATGGATATATTTTACCTATTTTTTCAATCATTCATTCACTTTTTCTGAGACGCATATAAACTTGTTCTTTTTCGTAGGGCTATAGATTCTTTTTAACTTTACTTTTATTTAGCTGCCTTTTATCGTTCTTTACCTTTTGTCTTTTATGAAAGTATCTTTTTTGTCATCTTTCATTTCTTTTTCAATTGCCTTATTTTGTTCTTCATTCACTAGGTACCCTTTTCCGTCCAATAAATGGCTTCAATCACATTCCCACCGACATAATAGAACTTCTAAAAATACTTTCATACTGAGTGATCTAATGGACAATGTGGTACCTAGAAATTATGAATTTAAGTGCACTACTAGATTGGTGCCATTGTATCATCATTTTACAGTTGAAATTGTTAGATGTAACAGTAAGTCATATTCTATAAATATATATTTGAACTGTTAGGAAAACTGATTTATTTCAGTTCGATGTTAGAATAATCCAGACATTGTACTCGGAGCAAATCGACCGTATATGGATAGAAAATGAATTGTGTGGGCATAAAAGAATAGTGCTTAAAGTAACCAACATTGGAAGTAAATTTACATGATTGTTAAGAGAAAAAGCCTAACACACAAATAGGAATTGGTGTATCAAGTATCAAACACGCACAGAAGTTTAAATAGGAAATTTTTACCAGATGACGGAAAATTAGATACCGAAATCAGAATGTAGTTTGGAATAGAAAAAGATGCCTTCCAAAACCCAAGAAAATTACTAAGATGCAGAAAAAATCGTTAGAAACAAAAGAAATAATGGTGGAGTCCTATGTAATATAAATCCTATTATATGACAAGTAATGCTTGACAGATTTCTCACAAATGCGGTTCTACAAAATTTTGCTGAAAGTACCATGGACGGAGCGAGGATAGTTTTCGAAAATGGAAACAACAAATACACTTACACTCAGATTTAGAAATAGACCGCTGAAAGTTTTTGGACATCTAATGAGAAAATAGGACGTATGAATTTTTGCACTCATAGAACATAAGGCAAAAGCAACAGGAGTGGTTAACGGGCAACGTACATGATGAGTTTATATGAATGGATGGAAGAACGAAGATTGAAAGAGGTAGAGAAAAGAGGTAATAATATCTAAAAAATAGGAAGTTGTGGAGTGTCATAACAACTCACGTCCGGAAGAAACACGGCACATATAAGAATAAGAAAATCTCCTAATCTAAACGTTATAACTTCGTAAAGTTAGTTTTATTTTTATTGTCTACGTAACGATGGCTTCCTACAAATTGTCAGAATTTTGCTTGATTTTTGACTTCCATATACCTTTATCAAGATCTTTTTCTTCTGTTTTATCTGCTTTTTATTCATTCTACCACTTTCTGTTCTTTCGTTGTTCTTCTGATTAAGATTACTGAATATCGATTAGTTTATATTCCTCTATATCTAGCACATATCTTCTGTAGTATATATTTATGCATGTATATAAGTATTAAATGCATATTTCTCCTGGCTGACAACTTGGTAAGATAGATTGCAAAATTTTGTCCGGTATTAAGATCCACATCTATTCAAAGTACAAGTAGACTTTTTGAGTCGTGCATGACCCCTTTGTGATGATTATACTCAATAGCCATCATATAAGTATATAATATATGTAAATAGATTGAAAATGCGTTAGAAATACGGCTCGTTAACTGCTAATCAAAGGCTAATATATTTTAGAATTTTGCTTCACGTTATTCAAATCATTCGTGTTTTATACATATGCATGCTTGTATATAATATTTCCTCCTCCATATATATATATATATATATATATATATATATATATATATATATATATATATATATATGCCTAGCATATCGTGTCTGTGTGCAGCAGTTTGCTAGCCTGTTGCAGATACACTTTGATGCACATAATTTTTTCTTCATTCCCCAAAAGACAAATTATATAAGAATACGACTATGGTAAACAAAATTAAGTACTAGTTTATGGGAGATAGCGCAATCTCTCAAGTTATCGACGGTTGAATAATGCCAGTACACTCAAAAACTTTGCCAGATTTTGTGTTTTCAATCACCTCCAGACAGTTTCGTCTAATCAGTCTCATTCACAAGCCTTATGTCTTTCCATGATTTGGTTTTCTGGCATTTCCCAACAATACCACATACTGGTATTTTCGCCCCAGACAGATCTTCAACTTGACAAATCAGCCAGGATTTAGACTCGAATATAGGTTTCATGAATGGTACGCTTATGTTTTCGTCAATAGTTTGCTTGCGTACGCGTGTGAGCGAACGCATACACAGCGCATGCTCCCGCACAGACTAACATAAAATTAAAAATTGCTAATTACCTTTCATTTTGTCTGAAATATGCCTCAGTAAGCAGAGCCTATGGCAAGTGAATACTTCGCAGAGCATACCCCATCTGGTCATTGAATAAGTCTAGTGTATCCCTTACAAGAAAGTATGACACACTTACCTTTCAGGTAGATACTAGAAGACTTGATTTTACTTTTTTGACACTAGTAGATTCTGGATCTATATCTAGCTTCATTTCCACACTGAACAGTCTTTATCCTTTTTGTCTTGTACCGACGAAACCGGTGTCAAACTTTTTGATTCTCCTGTCAGCCAAACCTATTTTTACTTGTCTGACTAGTGCCAGCGGAACCTGTGCACTTTTTTTTTTACTCTGGCGCAAATCGAATCTATGTCTAACATTTTGACTCTAGTATCAATTGGAATTATTTTTACCATTTTGACTCTACTAAAAATCAAACATATTCCCCCATCTGACATTCACAACATATGAGCCCGTTTAAGTGACTCTAGTGATGATCGAACCCATGTCTAACATTTAGATTCTCGTATCTACCGAAAATTTTCTACTTACTTTATTGGACGGACAACAGATCCTTGTTCTACATTTTGACCTTTACCAACGTTTCCAGCCGAGTGGAAACCTGACTGATGTTTGCTTTTTTAAACTCTAATGTTAATCGAATATATTTATTTTTAACTTTTTATGCCAACCAGAATGCCTGACATTTTTTCTTGCATAAAGTGAACCTATTTCTATCTTTTTGACTTTAGTGCAAAAGTGTTTGATGGCTCGCTGCACATTTTAATCTATGAGACATTTTTTCGATATTAAATAACCGAAAATGTTTTGAAATATCGCTTAAAACCTGTGCGAAATCTAACAAATAAAATAACATACCGTCCTTATAGGTATCAGCTATTATCCGGCTTCATAATTCACTTTATTTAATTTGTTTATTTATTTTAAGTTTTTGTTTGTTTTATTTTTTAGATATTTGGTTATCATATTTGTTAGTAATAGCATTGTTTTTTTTTAAGTATGTTGTATTATCTGCGTTCTGTTTACATATATTTGCATTTTTTACGATCTTGTTTTACCAGGTATACATTTTAGTTTTCGATTTTTAAGTAACATAGTAAACATTTTTCTTTGTGTCTGCATTTTCAAATACCTTCTGATCCTTTATTTACTTATGAGTGTTGGCATGGAGGGATGATTATAGTTACTTTCTCATCTATACAGATTTTTCAGTATTTGGTTTTATTGTTGTAGGCTGATAGTGTTTTCCTTATTTTGTGAAATTTAGTTTTTATTTTCAATTGTTCGTATATGTTGTACTTCTCGCATACATACTAGTTGTAAAGGATGTTTTGTGTGCCTCGTTTCTCACACACATCCACAGAAAATCAATGATAAGTTATTTTTATATTTTTCATTGACATGAGAATTATGATGAACAGCTAATTTTATAACATAAATGTTATTTTTAGTGGATACAGGTATTTAATAGACGCTCTATTTATTTATTAAACAGTATATTTATTTTTGTCTACCGTTCTGAATATTGGAGAAATATTATTAAAAAAAAAGTTCTCCAGCAAAATTCCAACCTGCATTCCCCTATTTCTGAATAATGTTTTAGACCAACTCAGCCCCAAAATACGACGATGGGCAAGCGTAGTTGAATAGTCCGCCCAAACACAGATTTTTATTAAAAATCTGTGTTTAAACGAACTATTCAATTAATATCTATTATAATTTTTATAAAAGTTGTTTAAACCTAAATTGGAATATTACTACTGTAACATTCAAGCCTTGACAAAGTTCAAAATCTTTGACGCACTGAAGTGGGGCATGCTATTTTACATTCTGCAACTTCCTTCTGACAGACGTTTGAATCCTGTCTCTACGTTATCCTTATTTCCAGGGCAATTATGCAGGTGACCTTCATTATTTATTTCCAAGATTTCAGGTCTGTACTTTTAGGAGATATCACTCTACGCCCTTGGAATCGAATTCATTTACACCTTATTCCAATTACGAAGAGGAAGTACTACTTAGACATCTTTTCTCCGGTGATTTCTGCATTGTGTAGCCTACTCCTGAGTGAATGAGACCCAGATTGCTATATTCTTAACGTCTTCACGCAAAGTGTCTAATGTATCTTTCTTATAGTTATAATCTGCACTTTGTCCACATATATTCATAACAGTCTTCTCGTTTATTAACCCTCTCTATCTCGAGTGCCTTTTGAGCCTTGTATTATATTAAGCTGAGTAAAAAAATTCTAAATTTTGAAATATTCAGTCTTATCAGCGCCTTTGGACATTCCACAATCTGTATGAGTTGTTAGATGTTCGTCATTTACTTACTGACTTGTACTCCGTATGTTCATGTTCCTACATGTATTCATTTCACTTTCTCTGCACATTGAGGCAATGGAAAGATCTTAGTTCTACCTCAATCATATTTATTCTGATAACTATTTATATGAATACATTTAGAAATAGATATGCACATCGATAAGTATATATGTGCATATCTATCGATCTATCTACCAATCTACCTCTAACTCTATATATTTACATCTGCGTAAATGAACGCTTGTATATATCTAATAGCTAGAATCGAAATACTCTTCGCTATACCATAAAATCGAACCCCAGACAGTTTGATTTTTATAGAAAAAGATGGCGTCTTCTATCGATTACATTTGCCAGGTGTTCTCTGTTTCTAGAGGATGTGAACAAAACAATGATTTGGTGTCAGGGTTTACCAGACATAAGTTATTTCCCTTTGGGAGGCATCAATAGAATCGGCTGAAGGATAATTTTCTTTTGTCAGCAACCGACTAAAATGGTACCATAAAAATGAAATAAAAAACGTCGAACAGTGAAAAGTACTTTATCTAAACTATCAATGGCAATTTCTGGTTGTGGAGCTTGAGAGTTAAATCATTTCTATAGCTTAGAATGTAGCGTCTTATTTTTTTCTGTGTCTGATATTAGTGAATATATTTAAATTGCTTTATTTAATTTTACTTTTGCTTTTATTATTTATTTATTTGGCATGTCTTATATATTTTACGGTCTACGTTACTAGCTTAGACAATATTCAAAACAGAACTAATTATATAGGTGATAATGGCGCTACCCACATATGACGAGCTCTCTTTTTTGGTACCGATTTTCTGGAATACTTGTATTATTCCAATTTATCTTCAAGCAGAAGATAGTCATCCTTCTTTATAGCCGTCCCTTTACAGCCATACTCCTTTGTCTTCCTTGATACCGTTCGTCTATAACTTCGCTTAATTATTAACCTTATTCATTACTAAATCAACCCAAATTAAATTATATCACTGACAAACATAAGCTTCTATTAGAAATGCCGACTATGCTAAATGATATACAAGAACTTTATAGTGTTAACATTTATAAATCTGAACTATATAATCATACTCATTATACATCATGTGTCGTTTTTCAGGGTGCATTCAGAATTCATTTGAATATTATGTGAAATTTGGCTATAAATAGTTATTTGGTTTAACAAAACAGCTAGTGGACTTGAATAAAACTATTTTCCTGAAAATCTTTTAAGATAAAATATTTTTATACGTTTTAAACCGGCAAAAGTACAAGTTACTCAACAATGAATGGTGAATGCTTCCTCATAAGAAAACGGCTAATATTTCCATTATAATTAGCATTATTTCTGTACAGCAAAAGGTGGGGATTACGATCAAAATGGACTTGATTTTTCACTCAGCATCTCAAAATAAGCTAAGAAACTTGAAACAAAACATATGCCGAACAGTGTTATTTTAACTAAAATGGAACGATGTGCAGTAGTGGATGAAGAAAAATGAATAAATGCCGTGATATTACAAATAAATTAATATCAAAATACTTGATGCAGCAGGAATACTTTCCAGATATACCTTGCCAGAGATACCTCCCATATAATAATAAGACATAAGTGATAACGGTGTCTTCATTGCGCTAATATCTTACTATTATTTGGTATGTATTTTTAGGAGATATCTGTGTAAGGTATTTTAAAAATACACTGTATAAAATATAAAATATACGAATATTGACAAAACTAATTTTGATAGTGCCTGTTAATCAAGTAAATAAAAAGTATTAGTTAGGAATTAAGTTTTATCGGATATTTCTATTAGATAGTTTCGGAAAACCATTGCTTTAATATTTTCAGACACACGTTCGCACGTTAATAAGTCTGGAGAATAACGAGGAAAAAATATTTTACATAATTTGTTTTTTAACAGAAATTTCTTCTCTATGAATGCTCTTAATCCAACGCACATCTACAGATGGATCGAATTGGCTCAGCTCGACATTTACTTGATCATTGTGTCACGCCGCAGACATATTGATCCACCCTCTACGTAAATGATATAGATGATTATATGCTTTAAGTTTAATCTGTATTTTACATATGCTTTCACTTTGGAATTTAAATAAAATTCAGTCTGGTTATTGTGCCATTCGGAGAATTATGTGCAGACTAATTATTTAAAGTTTCATTATTCTATCATTTAAATGCCATGACATTTCACTCCATAGTCGATGATTTTTCTCCGTATATTCGTGAAGTACCCTTACTTTATGAGTAAGATAGTGAAGGGATAGAGAGTCCAAACTGTTCCGCTACACATCCGATTTTTGGAAGAACTTGTGGAAGAAATGGTCTTCAGCCCCTCCAAAAGGTATTATTGAAAAGTGAATGCAGTAAATTTGGTCACGTCTTGAATTTTGGCTCGCTGATAGCACTTTCCACTTCATTAACCATTAAACTACTCGCACACATTCGTTAAGTTTTTCATTTTGTTCATTTTCTCTTTTGGAATTTCTAGTACACCGTAAAGTAATAATATAAACACGATCTGCTTCCATTCTAGAGTAAAAACAAATAATAGGATGGCACTAACAAACATAACGATCTTTAAATTAATTATTTTTAATTAATATTTTTTCTGTAGCATTCTTCATATTGATGTTAGACGCATTATTAATTGCTCAAAATTAATTTTCATTTTCTTTCTAATTTAGAAACTAATTCATAGCAGTCTGCGTGCTAAAACTATAATTTAATGTTTTTTTATGTTCATTACAACTGCACTTCCATATGAATCTATAAAGAAAAAACAAATTCATTTTTCCTGTGAATATTAAGAGCATATTTTTATTTTCTTTTATGTGATAAACTACAACCGATATTGATGCTGTTTCAATTTATAGCATTTCATATATGTTTTTATTTGCAATCGACATCATTTACTTAATTATAATTTTATATTAATTTATTGCTTCAATAAATAATGTAATTGGCAGCTTTATGCAAAGCTTGATGACGATGAAACACTAAACTTTCTTCAACATCTTTATTTGACGGCTGATACTGTAATAACTCATTTATATTTAAATGTTCGAAAATGAATTTATTATTTAATATAAATTTACCGACTGCTACTTTATTTTGACGGAGATATATATGGTTGTCTTTGTATATGTTCGTAGTTGCCTAATAGTTATGAAAACTCATTTTATCCATTGTATAATTATCTTTTCTCTCCAAACTATTTTTATAGTCCTTTTTTCTCAATAATTTCTATTTAGTTTACACTCATGAATCTCTTGCTTTCAGTGGCTTTTATCACTTCCTTTTGAGTGAAATGAATAAAAGAATATTATTATTCATGCACTGCAAATTGCACAAAATGTAGACATATTTTGATGTCTCTTATGAAATAGACTAAATATATCTAATATGGATCCTTGGGATATCTCTCCGTTTTTCTGTGTCTGTTGCCTTTACTTTCAGAGCATGGTTGAATATGTTCCGCTAAACAATTCTTGCTTTTTACGACACTTTTTCATTGTGGTACTCCGAGTAACTCTATTGGTTTGTATTGAGTGAACAAAAGTAAAAAAAAACAGTGAGTGTAAAATTCACCAAGCCTTTATTTTCCTTATTGTGTCTCCAAAATTTCAAATCTCTGTTTCTGATTGTTACCAATAAGTTCATTGTGGTTCATATTCGCTTTAGTACTTCTGCATTTGCCACATAAACTGTCTATTATATGTCTATATCTCTGATCACACACATTTTAAATAGATAAAACTCTAATATGTGAAGTGTACTTGTGAGTACAGTCTTTTGTATTTACTTAAGACATGGGTTACCAGGAATCTCTTCAATAAGTTTTTTTCCAATCCATCCGCGTATTCTCCATCGCAGATATTGACCCACTCAATAATGAGAAGTTATATATTCAGTGGAACATGATACAAGATGGTTAACTTTTTCCGAATATTTATTACGGAGCCTGCATTTAGGGTAAGCACAATTTTTCAGCATGTGTGCTTGGTAACGTTAGCAAACATTGGTCTTGTGCCGATGATGGGTTTAAATCAGCCTGTTTGGTACAAGTATAGTATTGATCTCTAGGAGCTTTATCTTGCCATCGTTTCTACAATTGTCACATAGAAATTGCTTTTGCATTATTTTTTAGGTTCTTTGCCGCTGCAATAGGTGTATTATCGTTTATTTGCACGTCATTACACACTTGGAATTCTCTTTAGTATTTGTTAACTTCCTTTAATAATAAATAATGTTACTTATTTCTTTGATATCAAGAGACATCCTGATAATATGGTCGATAGTTTCATAATATTTTCTTCAGATCCTGCATTTCGAGTTAGTTCCATCTTTGATTATGTGACAGTGATAGAATCTGCACTGCGAGGATTTAGTCCTGGGTTGCAATTATTAGTCTTTATGTCTCAGCTCTCAACACAGTGATCCTCAGCGACTGATGTGTTTTCTGTTAATCCTCATCTGCTTCTTTCGTTCATTTTAGGTATTTTTCATGCAACGCCTTGTCCACCCTTTTTTTGTAATTTCATTTGGCCTAGTTGTTTTTATTCTATTTTTCTGCTTCGGCGCACATGGTATTTGCTTGATTTTTGTTGGCAGGGTTTCAGGTATATTAAGATGTGTCTTGAAGAGTGCATTTTGTTGTTGTTGATAGAGTGAATTTGGTGTTTTAGTATTTGTAGGAAAGAGATTGTTTTTTGTGCTGAAGAACAGTTACTTTGGAAAAGTTTATATCATACAGTGTTGTCATTTCTGTGTCGAATTCAGTCATTAGTTACAATGAAGTTTCACCAACGTCTAGTCTGTTTAAATTTCCCACTTTTTGCGATAACTCCAAAGTTGTTCTTTTAATCTTATTCCCATCATCTTTTGTACCAATACAAGTCATTAGGTTGAAATAAGCATAAGAAATTATCCAAGGTGAATTTTCTGAAAAACAGAATTTCAAATCGGTTACATATCACTCAAATAGTTCAAATTTCCACATCAAAATCATGTCTGGATATGCAGGATTCTGGATATGAGGCACTCCGGATATGAGGGATTCCGGATATGGGGGATTCCAGATATGAGGGATTCTACAGTATTTCTATGAAACATCTTCGTCTAGTTTCTTAATCTTGTTCTTGGTGTCATTGTCTGAATCTGGAGTGTTCCTTAGTTTACCGCCTTTGAGCGTGGCTTTGGCACATTTGTCTTTTCCGAATTCCATCGTTGAAGGTACGTACTGATATTGGTTGTCATCATTGAAAAACGTTTTAATGTCATCATTATAGTATAGGGGATTCAATTCGTAATTCTGTGACTTGTATCCGTAGCTAATGTTGTTCAGTAGGCAGCTGAGTGGCGCTAATACAAGGCAGGATAGTTGTGGTGACAATGAATCTCCTTCGAAGATCCCGCTTTCGATGTTGATTGGACTCGATGCTAATGACCCGTTTGTATGGTTTAGATTTAGTGTAGTCTTTCATTTTCTACGTCATTAATTTGACGGTTGTTGGACATACTCTGTATATTTTAGGCTCTTCTCTATCCATAAATATGGTACACGGTCGAACACTTTTCTGTAGTCAATCCAGGGTATCGATAAGTTTCTTTTCTCTGTTTTCACCTCTTTTCAATATTGTTTTATTGATAATTATTTGTTCCTTCAGCCGTAACTTAGTCTTTTACATCCATTCTGTTCTGCTAGGAGTAAATTATTTTTCTCAAGTGTCAGTTGTGTCATCTTGGGTATGATAGAAATGAGGATCTTGTACATTGTTTGTAGACGGGTAATGGGCCTAGAGTTCTTCAGATTTTGCGTCTCTTCTTTTTATATCAGTAAACGTGTTTCTCCCCACGTGAGCTATTTGGGGCATTTTTTATGGTTTATGAATATAATATTATTTATCCGTACGAGGTCATGGTGGGTGCTAGAATTATATTATTCAAACATTGGCTATTCGGTCTATTCCCGGTGCATTCCAGTTTTTCGTTTTGCAGATAGCAGTGCTTGAGTCAGTAATATTGATATGCGTCCATTTTTGTGTTACTCCTGTTGTTGCTTGATCCATGTAGCACTTTCATTGTGCATTTTGTAGTTTTCCCACAGTTTTTCTAGTTCTCGATATAGTTTGTTGGTATCTTACTTGTTGATCTTTTGCCAGAAAAATCTGTTTCCTTTTCCGTAACACCTGATTCCCTACGTCTTTGCTATTATTATTATTATTATTATTATTATTATTATTATTGGTCTCACGTTTTCAACTGACATGAAGCAGAGTGAATATATTGTATCAGTTGCTAGGTCTTCTGCTATGATGGTGAAATGTGTCATGCTAAATATTCTCACCAGAAACGATCGACATTTATAAATTTACCATTCGTCCGTGCATTGAATATTGATACCTCAACATCTCATTATTCACGATAAATCCAAAGAAGGATATGTAATGTCATGGGCTCTGACCTGGTACCTCAACTTCCGTCACTTTCCCAATGTCGTATTATGAATTCTCTCTGTCTGTTCTACAAATATTTTATGGCAATTGTTTTACTGAGCTTTCTTCCTAGGTATCTCGGCGGTGAGGTATTTAAGCATATTACTAGATTGGCAAATAGTTGTCATCGTTTTATCATTAAAATAAGCAAATTTAAACGTATGTTCTATTCTAATAGTTTATTTTTCTCCCACTGAAATGTCAGTCGTCATTTTCTGTCTTCCTTAACTCGTAATTTTATTGTCCTTTTCCGCACGCATCTTACCTCATTCTCTTTCATTCTCAGTAACCTTAGTGGAATTATTGTCTTTATAAGCTTAAAATCTGTAAACATTATTAACATTTATTCAGTCTCATGATGCTTCTATTTATTTATTTTGCCATTTTATTTAATGAATATATTTTTTATATCAATGAGAACGTATGTTTTCTTAGTTGTCTTTAATTATAGCCTGTGTTTTATTATAATTATTATTATTATTGTTATTATTATTATTATTATTATTATTATTATTATTATTATTTTTATTTTCTTTGATTTCTGGCGTTTACACATTTCTTTCCGGGTCCCGCCCAGGGACCTAAGGTTAGAAATGGCATCATGACACTTTCCACTGACAAAAAAAAAAAAAAAATTACATAGATAAAGCCCTTAGTAAAGTGTGGGCTGTACTTGTCAGAACAATTTTTTGTATCTCTTTGAGGCATGGACTTCCAGGAATCCCTTCAATTAGTCTACTGCAATATTTTCCAACCAGTCCTAGGGCTCCAACTACAACAGGGATTGTTGATGTTCCCATATGACACATTTTCGAGATTTCTATTTCAAGGTCCTTGTATTTTGACAGTTTTTGAATATCTTCAAAGATACATTGCAGTCAGCAGGGACTGCCATATCAATTAGGAGGCACCGTTTTCGTTTGTGGTCTTTAATAACAATATCTGAGCGGTTGGACTTGATTATTCTGTCAGTGTGTATTGTGTAATCCCATAGAATTGTAACAGGTCCTATCTCCGTAACCGGGTCTGGGTGATGTTCATACCAGTTTCTTTCAGTTTCCTTCCCGTAGAAGTTGCAGATTTTCCAGTGCAGATATTGGCCCATTCTGTCATTTCGGGTTTTATATTCAGTGGGTGGCAACATCGTGCAACCTGATACAAGATGATCAATCGTTTCTGGATATTTATCACAGAATCTGCATTTTGGGCTGACACAATATTTTAGTATATGTGCTTCATAATTCCTAGTTAGCAAGCATTGGTCCTGCGAAGCAAGGATAAAACCTTCAGTTTCCGCTTTCAACCCTGCACTGCGTAGCCACTGATGGGTACGGGTTTTGTCTACATCAGCTTGTTTGGTACGGGCAGAGTATTGGCCATGAAGTGGTTTATCTTGCCATCGCTTCTGTATCTGGTCGGTTGCATGCGTCTTTCCTGTCTTTTTTAATTATTTGGCAATTTCAGCCGGTGTATTGTGCTGCAGTTGCATCACTACGTCCATTTGAAACTCCATTTTGAATTTGTTGGCTTCTTTCATTGCGGAGTAAAGACGCTTACTACTTTCATGTTCCTTGACGCATACCATCATCCAGTCTTCTGTAGTTTCCAAGAATCTTTGGAGGCCAATTGTTTTAGTTTTGTAGGACAGTTCTAGTTGAACTAATCCTCTGCCTCCTTCGGATCTGGGCACATACAGACGATCAAAATCAGCTTTGGGATGTTGAATTTATTATTATTATTATTATTATTATTATTATATGTGCTATCATCGTGCCAGAGAGCAATACTATCTGCATTATTACCAAGTCCTCTCCGGGTTTCATGAATAAAAACGGCACCGTAGGAGTAATGTATAAATATTTGGGACGTTTCATTTGAATGGAGAGGATTTTGAAGATATTTTAAGTTCCGCACAATAAATTCTTAAACAATAAAATTGAAATAACGGACAAGTATAGGCATATAAATAAATGATTACTTTGGCATTTACGAACTAATTTAAAAAATGAATAAAATAAACTAAATAAATAAAACAAATATAATATAGACATAAATAAAATTAAACAGATAATAAAGATAGAAATAAACATAACAAATCATAAAATAAAATAAATAAAAGTAAATTAAACAAAGCAATAAAAATAATCATAAAATAAAATAAATAAAAGTAAATTAAACAAAGCAATAAAACTAAATATAAAATATAAATGAACGGACAGAGATGATAAATATTCAACATATATACGTGTATGTATGCTTTTATGCGTATGGATATACATATATTCATATGTAGACACACAAACAACAACGTTACCTTTCCATAATTAATGCCTAAATATTGAAAATAAAACCAAGGTAAAAAAAAAAAACTCCCAAAAACTACTAATTACTAAATAAAATTGAAACGTTATAAAACATATAAATAAATATTTAATTTACACAATTTTAAAACTCTATATATATGGGTAGGTGTGTGTGTGTGCGTGTATTTATGCATATATATATATATATATATATATATATATATATATACACGAAATAACGGGCAATTCGTCATTTAAGTATGAATATATTAATAACAAAGCACAGACACGTGTACCCGCGTTTATACGTATATGTGTATATACATGCCTGTATACATGTCTATATATGTATATAGCGTTTGCATATGCCAGTGGGTGAGAGTGCATGTATGTAAGCATATACTAAAAAAGTCAAACAACATTAAATAAAATTTAATTATAAATCTAACCTCCTATAATTAACCACTTAACACTTAAAATACCACCAAATCAAATAAGAGAAACGAAATAATGTGCAGATAAAGACATATATATATATATAACCATCTGCCTTATTTAAGCAATAAGCATTTTAAAAATTATTTAAGTAAAAGAAATGATGTGCAACAATTCAAAGTCTTAAAACAAATAAAAAAATTACAGACAGTGTATACGACGAAAAATATTTCTTGATCTGACATATTCAACGAAACATATTTGTAAGAAAGTTTGCTTTCCAACTATGCATATATATTTTTCTACTTCCCCCAAAAAACTGTTCTTGATATATAAACAATTATATTGTTATTCCATATATATATATATATATATATATATATATATATATATATATATATATATATATGTGTGTGTGTCTGTGTGTGTCTGTGTGTGTGTGTATGTATGTGTGTACTTGCATCATTTTTACATTATAGCTTTTAAGGAATTCCTCTGTTTTTTCCATATTTGAACAGCATAGTAGTTCGGACAAATTAGCCTGGTTAGTAGCCAGGAATTGTGAAGGACATCCGTGAATTCAAATACATGGAGAAGGCCGCAGGGTACTATTTTAATATTTTATTCCAGATTGCATATCAGTTGCCAGAAATTAATAGGAATGGGATCTGTGGAGGACCATGATCGCTTATAGAATGAAAAAAAAAGTAATGTTAACAGTTATAATAATGATAGATGCGATATATTGATAGGACAAAAAATTTATTAAATAACATTTTATTAATGATAACAGACAAAATAACAGATAATATGTACTTGAATATCTGCACGTATTTCTATATGAAGCACTATATATATTTATATTTAAAGGATTATGAAAGTAACATGCCCGCAGATTTCAATCGGTTTTAAATAATGTTTATAAAACTTCAGGGAAATAAACCCTATGTATTCGTACCACTTTGTGTACTTGTGTATAAACAGATACGCACATCTACATTTAATTTCGACACATATATACTCACTCAGTATCAAGGAAAGGAGACGGAATTCTAAATACTCAGACACAAGTGCGTGTTCAAATTTATATACGCATACGACTCCTGGTAATAATCCTCAGACAACGTTTCTAAAACACAGTAGGTATTTTTCATTGAATGAAATTTAATTCCTACAAACGATAAAAAAAATGAAACTTTTATATGAAAAATAAAGAAACAACGTTGGAATATTAAAATGTAATAAGAGAAAAAATAAATAAAAGTTTCTCAGAGGAACGGCCCAGAAAATATTCTTGCATTATCTCATCACACACTTCAATGATCACAAAGCGAAATTCCATAGAGTCAGTTAAAGTTTTCCAACTGAAACCACGATTAATAGTTGTTGTTGCTATTGCTATTATTGTTGTTGTTGCTGTTACTATTTTTATTACAATTATTATTATTACTTGCTTTATTGTTATTATTAGTAGTAATGGTGACGATATTATCATCATTATTATTTTTATTTCCTATTAGTTTTTTCATTCATGCTGTTTTTTGAACTATCTATTTACTTCATTTTCCCTTCTTTTGTCCTTTTCTTGCATATTTCATCCTCATAATCCACCACCCATTTTCTATCATTTTATTTTCCTCCTCCTAAGACTCATTCCTTTTTCTTCCTCCACCTTCATTTCCTTTGTATCTAACATCATTTCCAATGACAATGTCCATTTCTTTCGAATTCATATTCTTTATCGTGCTCTCTCTTATCTATTGTATTCCTACTGATACTACTACTTTTTGCTTCAGCTTTTTCGTTTCTAAATTGTTCACGGGCTTTTTCTTCTTGTTGGTAAATATTTTCTTTCGGAAATTATTTTAACTTTCTTATTATTATAATATAGATTCTGGAATATCTGAATTTTTATAATAACAGAAAAAATATTAGAACAATACCACTATGAATAGTAATACAATAATGGCACGCAAATAAATATTGTACATGAGAACAGAATATATTTACTGTAATATAATAGATATATAATAAAGAAAAAAGGAATATTGAAATAATATTTTTATAATATTTATACTAACAATTTACATATTCAAATTAATAATAATAATATTACAAATAATAATAATGATGTTATATAATCGTACATATGTACACAAGTGAACATTTTTTAGCGTGCTCCTATCTCAATAATAATAATAATAATAATAATAATAATAATAATAATAATAATAATAATAATAATAATAATAATAAAAACGGAACACAAAATCGAATAAAATGCAGAGTAATTTTACAGAGAGATAGGCACAAACAGAATCGTTCAGGAAAATTAGTTTGGTTCGAGGAAAATGGAACACATAACAGAAGAAAACTGAGAGCACACACACATACACACACATACACACACACATACATATATATATATATATATATATATATATATATATATATATATATATATATATATATATATATATATATATATATATATATAAATATATATACCTGTGCGTTTGGGACTTATGCGTGTGTGAGTGTGTATGCACAACGAACCCAGAAATGCTCTGTTTATATGAAAAGATATTATGGCATTCGTTGTCTTATAGAAAGTATTTTAAATCTAAAGTCAAAATTTGAAAAGGAGAAAGAGAAATAATATTACAAGTGTTTTTTACTTCAACTAGATTTCTCTACTTTGGTTTCGACCGAACATACATTATATATATATATATATATATATATATATATATATATATATATATATATATATATATATATATATATATCATATCTCTTCACAACTTTCCATCTCTTAGTTGAGTTTTATGAATTAGCTAGCGCTCCACACGTTCCACTATCTGTCCAGATATGTCGTGTAAGTGTTCTTTCTATTAATATTGGAATTGGCAGTATACCTTTGTACAACTACATTTCAATTCTGATATATTTTAGCTGGTGTTAAAGATTATTATTATTTTTATTTTATTTCCTTTGATTTCTGGTGTGTAAGCATTTTTGTCTTGGTCTCGCCCGGGGACCTAAGGTAAGAAATGACATCATCACATTTCATTTTCCACTGACGAGTTAAAACACACACACACACAAACACACACACACATATTTTTTTTTACATACATAAGGCCCTTTAAGGCCTCAGCTTCCAGGAGTCTCTTCAGTGAGAGCTCCAACTACAACAGGAATTGTTGATGTTCACATGTGCCACATTTTTGAGGTTTTGATTTCAAGGTCCTTGTATTTTGATAGTATTTTGAAGATCTTCAAATATATATTGCTGTCTGCAGGGACTGTCATATCAATAACGAGGTATTTTTTTTTTGGTTTGCGGTCTTTAATAACCACGTCTGAGCCGTTAAATTTGATTTTATGTCTTTGTGTATTGTTTAGTAACCGGATCTGGGTGGTGTTCATAGCAATTTCTTTCAGTTTTCTTACGTAGAAGTTGCAGATTTTCCATTGCAGATATTAGCCCACTCTGTTATGCTGGGATTTTTATTCAGTGAGTGCCAATACCGTTTTTGGACATTTATCATAAAATCTACATTTTGAGCTAACACACTATTTTAGGATGCGTGCTTGATAATTTCTAGTTAACCTTTTAACCTTGCACTGCATAGCCACTGATGGATACAGACGATCAACACCAGTTTTGGGATGACGTATGTGGTAGCAAGTGAGAAGCTTTCTCGTGTTTACGTACATTCGCTTAACACCAGCTATAGTCCAGTTAAGGATCAGTTCGGTATTCAGTACCAGGTGTACACGCCTGTAGTACTCCTTTCTTACCTTCTCCTTCATTTGAGTATGCTGTATGCTATCTCCTTCGCTATTTCTTAGATACTTATAGGCTTGACCTTGTTCCTTGTTTCCCTAATCTTTGTGACAAAGTCTAGATCTATTGATAGCGTTTCTGCAATTCTCCCTTTCTTAAATGTTAGTTTTTCACATTTATCTAATCCGAAGTTCATACCTATGTCGTCACTGAAACATTTTACAATATTGAGGAGACCCTACAACTCATTGTCGTCTTTGGCAAAGAGTTTGAGATCCTCCATGTAGAATAGGAGATTGAATATTTTTTGTAACCTTAGCTACTGTTGTTTAGTTCATGTGTAAGGTGGATTAAGGACACAAAACAAATGGTGTGGCAGAAAGATTCCACGTCGGATATTCAGACGGTTGGAGATGGCAGTGTCTATGGTGTGATTTAAGTATCGTGTGGTGTCCCACATTCCCATGCTCTGCTTTAAGAAATTTTCTACCTCAGGGGAGATTTTATAGATTTCCAAATTTTTAAGTATCCAAGAGTGTGGCACACTATCAAAGGCTTTACGATAATCAATCCACGCTGCGCTAAGATTTCTACAATCGTCTCCTGCAATTTTCCAGGATCATATTGATTATCAGTAGTTGATATTTGCAACCATATGAACCTCTCCTGCATCACTTCTGTTCCAGTGGAGGAATGTTGTTTGTTTCGAAAAAAGAATAAGTACGGTTCAAGCCAGACATGACAAATTTATACGTTGTGGAGAGACATATTATTGGCCTATAATTTTTCGGATCATCTGTTTCATTTGTTTTTAGCAGAGATATGTATTACCTTTTGTGATCCATTCCGGCATTTCATTGGGATTATTTACAATAGGTTTTTTGAAAGGGTTTTATGGATTGATGAGAGAAGATAGAGCCAGAAATTGGGCACTTTGTCATTTCCTTGGAAATTCCATTTTTGGGATTTCCTTATAGCTTGCCTAACTTTTTTGTATTCATATTTTCCGACTCTTCCAGAGGTGTATCCAGTATTCAGTTTTCTTCACCTTGGATCCATTCTGCATTAAGGTTATATTCCTTTAGTCTGCTTCAAATATTCTCCAAAAATATCTGCACATATGTCAATAGATGGTGACTTTTCGACATGTATAGGTACGTTTCCAATTTCCTTGTAAAATTTCTTAAGGTCTATTTGGAATATTTTATTTTGGCGATAGAATCTACAAAGTGTTTTCGTATCGTCTTGTTCTCTGTGCCTTTAACTGAACTTTCTGTTTCAGGATTTCCTTGATTGTTGGAATTTCAATTAAGGCTTTAATTTTATATTTCCGCTTGATCTTCTTGCACTTGTGTATGGAGATATTTGAGTTTCTAGTGAGCTCATCTAGTATAGAAAGCTCACATCTGGTTTCCTTTATTTCTCGCATCAATTTTCCTTTCCAAACTGGCTCTTTTTATCTGTTAATTTTTCTCATTGTCTTCACCCCAAGCTTCCCAGTAGCTGCTAATACTGTTGCGTATATGACATTATTAACTTCTGTGATGTTTCCCAGTGGTTTGTCCGTTAACAGTGTTTCCAGCGTTATATATTTGCACAATGTGCATACTGGACCTCGTCTTATGATATTTTGGGAGCTGGTCTCTGAAAATTGTGTGAGGGCTACTCTGCTGAGTATTTGAATGACGTTGTTTTTCGCTTCGGTGATCTAAGCTCTGTGGTTTTCAAGGAATTCCACATTAATGTAGTTGAAGTCATCTTCAGTGACATCTTCTGGATAACCGCAGGTTATGTCACAAGTAGAGTCTTCGATTTTATTTCCTGGAAGGTTATTACGTATCTCCTTTGTTTTAGTTTTTACCTCCATTGTCTGTCAAATCACTTATTTCTACTTTTATCTCTTTATAGTTTGAGTGATGGTTTATAGTATTCTGTGTTTTATTATTATTATTATTATTTTTATTATTACTGATTTCTGTTGTATACATTTTACCTTCCGGGTCCCAACCAGAAACCATTGATCCCTTTTGGTAAAAAACAAACAAACTTAACACGAAACATTTTTCTTCTTAAAAGGGCAGTTTCTCTGGATTTGGTTTTGTAAATTATATTTTTCTTCCAATATTAATTGGGACGAACCGAATTTATATGTGGTACATCTCCTTCCTCAATTCTAGCCGTATTGTGTGGTAAGTTCACTATTCTCTAAAACTTTTCAGCTACAGCTTACAATTTCGAATTGAATTTTGAGTCTTATTCACACTTAGTCAAAATTCTCTTTACAATAAAGATGAAGATGTACGAAGATCAAGCACTTAAACATTAAAATTCGCTAACTTGAACATTTCATATTTCCTGTTTACGATACTGACATATGTGCTATAATCTTCATATTCTTTTTTACAACATTTAGGTATTGCCAACGTGTATTAAAAAATAAAATTTGTTCACTGAAAATTTTACTTACCATCAATAGGTTCTTCAAACGATAATTCACTTGTTTTTCGGTAGGAGTTAATTCCGTCGACCCTAATCATGTTACGTCGGACCTAATCATGTTCCGTCGGCCCTAATCATGTTCCGTCGGCCCTAACATCCTTCGTAACAGCGACACTTTTTTCTTGTTCGAGTAGCTTATCCAGTATTTTTTAAAGATTTCCTCATAGCGTCTGTAGTATGCTGCAAATGCAATCTCTTCCTCAAGGTTATATTTAAATTTGTCAATCACATTTACTGCTGAGACATGTTAGAAAAAAATTAAAGGTATTTTCCTTACTAACAATAGTACAAAAATGCTAGAAGAGTAAACTCTTCTAGCATTTTCGGCTATTGTTCTTTTTGTCTCAACAATGTTTCCTAGAATCGTTGTTGTTGTTGTTATTGTTGTTGTTGTCTTTGTTCATTCTGTTTTTATTAATTCCAGCATTACAGCTGTCAGGTCCTCCATTTGTAATTGTCTGACTGGAAGTTTTGCTTCCAATATATATTTCAGATGCTTTAATGTTCCGTTGTTTTCGGCGTAAGATTTTCTTTCGACGTACATATTTCACAAGTTGAAAAAACTTAGCCACCTCTATTATAATAAATAGTGAATCATCCTCGTCCCCAACTGTTGTATTTTGAAGTCTGGCAAGCCACAACACTTAACTCGACAGAATCAGCCGTAATTGTAGTATTCAATACACGGCTTGACAAGTCACTGCAATAGAATTAACCTCCTAGGCAATTCCCCAGGACTACTTATCATGAATAGATCAATTCTTTCAGTGAGTCCATCGGAATCTTTTCCAATCGATCTGGAATTATTGATGTCCTCGTGTGCCACACTTCAGAAATTTCAACTTCATGATCCATATATTTTGATAGTTCTTTGAATATCATCAAAGATATATTCAATCTGTCATGTCAATAAAAAACATATATTGTTCTTGTGGTTGTTGATCACGATGTCTGGGTTATTAGTTTTGACTGTCCTGTCTGTGTGTATTATAAAGTTCTGTAAAATAGTTTCAGGTTCTATCTCGGTACCTCAGTTTGGGGGATATTCATACCAGATCCTTGCAAATTCTTCCCCTTAATGTTTCCTGTCTACGCAGTCATGCCGAATTTTATATGAAGTATTTGTTACCACTCTGCAACTTAATACAAGATGGTCAATTGTACCTCGCAGTTTATCACATAATTATTTATTTTGGGCTAACACAAATTTTAATATGTGTGTTCTGGAATATCTAGTTAGTAATGATTGGTCTTGTTTAGCGTGAATAAAACCGGTTTCAGCTTACTGATGGGAACGGGGTTTGTCTACATCAGCTTGTTTTCCACAGACAGAGTATTGACCATGATGATTGCCATCATTACTGTATTGAGTGATTGCATTTGCTTTAATTTTAGTTTCTTTATCGCTGCAGTAAGTGTATAATGGTTTATGTACACTTCTTTACCTACTTGAAGTTCCATTTCTTTTTATTTCTTTCGTGTCCTTTGACAATTATACTCATTCAGTCTTCTGTAGTTTGAAGTTTGCAGGCCGATTCCTGTGGTTTTTAAAGACTGTTCTAGTTGAATTAATCCTCTACCTCATTCAGATCTGAGCACACACAGACAATTAACATCAGTCTGAGGATGATTGCACTGGGGCAGCCAAAGTGTTTTTGACCGATATTCTGCTTTGTGTATTCAACACTGTATTTAACTTTCTCCTTCATTTAATTATACTCTATTCCATCTCCTTCTGTGAATCTTAGATAGTTATAGGCTACTTGTTCCCTAATCTCTCCGACAAAACCTAGATCTATTGAGTATGTGCCTTTCTTGAATGTCCCTTTTGCACATTTATCTAATCCGAAATTTATACCGATGTCATCACAGAAGGTTTTTTTTAGTATTGTGATTTTGCTTCAAATCATTGTCATGTCTGGCAATGAGTTTGATATAATCCATGGAGAATAGGCGATTAAATACATTTTTGGCTTTGTATCCATAGGTAATACTGTTTATAATTTTCATGCGAAAAGTAGATTAAGGCCTGAAGGAACAGAAAGGGAAACAGGGAGTCATCTTGAAAGATTTCTCGTTGGCTATAATAACTGGAAATGACAATACCTTTGGTGCGATTTAGTATGTGGTTTTCCACCATTCCATGCTATATCTTTGGAAATGTGTGATAACCGAGGATGCTTTGTACATTTTGAAAGCCGTTACGATCCAAGAGTATGGGACCTTATCAAAAGCTATCAGTAATCTACGCAAGGAGTACTGAGATTTCTACCTTTTGTCCTTCAATATTGCAGATTAATTTTATTAACTATTAATTATCATTAATATTTGATCTTTGCAAACACGTGAATCTCTTCGACATCCCTTATTTTCCAGGGGAAGAATTTTGTTTTCATCGATAGATGTGTAAGCACAGTTCGTCATGAAAGACATGATGAATTTATAGATGGTGGAGAGATGTGCTTTTAGTCTATAATTTTTGCATTATGTATTTCACAAAGTTTTTTGTTGGAGATATGAAATACCTTGTGTTTCATTCTAAAATTTCTTTGGTTTATTAATTATCATTCATAAAGTCTTTTATGGAGTGATATTAGATGATAGAGCCAAAAACTTTGGACTTTGTCATTTCCTGAGGATTTACATTTTTTCCTTTTGTTAGAGTTTGTTTAAAATATTCTTCGTTATATTTTACGATTCTTGCACAAGTTTATCCTTCGTTTTTTCTTGTTCTAGTTTGATCCAATCTGTACTGGAATGGTATTCATTTTGGTTGATCCAAATGTTCTTTGCACATTTTTGCACTTCTTCAATATATCATGGCTTTTTGATTTTTATAACTGCTTTTCAAACTTTCCTGTGAAACTTATTGAGGTAAATTTGGATTATCTTATTTTGTTGATAACACCTACAACAATTTTCATATAGTCCTGTTCTCTGTGCCTTCAATTTTAAGACCGATAGGTTAGCTAAAGTACAACTGTGAGCTGATCTCGAAAATGATCTCCAGTCACTTGTTAAAGCGAAGCTACTATCTTTATTAATCATAAAGAATTAAGTTTTCCTTCAGCAACACGGTTAATGGTACACACACAAAAGTAACTAATTCTGGCTCCTCGGTCATGCATTTTACACTTACATAAACTGGAATGATTATATTGAATTATTTGATAAGAGTTCAGCTAGGGAATTTGGTTCACTGTATCGTGCTAGATAATTATTCTATCCAGAATTAATTTTGAAGGTTTATAAATCTACCATTCGTTCGTGCATTGCATATTGCAGCCATATTTGTTTTGGTTCTTCTGCGTTATATCTCGTGATTCAAGAGAAGATATAAAGAAAGGTCTGTATACAACATGTCCTGACCTGAGATCTCAACATCAAGCATATTCCCACTAGGGTATCTTCATGGTTATTGTTCTTCTGAGCTTTCCACGTTGGTATCTCATCGGCATGACTTTAAATATGCTATTTGATTAACAGTTAGATTCTCATCATTGTATTCTTGAAATAGGTAGATCTAAGCGTTTCTTTTGTCACAGTTATCGCCTGCGGAATATATTTCTCGTTTCCTTCTTCCCTCTAACCTAAAATCTTTGAAAATTTGAATACAACGTATATCGCCATTTTGTCTTCGTGAATCTTTTTCTTCTATGATCTTTTCCTTTCACTCTCTTTCACTTTCAGCAAATCATTGAGTTTAATGGGCCTAGGGGGAAGTAATTGCAATGAACCCCTAAATTAATATTTAAAAAAAATGTATCTTTTTTTTCAGATGACCAACAAATCTTAATAATCTATATATTCCTTAAGAAAAACCTGTCAGTTGTTCCTGGTAAGACTCACAATTGCTTGTTATTACCTGGGTTTCTTGTATGCACAGCCTTGCTACACTTGAATTAGAGATTTTCAATTCGCTTTAGATCAGAACTTTCGCGAGGCAGTTCCAGGACAAGAGATTACTTTTCACGAACCCATTCTTTTGTGTATTTGTTTTGATGCTTCAGATCATTGTCCTGTTGAAAGTACCACCCCCAAACCTAAACACAACTTTGAACTGATGACAAGGCACTTTTCTTCAAAATTGTTTGGTATCTCACGCAATCCATTGAGCCATTAATGCGTTCTATGCCGTCTGTTCCAGCTACTGCAAAGCACAACAAATGTTTAATGATTTATATCAAATTCTTCTCTTAAAAATTCGTATCAATAGCTCGCCAGATATATCACTTATTATTCCACACCAAAAGATCTTGTTTGGTCTCATCCTACCATAAAACCTTTCGCCAGAATGTTTCTACCATATTATTATGAATTTCGGCATAGTTGAGGCAAGCATGCGTGTGTTATTTCATAAGCACTGGCTTTTCCTTGGTACTCTGCCTTGAAGATCGGCATTGTTTAGATTTCGTCGCACTTTAGATGTACGCAAATTGATTCCAATATTGTCCAGTGAGTATTGGAGATGTGACAATATCACCGCAGGATTTGCCTTGACATGTCTACTTGCTCTTGCTGTTATTTTTCGCGGGCAGCCAATTCTTGATTGTGATGACATCACATTAAAGGCCTTGTATTTATAAGTAAATTATTGCCGGGTGGAGAAGTGCACTCTAAATTATTTTGATAACTTTTTGTAGACTTTCTCATCATTATAGATTTCAGCCATGCAATATTTTAAAACTTCAGGAAATTCTTGTGATCTTTCTTTGCATATACAGTTTTTAAAACTTAGTCTTTAACTCTACACGTTTGGAAACACAATGTGTTATAATGATTGACTGCAGTATACACATCCTACCCAAAAATGAACATAAAATTTATTTACACTGGCAGTCATGTAAACAAAAGAACAAAATGAAAATATAAGAGTTCACTTACTGGTGCACATTTTAATTTTTAATTTATAATTAATATTTTTATTCGAACTAGATAAAATAATGTAAAGTGGTTGTAATTTATTTAATAAATTAAATTGCTTATGCGGATATATATATATATATATATATATATATATATATATATATATATATATATATATATATATATATGTGTGTGTGTGTGTGTGTGTGTGTGTGTACTTGAGGGTGTGTGCATGGTTCTCTGGTTTATTTCAAATTTGAAAATCAACTTTTTTATATATATATATATATATATATATATATATATATATATATATATAAAGTTTGAGTTTAAGCGCGCCAGTTTTCTTGCTGCTGTTACAGAATAAACATGGCTACTCTGCTAGAAGTGTGCACCAATGAGGATCAAAGTCCAGTGATCCGATTTCTCTGGTTGGAAGCTGTGACAGGGCCTAAATTACATCGGAGGCTTTTAACACGATGTGTACTACTGCATAGAAGTGTGCACAAGTAGATCGAGAAGTTTAAAAATTCCGGACAAGCGTAACACAGAAGAAAGAGCGAGAAGCACGACAACCTCCAGTCCTGTAGAAAAGATTCAGCAGATATATATATATATATATATATATATATATATATATATATATATATATATATATATATATATATATATATATGCCTTCGATAGATCTCTCTAGAGAAAAGGGTAAATTTAATAAAAAAACAATGATCGCTGTTGCTGTGAATGACTTACTCTTCAAGTATGTATTGAGTTCTCTTACCCGCTGGCGTATTTCGTATAGAGAAACGCTAAAATTTCCATTTCTCTCTGGCTTGAACCGATGGCTTAGGGGGTAGGATCTATGACTGATGGCAGGTCGGTGGACTTTTGATCCTGACTTGAAGCTATCGGACCTCTAACGACACTGAAAAACTGTTATACAACGAGACATTCATATATATATATATATATATATATATATATATATATATATATATATATATATATATATAGAGAGAGAGAGAGAGAGAGAGAGAGACATGGGTGTTAAAAGTTATGCAAAAAAGTGCAAGCAATCAAAGTCACAAAAAACATACCCACAGAAAGCACGCTCGCTTGTGCATATATATATATATATATATATATATATATATATATATATATATATATATATATATATATATATATATATATCGGGTCTATTTGAACGTATATGGTAGTGTAGAGAACTATAATCCTGCATGAAGATTAATTAAGACTATAATCTTCGATCGAGCATTGAGTTAATTATTAAAATTATAGTACTTGATAGTCCATAAGATGCAAGACTTGATGCGAATAAAATGAATTTCTTGACGGAATATGAGAAAGATAAATTCAGTTTTATGATTTTTTAAATAAGAAATATATAGTTCTTTCATCACGATATTTATTCATTTTCTTGTTATATAAATTGAGTGCAATGTTAATTACCTTACTTATTCTTTTCTTTTCTCTTCCAATTTTCCGATTGATTGTTTTTTCAAACATGCATAAAGTGATAGGAAAGTAATTAGTTAGGAAGAATGATATCAATCAATGTATATAGTAAGGAAAATCAGTATTCAATAGAATCCCCAAAACATTTTAAATTCCATAATTCACCAGCACATATATTATTTACCTCAAAATTAAATTATGTATAGGTGTTACCATTAGAAGTTAAAAAAATATCTCTATAATAATAAAAGGTATATTTTAACAAAGTTAGAAGAGAACTCGTTTCCCAACAGAAAATGAATCGAAGCCTAATAATTTAGGGAATAAACTTTGTTCTTACGGATAGCCTTCAGTCGCTTCATTATCAATATTATAATAGAGGTTTATCCCTAGTTTCCTGTTTAGGACTGGGTTTCCAGTTCCTTCTAAAGTGTGTTCATTCTCTTGTTTTCCGATCACAACTATCTTGACCTCTTTAAGTCTAGAGCTAACCAATAAATTTTCTGCATTGCTCCATGAGGGTCATGTTTTCGTTTATGATAGGTTACATCACGATTCTTCTTTTAAGCTTCAAGGGTAATTATACTTTCTTATTGCTCAACGTGGATTCAAATAGTGTTATAAATATCGCGGAGAATTCCAGTAATATATCTTTAATCAGAACCCAATAGTATTTCGATAGCACTGTTTGGTGTTTAAGGGATTCATTAGTGAAGGAATGACGATGGTTATAAAAGAGCTGTTTCCAATGCCCAGCAGATATTCCAATATAAATCTTTTTTTGTTTCGTATTTTCTTTGCTGTAGAATATTTATATTTATTTTACTTAGTTTTTTAAAAAAAATTGTGCATAGATAACAAAGTAAGTATTTATTCATATGCCTACACTTACCCGTTATTTCAGTTTTCTTGCTTATTTTGGTTTATTTCTGTTATTTTTTTTATATTTTCCCTTTTGATTTAGGTGGGTATATTTTTTTTGGCTCCATATGTATTTAGATATGTTTTTATTGTTTCTGTATTTTTTCGAAAGCCAATTGGTCGTTATAATATCTTTCTTTTAATATTTTTTCCAGTGGCGCCTATGTAATTTTTTTTTATCTGTGTTAATATTATTAGTAAAAATAGTATGTATGTTATGTTATTGCTGAAACATTTATTACCAAGTGTGCAATTTTTTTCTGCAGTTATATTTGAAAGTGATATTTTGCTGAATGTTATTGTTACTGGTTTTCTTGGTCATTTTTTTCTTGTTCTTAGTTTTTATTTTCATCATGTTATCTATGCAGAGGCAACTAATTTTGATTGTGTCTTTATTGATAATATTTGATAATTTGTTGTTTTTACGGAAGAGTTTGTTATTATTTTGAAGAATATTTTCCATATTTTTTATTGTTGGGGACTAAATTTTATACACATATGTGCGGGTGTGTGTATTTGTTGTCTGTGTGTACCAAATCAAATATATATTGACTAAGGAGACTTTGTTATCTTATTGAAATAATAACAATGTTATCTATCACAATTACTAATAAAACATTAATAATTTGCATGTATTTTTTCATACTTTCCAATATTCTCTATTATTCCTTTTTATTTACTCGCCTATAAATGAAATTAAAGTTGCCTATATCTATATGCGTGTGCCAAACAGTTTATTCAAAGGTATTTTCAAATGAATATGTGTAATTTTTCATTGAACTGATAGCAAACAAGAAATACGTTCGGGTTAAATAAATCCTTGTAATTTCACGCTATTTGATTCTGTAAAATTGATGCGATGCGAATTTTATATTCGGAATTACCCCGACATAAATATTAAAAAATATAATTTCTAAGAATAAGTCACACGACCTCCATCCAGTGTTTTCAGAGCTCACACAAAATGCCCATACAGGCAATGTTGAATCATAGACTCCCACCTATTTCACTTTAGAGAAATTCTAGAACTTTACCCGCTCAAGCGATCACAAACGAACACATTGTAACTCTTATACAATCTTATAGTTGGCATTTTTAAATTGTTTTAAATTCGTAAAAATATTTATGTCCGAGCACGCGTAAGCGCATGCGTATAAATCGGCTCGCATAAAGCACTATTGCCTTAAAAATTCCTAAAACAATTCAAATAAGACAAATTAAAAAGTTACAAATATTAAAGACCCAAAGATTAAGACTAGATGTGACCAATGGGAGAGTCTCTGAATAGATTTGGACTTAGGATATAAATTTTGACAGTAATCTGTTATGTTATTTTTTTGGTGAATCTTAAACGAAGAACTTTCTTTGAATTGAAACGAAAGACTTAAATTAAGTTTGTGGCTTTTCTATTTTAAAAAGAGGATGTTTAGACAATTTTTCATTGTTGGCCATGTTGACAAAAAGTTTTCAAAGTTTTCTGTATACAACGGAATCTTTTACGTATGCTAATAATAATTATCATCATCTACAGACTTTAAACTTATGCGATAATGTGTATTAAAACTTCATAATTTTCTGGTCTGAAAGTTATGAGTTTTGAGTTAAAGGAGAATTTAATGGCAGAAACTTTAGACAAAACTGGAAAGCAAAGAGTACTGCTTACTCTACAGTGTCCATATCAAATTCCAGGATTAAATCCTATTAATCAAGTGTCTGTATGGATTAGATTTCAATAGAAACGTTGTTCAACAAATCCACCTTCATTCAAAGAGTAATGGAAAACATATTCTGCTTAAATATGGTGGGATGCTTAACTCCTCTATAAAACAAAGCAACATAAACCCTATGGGGCTCATTAAATTAAACTGTGTAATACTTTTCATTCATTTTGGAGCCCTTTATCATTGACGGTTATTTCCACATTTAAAAATATTGCAACAAAATCTCTTTTTATTTAGTTATTTAACAGTATTTGTAATTCTTCAATCCAAAGAATGAAACTAAAATTCGCTTTGTTCATATGCTTGTATAAACCTATATTTTATAAGCGACAGTTTAAGTGTATTTGAACGAGCAACAAATCCTTTATAATCAAGGTTTTTAGAGTCAGTTAGCGGTTAGGATGAGCTGGGAATCCAATTTAGCAGATTTCTTTAATAATAATGTGAATCCGCATTTCAATGTTCATGCTCGGTTCTGAATGTGATTTTAGCATAGAAAATATATTTTTTTTTATCCATAGAAAATAGATTTTTTTATCCATTTGACAATGAGAAAAAATGAAATTTACCATTCAGAACTCTCTGACTAAATCTACGCCTTGTTTTTTTAATTTTGTTTTATCCTTGAGTAACGCAACTTTTTCCAAGGCTCAATGCTAAGCAATTCTTGTAAATTACTTTATATCAGATATAGAGCTCATAATTCCGAAATATCTGTCAGAAAATCCTGCGGTGTTGTCACATAGTATTATCAGCTTACTTTTACATACATACATACAGTCGCGTGTGTGTGTGTGTGTACATATACATATATATTTACATACCTATGTAAGAATTTCAGATAGAGTATAACTGTAAAGAACAATATGAATGAAGAACTCAAAAGGAAAAGTTATCTTAACCGACGTGTTTCGCCATTTGTGAAACTTTATCATTGATGAATATTCATAAGCGTTCCTGAACTCAAACATTTTGAAAGACCAACAATGTTCCGCTTCTATATAAATACTTATTATAAAATATGGTTACTTATTTGCATGTGTGTGTACACATATATGTATGCATGTGTAAACACACAGACACGTGTATGTGGTTACATGTGTGTGTATGTCTGTTGAATAACCTGATCTATTCCATTACGTGTCTCAGTATTACCCACAATTTATGAATGTATCTGTCAACTGATTTCACTAAATTTAATTAGTTAAATCCCCATAACTTATCAATAAAATTAAACCCGTATGGTCTGAATACTATTTACTGTAAATTCCAGGGAAACACACTTACTGTTAACATACGAAGCACCCTATAGTAGGAACCGAAATTTAATTACATACAATGAAAGGCTCTAGCCATAAATAAACCCCAGCTACAGAATACTTCACCCGTAATGAGATACCACAGCCGACCCCCAAGTAACCAACACAAGCGCCTTATCATAAACAAGGCGTCTCTCGGAGTGGAACTGATAGTGAAAATAAATTCAAATGACTCTTCAATATAAACACTAAAAACATATATATAAGGCTTAAACATTAATATTCCATGGTTATAATTTATTATATTGGAATCGTAATCACGATGCGTGTGTGTGCGAGTGTTTACACACTTTTGTTTGGAATCCATGATATATCTTGCTGAAAAGACGTCATTTAAATTAAATATTCAATATAAGTTATTCAAGATGTGACATCATGTTAAATGAAAAATATATCAGGATCGTTGATAATAATATATTGAATGAGTAAATGTAAGAACATCTGTTGTTCATGTCAAAACTTTAGATAGTGACAATTCTCTTATGAATGTTATAAGCAAAATAAAGTCATATAAATAATTTAGTGATCAATATCTGTCCATTAGTAACTGATTTTATATATTATATAGAAACTTGGTACTTGAACAGTCTAATTCGATAATATACCTTCTCTTTCCCAGCCCCATATTAATTTCATTGATGCGAATGTGGTTTTCTCATATAGATACAACTTAATGCGTATATTAATAATACTTATTGAAAATATATATCTATATCATCTGTCTGTCTGTCTGTCTGTCTGTCTGTCTGTCTGTCTCTCTCTCTCTCTCTCTATATATATATATATATATATATATATATATATATATATCTGTTACTTCAAACGTTATTTTCTTAGGGATTAAAATGTCGGAATGAAAATAAAAACGATAGTACTTTAGACATAGATGTAGGTAATATGGCTATCATGTAAGATACTGATGAAATTTCTGTATATTGTATACAGTATTTGAAAAACTGAAATTCTCTAAAATGTTAGATTCCTAGCGCTCGGAGTTAAGGAATTATGGCCTCCTTTATATGGGGGGGGGTACATGGAAGGAACCACTTCTCTCTGTTAGATTTGATTTCTATTTTATATAGTGTCATAGTTTACTATTTTTTCGAGTTTCCGTGTATATTTTGCTATCCATAGAAGCTAAATCATTAGCCACACAATATGAAATAAAGTTGATTATAATCATATGAATTACCGTATGAAAAACATTGAAACATTTCTTTTACACCTTTATATATTGACAACATAGAATGCAAATCATGGTCTTTTGAAATCAGCATGAGTTAACACAGAATGTCACAACTACTTGCCTTTCATGAAGCAAAACTTTTAGAAGTTTTAGATTTTCATATGTGAATACTCATACTAAAATTTCATTTAAATTTGAGATGGATAACATTGAACCATTGGTTGAGTCGATATGAAATCACACACACACACGTAAATATATATATATATATATATATATATATATATATATATATATATATATATATATATATTATATATATATATATATGAATCATTTTCAGATAGAGGGTATCTGTAAAGGAACAAAATGAGTAAAAAGAAACAAGAGAAAAAATTATTCTTACTCGACGCGTTTCGTCTTCTAAATGACTTTATCAAGGCAATGTAATATTTTTTTTTTTACACATGCTTATATGCAAAAGCGAGGATATCATTGTTTTATCAAGACTTTAATTCTGTGTCTGACTAGTGCATTTGATAAATTGTTATGTATAATGTCCTTTTTGTGTTCATTGATTCATTTTTTTTTAATTTCTTCATGTTTCCCCATTGTATTGTGAGGAACAGTTTTGGCAATTTATTTTATATATGCCTACTTCTGAATTATTAATGTTTTAGTTCTGATCATACGGTTTTAGAAGTGGTGGGGACTATTTGGATGTTGTTTAAATAGGATAGGTAGTATTTGATAGTATAATTTATTGAGTTGATATGCAGTATTATGCATCTGTCTTTGTTTAGTCTATTGTTGTTATCTTTTTTGTGGTAGTGTATATTATTTGCGTTGTGGATAACGATATTGGAGGATTTTGAATGTGTTTTCGATGTGTGTTTCTTCATTTGGTAGGGGCAGATTCTTAATGCAGTTAAGTAGAAACCTATAGTTATATCAGATTTAATCTAGGAACGGAAGCGTATAGTTGGCATCAGATTCAAAGGTGAACTGTATTGTAGGTTCAAGGCTATTACGTTTATTGAAAAGATCTGTTAATAGTGTTTTGTGATATATTAGTAAATCTTTCAGGAAAGGAGATATTGGTAAGAATCCAGGGCGCACATTTATATTGTTAGATTCGATAGCGGCACACTCGAGAGTTTTCTTACTAAGTAAGTTAGTTTCTCTATGATAAGTTTGGAGTTATTTGGATGAAAGTTGTGGATGAATTTATTTCTATGAGTAATGCATTTGATAAATGTTTGTGAATAATATCCTTTTTATGTTCATCAATACGTTTTTTAAAATGTTTGCAAGCTTTCCCAATTTATTTTGAGGAACTTTTCTGACATTTTATTTTCGATATACCTGCTTCAGGATTTTTTTTTCGTTGTGAGTATTTTTGGTTCTGTCCATGATAGTTTTCGGTGTAGTTGTAATTATTTTTAAGTCCATAAAAAAAGAAAAAAAAAAGAATTTAAATGGCTATACTAAAAGAACATTTTAAATTCCTAGCATCCAAAATTCGTGCGCATGTGTTGTCGTACCAACGTGATAAATTTAGTATGATGAAGGAAGAAACGCGTCACTAGAAAATTTTAACCATTTTGTCATACATTTTTCTAATATTGTTATATATATATATATATATATATATATATATAATGTAATGAAAAACAAACCACTTTAAGGTACCATTACGATAATTTATTTCACCTAAATCCTTTTTTAAGGATTCAGGATCATCAGGTAAAACTTCCAACAACGAATTGAGAGGAAAAATGGGATTAGAAATTGGTGGGTAGTGTAATTTTTGTAATTTAATAGAAGGGGTTGAGAGTGGTAGTTAAACAGACAATATAAAGTATAGGGAGGGGTTAATTTTATATCTCTCTTAAGTATGTTTTATATTGGAGTAGGAGGAGTGACAGAAACTTGACCTCTTTAGATGGTTAATAAAACGGAAATGAATTGTAGAAAATGTATACAAGTGAGTCTATGGTAAAGAGAGAGATAGGGGGGAGGGGGAAAGAGAGATGGAGTTTATATATATATATATATATATATATATATATATATATATATATATATATATATATATATATAATAGAAACTATTATTTTATGAGTTTTAATATTTCATAATATATTCATCTTCCTTTATGTGTCATTTTTCTTAAAGACGTGAGCTCAGAAATACTTATTTCTGTTCTATGTCACCAACGCTCTATTGTGTCATCCATTCACACAAGCTCGTTAGGTAGCTTACTCGCCCCTTTTTACCTTCCGTATTCCTTGTGAGGATTAAGATCTTCAAACTTTCCTTCATCATTATGTATGACAGAAATTTCAACCTTTTCTGATCCGAAGCACAAGTGTCGTTTCTGTTACCATTTTCTTGAAATCTTTTACCTCGCTCATATATTTTGTCTATGGTGTTCTTAGCATCCTTCTATATAAACAAATTTTGTTGCCTCTCATCGCCGCTTTATCTATAAAGAAATACTCTAATATTCCTTGACCGTACTTAGAATTTCAGTTTTCTATTCTTCGTTTATAACAGTTTTTATCTGACTCTTAATATTTTGTTAAGTTGTTGGAAAGAATATTTCATTATTCCAATGCCACCTTGGATTTCTCGGTTACATTTTACATTTTATATACCTCAAGCTTCTTCTTGTAAAATATAAATTTATATTTATTAATAATTTAATATTTATATACAAATTAATAAATATAAAGGTAAATATTAAAATATCAATAAATATAAACATAAATATGAAATATTAAGGAGTATATTAAGTAGTTTACATTTGTAGATGTTTTATGCATATGCTTATATTTATTAATATGTTTTTATTACAATGTTTATATTTATTAATATGTTTGCATTTCTGTATTAATATTTAATAAAATGTCCATATTTCTGAGTTGAATAATATATCTATAATTACTACGCTTAAATTAATATGTTTAAAATTATGTTTAACTTCATTGATATGCGAAGAATCTAAATAAAGACAAAAGGGAAAACTTATCTCAGCCAACGCTTTTCGCCGTCTGAGAGAGTTTATCAAGGCAAATCTAAGGATTTTATTTTGTGACAAGTATTTATATACAAGAGCAGAAGTGGTATTTGTTTGTCAACTGAAAATTTGAGTTTTTGTTGAATATTTTTGCTAAACGGTTTGTTGCATGGAAGTGCTTTTCTATTAAGTTTAGTGATGTCCTTCCTATGTATGTTTTGACGGTTTTGTTGTATGGTGGGTTATGGTATCCCCTTTTTTGAGGCGTCATCATATGACGTTTTCTTGTTATTAAAATATCAATGTTTGATGAGTTTTCAGATAACCTGCGGCTGGTAGATATTAGTATTTGCTCGATGATTGAAGGTGGATGGTTGGAGGATGTGCGTTCGTAAGTTGGGGTATCATTATCTTTTTTGTACAGTTCGTATGTATTATTGTTAAGGTTGAGAGTCTTCTCAGAAGTTTATTTTTCTTGTGCCTGCATTTATTTCTATTTTTAGAAACAATAATACTCCATACATATGGACAGATTGCTTTTTTAGCTTTCATAGTTAAATTCCACTTCCTGCACTCCTAACTGTATAGACACGAACTCAGTCCAAACCGATGTTGATAAGAGAGTCCACCGACATATGAGGTAATTATGGGTTTGATTGTTTATTAATTATATTGCTTTCTATTAATAAATGCTTTGGACACTTTTTGTTAATCTGTTTTAATATTTTATATTAATAAGATCCACTTAGATTATATACCAACGGGTTTGTCACCTGATATATATATATATATATATATATATATATATATATATATATATATATATATATATATATATATATATATATATAGACCTAGTAACCTAAGCGGATCGTCAGGGAAAGAGAGCCAGCTTTCCCTGACGATCCGCTTAGGTAAAACCTTGGTAGGTTTGTCTGGCTCTCTAGGTTTGACTAGGTCTGTTCTACTTTTGTATTGAGTACTTTTAAGTTAGTTGATTACTCGTATCGGGTTTTTTTTTTGGTGGGGGGCTTTGGACCTGTATGCTGTACGATTATTTTTGACAGACGTTCATAGCTCTTTTATTTATTAAAACATTTTTTTCCTTCGAGATTGATATGACCATTAGCAAATCAAGAAACCGAAGGTTTTTCGAGACGGGTGTAGTTACCCATATATATATATATATATATATATATATATATATATATATCTTTAAACGGGTTTTATATATAAAGACGAAAACTGATTTTATTGGATTTTATGACACAAATGTTTTGTATTTTCTTTTTCTGTTAAATTTAAGATGCCCAGATGAATATCTTCCTATGTATTCAGAAATGTCAGTAGAGAGAGCTATAATTTTTTTATTTGAATCCCATGTAGGGAAGTGAATTCAAACAGTTATGCTCTGGGAGCCGACTCTGTCCACTTCCGAGAAGGTGTGCACAATTCTTTGCTTCTAACAAGAAATCAGCATGTCTATGTAGTTGAACATCTGCAATTTCCACCCTTTAAAACAGTAATGTTCCCTCCTCTCTCTCTCACACACACGCACACACACACACACACACTCCCACACAAACATACACACTCCCAGATAAAATCCCTCATCTGGTGACACTTGAGTAATCACTTCCCGATTTGTTTGTCCTCCCAGATCACCAGGAAGACATTGTGTCTAGTTGTACAGGCGCTGTTTTTCCCTAGACAAATCGACCGCTAAGAAAACTGTCGACAGATGCAGACAAAAGCTGTTTAATAATGCTTAATAATGTCAAATCCTAGGCTTCAGATGGTTTTTGTTCTCATTTTTATTTGAATAGAACGTTTGCAACGCTTTACGTATTTAATTTATTGTCCTAAATTTTCTGTGTCTACAGTTTGTAAAAATAAATAAATAACAAATTACGATATTGACAATTATTCATGAAGGAAACATTACAAATTCAAGATAATGCTTAAAAGAACAAAATTCTTTTATCAAATACAATTATTGATATGAAGAGTCATTATTATAAACTTTAATTAACTACATCTAGTTTTAGTAATGGTATCCGTTTCTCATTTCATAATAACCGCAATCTATTTTTCTGTTAATTTTCAAAACTTATTTTTAATTACCTGTAACAAGGTAATGGAAAAATGAAAGTTTGGAATTCCTGTTTAAAATCAGAATATGGGACTTTTGTTCGATTCTCAAGCTAAAATTCAAGATGAATTCAAATTTCACTTTCGCAAGTTTTCCGAATACAGAAATGTTTTTAACCATTTAATCCCAAACAAGGCGTGAGAGCCAGTAATATTCAAGGAGCTAGAGAAAATTAAAGCAAAGGAAAAAATTGGGTATGGGTGGGGGCGTCTTGAGGAAAGGATAAAAATAAGAACATCGATCAAGGCAACAGAAGATGTCGATCGACATTACATTTAAATTTTGAAGATTATAGGTATCGGGGATGTAAGTAAGAGAAAGAGAGTTCCATTGTCAGGATGTGCGAGAGAAGCTGTTGGCGTAGAATAGGCTGTTAAATTTAACTGTTTCAACTGTAAAAGGGTGAGACCGTGGTGCCAACCTTGTAGCACGCTGAAATTCATGCAGTCTGGTCACCAGTGAAAATAGCTTATCAGGACAGAAGCCATGAAAATATTTATAGAAAAGACAAAGGGAAGACACATTACATCTGTGAGAAAGTTACTGGGGTCGAGACTCCAAGTCAGGACCGATCACATTGCATATCGTCTTTGGATTTTGTCCAGAACCTCGAGATGAATAGCGCGGGCATCGGACCATATATGGCAGCAGTATTCCACGTATGGACGAATAGTAGATTTGTAAATGTGAAGAATGAACCCAGGAGAGAAAAAAAATTCTTCTGTGACTCAGAGAATCAACTTTCTTTGCGGTAGATGCAGCTATTAATTCAATGTAATTGTTCCACCTCGGGTCAGTGGAAAGCATGAGACCAGGAAGGCGCAGTGAAGCGCTCTCATGAAGTTGAGCAACAACTATGTTGATAAGAGCAGGGAAGTTTCTCTGTGGTGAGTTAATAAAAGCATTTCATTTTGGATGCATTAAAATTCACGTCATTTCCTGCCCCCATTTCCTGTCGTTTTCAAGACGAACGGACAACGTTAACTTTGTCAGCAATGCCGGTTTTATTATTGAGACAAGAGTAAATAGTACTTAATATTAGTAATTGAGAACTGATAACACCAGGAAAATTATTGATGAAGATAAGAAACAGATAAAATCCCTCATCTGGTGACACTTGAGTAATCACTTCCCGATTTGTTTAGAGCCCTGTGGAACACCAGCGTTCGTATGGAAGGAACTTGTGAGAGAACCCGTTA
>OZ010574.1:128860737-128890737 GCA_963932145.1 Acanthosepion lycidas
CAGATAAACCACCGGGAAACATAACAGAAGTTAACAACGTCATATACGCAACAGCTCTAGCAGCGACTCGGAAGCTTGGTGTCAAGACAATAAATAGAATTAACAGACACAGAGAACCAGCTTGGAAAACCAAACTGTTACGAGAAATAAAACAAATCAGATGTGAGCTGTCTATATTAGATGAGCTCACCAGAAACCCTAATATTTCCACACGTAAATCCAAAAAGATCAAACGGAAATATAGCATTAAATCCCTAATTGATATTCCATCGATCAAGGAAATGCTGAAACAGAAACTTCAGCTAAAAGCACAGAGAACAAGACGATACGAGAAACGTTGTAGATTCTATCGCCAAAATAAAACATTCCGAACAGATCTTAAGAAATTTTACAGGGAAATTGGAAAAACGCCTATACATGTCGAAACGCCACCATCGATTGATAATGTACAGACATTTTGGGAAAATATTTGGAGCAACCCAAAGGAATGTAACCCAAATGCAGAATGGATACGGCGTGAAGAAGAACGACTGCTGGATACACCTCTGCAAGAATGGGTAAATATATCCACAGATGATGTTAGGCAAGCACTAACGAAATCCCAAAAATGGAAATCCCCAGGAAATGACAAGGTGCCCAATTTCTGGCTGTATCATCTCTCATCTACCCATGACATACTTGCAAAAACATTACCAACGCTTGTAAATAATCCCAATAAAATCCCGGAATGGGTTACTGAAGGTATTACATACCTCATACCAAAAACAACTGAAACAGACGACCCGAAAAATTATAGACCGATAACATGTCTTTCCACAACGTATAAGTTGATCACGTCTGTACTGACGAACCGTACTTACTCCTTCTTCGAAACAAACAGCATTCTCCCGCTGGAACAGAAGGGATGCAGTAGAGGTTCATATGGCTGCAAAGATCAACTTCTGATAAATAAAATGATCCTGGAAAATTGCAGGAGACGACGCAGAAATCTCAGTGCAGCGTGGATTGATTATCGTAAAGCCTTTGATAGTGTTCCACATTCTTGGATCCTTAAGGCTTTGGAAATGTACAAAGTCTCCCCTGTGGTGTTAAACTTTCTTAAGCACAGCATGGGGATGTGGAACACAAAACTATACCTTAGGCACACCGGGGGCACTGCTATATCCAACCGTCTGAATATCCGACGTGGAATTTTTCAAGGAGACTCTCTGTCACCCCTTCTGTTTTGTTTATCCTTAACCCCTCTTACACATGAACTGAACAACAGTAGCTATGGTTACAAAATAAATAAGAAAATTTTCAATCACCTACTATACATGGATGATCTCAAACTCTTTGCCAAAGACGACAATGAGTTGAAAGGCCTCCTCAATATTGTAAAATACTTTAGTGACGACATAGGTATGGACTTCGGATTAGATAAATGTGCAAAAGTAACATTCAAGAAAGGTAGAATTACAGAAACACCCTCAATAGATTTAGATTTTGTCACAAAGATTAGGGAATTGGAGCATGAAGAAGCTTATAAGTACCTAGGAATTAGCGAAGGAGATGGCATACAACACCCCCAAATGAAAGAAAAAATAAGAAAAGAGTACTACAGGCGTGTACGTCTGATACTAAATACTGAACTAAACTCAAAAAATAGAATATCAGCTATAAACACATTGGCTGTCCCAGTGGTGCATTACAGCTTTAATGTCCTTAACTGGACCATAGCTGAAATTAAGCGAATGGACGCCAAAACGAGAAAGCTTCTCACTTGCTATCGCATGCATCATCCCAAAGCTGATGTTGATCGTCTGTATGTGCCCAGATCCGAAGGAGGCAGAGGATTAGTTCAACTAGAACTGTCCTACAAAACTACAACAATTGGCCTCCAAAAATACTTGGAAACTACAGAAGACTGGATGATGGTATGCGTCAAGGAACATGAAAGTAGTAAGCGTCTTTACTCCGTAATGAAAGAAGCCAACAAATTCAAACTGGAACTTCAAATGGGCGTAGAGATGCAACTACAGCACAATACACCGACTGAAACTGCAAAATACTTGAAAAAGACAGCAAAGACGAATGCAACCGACCAGATACAGAAGCGATGGCAAGATAAACCGCTTCATGGCCAATACTCTGCCCGTATCAACCAAGCTGATGTAGACAAAACCCGTACCCATCAGTGGCTACGCAGTGCAGGGTTGAAAGCGGAAACTGAAGGTTTTATCCTTGCTGCGCAGGACCAATGCTTGCTAACTAGGAATTATCAAGCACATATACTAAAATATTGTGTCAGCCCAAAATGCAGATTCTGTGATAAATATCCAGAAACGATTGATCATCTTGTATCAGGTTGCACGATGTTGGCACCCACTGAATATAAAACCCGACATGACAGAGTGGGCCAATATCTGCACTGGAAAATCTGCAACTTCTACGGGAAGGAAACTGAAAGAAACTGGTACCAACACCACCCAGACCCAGTTACGGAGATAGGACCTGTTACAATTCTATGGGACTACACAATTCACACTGACAGAACAATCAAGGCCAACCGACCAGATATTGTTATTAAAGACCACAAACAAAAACGGTGCCTCCTTATTGATATGGCAGTCCCTGCTGACTGCAATGTATCTTTGAAGATATTCAAAAAGCTGTCAAAATACAAGGACCTTGAAATAGAGGTCTCGAAAATGTGGCATATGGGAACATCAACAATCCCTGTTGTAGTTGGAGCCCTAGGACTGGTTGGAAAAGATTGCAGCAGACTAATTGCAGGGATCCCTGGAAGCCCATGCCTCAAGGAGATACAAAAAATTGTTCTGACAAGTACAGCCCACACTTTACGAAGGGCTCTATCTATGTAATTTTATTTATTTTTTTTTTTTTGTCAGTGAAAAGGGTCATGATGCCATTTCTAACCTTAGGTCCCTGGGAGGGACCCGGAAAGAAATGTGTAAACGCCAGAAAGCAAAGAAAATAAAAATAATAATAATAATAATAAAGGGATTAAAAATATGATGATTGATCATCTTTTAGGAAATTGATTATATCCAGATTTTTTTTCAGACATATTTTGCATTTCGGTTAGTTGATTAGTTTATTGTGTTTATTTAGGGATAACGGCCACATACTGTTGAAACACCGGTTCTAGTATGATCACCGAAGCTGAACAACCGCGAACCTGGTCAGCAACTTGGTGAGTAATCGCTTGAGGGTACCAAGTGCTTTAAGCTTTGATGAATGATTTGTGTAATGGATAATGACACAGAATTATTAATCAGACAGCTGTGTTCCAATTACTATAGTGTTCGTTATATTCATTTACGCGCAAATATTCGTGATATGAATCCATCCCTTCTTCCCAATCAGTGGGTTAAGTAGTAAGACTTATATCACTAAATCGTCATTATCTCAAAATAATACTGTAATCTAAAAAATATTTTTCGCTTTTTATTTTCTGAGGCTTAATAACGGAAAAGCCCGAGCCGTGGCTCTTGATATTTTTAAAGCGTTTGATATGGTTTGGTAATCCGGCCTTCTACGTAAGCTTCAGGAATACGGAATTTCAAGACGATTATGTGACTTAATACAATAATTCCTGTCAAACTGTGAAATGAAGGTCTGACGAACGCTGATGATCCCCAGGGCTCTATTCTGGGCCCTACACTGTTTTTAATCTTCATCAAAGATCCTCCTGGTGTCATCAGTTCTGAAGTAGGCACATAAGCAGACGACACTACTATTTACTCCTGCCTCAATAGCAAATCTGGTATCGCTGTCAAAACTACCCTGGACATTGGTTTCGAAAAGGAACTCCAATCTTTAGTTGACTGGGGGAGGAAATGGGTAGTAAACTTTAATGCCTCAAAAACAAAACTGTTCTCATTATCCCACCACTGAGAACCCTCCCTGCCTCCCATTTTGAATGTTTAATACTCAATTCCACGAGAGCGACTCTCTGCGCTTGCTTGGTTTCGCTGACCTAAGATAGAACAAATACTTTGAATCAATAGCTTCATCAACCGCAAGGAAATCGAGTTCTATGTGTCGCACCAGAAAGTTTTTCTTGCCTGAGTCCATCCTTCAAATCTATAAATAAATCGTTCGCCCTTGCATGGAATACTGCTGGCATATATGGTCTAAAGCCCCCGATGTTCGTCTCAAGGTCTTCGATAAAATCCAGAGACGGATATGCAATGTGGTTGGTCCTTATCTGGCATCTCGCCTTTAGTTCCTTCCTCTGACTTGTTTCACTGACAATTATAGTCTTCAAATATTCAAATTTAATGTCAATCGACACATTCGATTAAAAAAGGCCTTGATCTAATTCCTCGTCCTTCGCTTTATCATTCCCTCTATCACGCCTTATTACCCCTGCACTCACTCTGTGAAAACACTTGCGTCCCAGTCGTACTCCCGCCTTGTCTGCAGGGAAAAGCTTAAAAGAAATTCACTGGTGTGTTCACACATTTGTCAATGTTTCATTCTTCCAATTTTTTCAGATTCTCTGATTTCAGTTTATGAACAGCAATTTTCAATTCGTGCCAGAGAAATTCTATTTTATTAAGGTCAGGCGATAAGGAAGGCCGTTCGTTAACCTTAAACTTATTCTTTTAAGAAGTATAAGTTTAGAATTATGAGTTGGATTTCAAAGTATTCCCTGTTCATTGGGGGATAAATCACCTACCGAGTTTTATTCTTCGTCTTCGTCTGTGACGAAACTTTCAGAGCGTGGGCGATCATGGCTCGGCCCAACTTCCTATCTTTTGTAACTTTTATAGAGTGTTTGTCTCATTAGATAGGTTATGTTTTCCTCTGTCCCTATGACATTCAATTTGTCCTGTGAGTGTTAAATCGTCCCAGCATCTTTTCCTTATTATGTACTCTGGAAAGTTCAACTGTCTCTTACTGATGCTACGCATAAGCGTCCATTTTGTTTTCACTTTCTCTAAAACTTCGTCGTTGATCATATATCTAGTCTATGTTATTCGTAGCATCCTTCTGTAGAACCATAATCTGTTGGCTCAAGTTTCGGCATCATTTGTGATGAAATTGCCCAGCATTCACTGCTATATAGGAGGAACGATATTTCAGTATTCTTTTCTCTGTTTTAATTCTTTCGAAATATCTTTTATAACTTCCTATACAACTTTTCTTCAAGCAGAAATCTCTGAAGTGCTGGACCAGCAACACAAATAAATAGCTTTGCAGAATCAAACATGTTATGGGTAAATGGAGGCAGGTGTCTAGAAAGGGAAAAAAGGTTGAAGTTACACTGGCTCGGCTGCATATTGGTCGCACAAACGTTTAAACATTCATACTTACTGAAGAATGAAGATCAACTATTAAGTACAAGCGAAGCCGCACTCACAGTAAACAAGATTTTAACTGAATGTACTTACTTAGCACCTGTATAAAAATACTACAAGGAAACAATATGAGAAAACTATTTGAAAATAGTGAAACTGCTAACATAATGTCCTACCTTAAAAAACTAGGTTTATACCAATACATATAATACCTATAATAGATAATGTACAAACTCTGTGTGTTTATCTAGAAAGTTTAAAATTGTGTACAAAAGATCTGTTTTTGAAGACAAACCAATTACCTTCAATATATATTTAGCTGAAGTCAAAAAATTGTTCAAAATTATCTACTTAATTACGAAAGTACAATATTTTAAATATAGGTATTATTATGTAACAGCCATGAAATATGATAAGAAAGTAACAGTTAAAATTTTTAAATACATTTAATATATTTTACTATTTATTCAGTACCATCAAATATTTTTGAGGTGGAATAATTCGGAGCTATATTTCAGTTTATGAATTCAATGTCGTTTTGTTTTCAATGCTTCTATGGAATATCCCCTGTATATTTATAGGTTTAGTGAAAACATTTCGATAAACCAATGAAAACAAACGGAAACAAAAAAATATAGATATATAAGCAAATATCTATAATTTTTTCAATCGTGTTTTGTTTTCATTGGATTTTATGCATTTCCCATGACGTCTGTGCCTAAGTTTAATTTTTGTAATGTAAGTTGAGTTTAATTGTGCATTAAAAACTAGATTTGTCAGTAAGTTTTAATTGTATGATAAATATGACGAATTTTGGAAGCGAATGCATAATACAATGTTACATCATCAACAAATGTTTGCAGTTTACATTCTTAGATTATTCTGCATATATACATACATTTTATAGTTCTGGTGCCAAATTATGATTTATTCATCAATATATTTATAATACATCTGAGAGATTGTTGGCTTGCTTATATTAGCTTGACTGATGCTAACTTCCAGGAGAGTAACTCGTTGACCTTTCTCGTGCTAACATTTTCTGCTAACATCAAGTGGAAAGATTATATTTAATCAATTGTTAGGACTGCTTGTAGGAATTTTAGTTCAATGTGTCAGGGCAGACAGTTTTTCTCATTGGAATTTATCTTATATGTGTATAACCGTACGGTTTGTTTATGTTTATAATATTCCTGCCACATACGGTCTGCTGCTGCTGTTGCTGCTGCTAGACATTTGAAGATTCTTAATGAAATCTAAAGAAGAAGTTTTAATGTTTCCCACCTCCGTAATTTATTTTCCCGGTGATTTTCTATATATACTTTAATTTTAATTCTTCTGATAAACTCTCCTCGATGCTACTAGGATTGTTCTGTCAGATGAGGTGAAGTCTTGCCACGCGCTGGATCTGCTTTCATCAGAATTTGCATATTTGTTTTTAATTTTTGCCCAGAAAGAACTTTATCTTCAATTTGTTTTTATGTTTTGGAATTTTGGTGATTTTATTTTGAGAGTTTTTAAATTTACTTTTTCTATTCTTTTTCATTATCCCCCCTACGCTTGACTGTGTGTCGAATATTTTATTTTTGTTTTTTTTTTGTTTCTACTTCCTCTTTTTGAATTTCACTAGTCTCTTGATTTATCTTTCTTTTTGTAATTTTTTTTAATTTTAGGTTCTTTCTTTGTTTCTTAACAACCATCCGTCTGTAAGCCAAATTTCTTATTTTTGTAGTATTTCTTTTTCATTTTTGCTTAATCGTCAATTTTTATTATTTTTATTTTTTCTACGTTGATTTAATTATTTAAGTAGATTTATTCTTTTCCTGAGAAAACCTTTTTTTCGTAAAACCATTTGTGTCACCCTATCTATATTAATAGTTCTCATTTGAATTTTTTTCTCTTTTTCAAAAGAATTTTAATTTTTAACTTTAAGTTTTACTTTTAGATTGTTTTCTTTACCATTGATCACCTCTCCAGGGTTTCTGACCCTAGCTGACGCCTTTGTCTGAGTCTGTTATTCCCGTTGATCGTGTAATGGGCATACCAGCTAAAACCTCATGTTGGGTTCAGTTTGCGGCATGATTTCCTGAAAACCCTATGCATGTCGCTTGTGCGGTTGCGAAGGATAATTTGGAATAGCAGATGGTTGGTAAGTCAAATAGGAAGCTCCAGACATCTGTTCGCGAAAGACCCCAAAGGCCCAATTCATCTACCAGTTTCAACAGTGATGCACTGGCCACCTACACCGAAAGTATTAGACACTTAAAATAGGAGACTAGGTTTGAGAAATTTGAAAAACTGGAGCTATTGGAGGAATATACAAAAATGAAATGATCACAAGAAATTTCAGTGAGAAAAAAAAACTGCCCTTTCTTCTCGGCACCGACTTTCCCATCACTCAAATAGTAGGCCATGGCTCTAACACTCTGACCAAATCATTAACTCCCAGACCGACCAAAATGGCCACCCTCAAAAGAGTTCCCTAAGCAAATCTCCAACAAACAATGACCATATCTGTACCCACTCCAAATCCATCCTCTTCACATGCAACCATGAGAACACCTGTAAATTTTGAAAAGCAAAATCGATAACACTGCGCATCAACCGAATCAAATAAGTCTCAAATCTATAAAATGCTTACAGCTTCACAATACCGGGGAAGAAGTGTGCCAAACGACACCAGAATAGGCGGAAAAAGCGTCAACACAATCATAGAAAATTAAAGATTTAAAAATTCTTTAAAATGTAGCAAGTGTTAACTGATGCCGTCTCAAGATTTCCACCATTGGCTTTTTTGAGGAAGATAATACCAAAAAATCGTTATTGATCAGCGAGGGCCCCTCTTTTGTGCCTCCTACCTTTCTAGCTAAAAGTTCCCCTGATGTCTCTCTGGCTAGTGTGAAGGTCCGGAAACTGAGGACGTGGTCTGGCAAGGCGAGACACGCTCGCGATCTTCTGTGATTAGCGTGAATGTATGTTCTATACAGGAAACTAGGTTTTCAACTCACAGCCGTAAATACATTTTTTCTAAGGGGTTTGTCCTCTATTCAGCATGTTTAGATGATCGCCAGAGAGATGGTTCCTGATCAATGAGCAAGTCTTTGAATGTCATGCTGGATGCAACAATAATGATTAAGTCTCTTTGTCTGAATGATCATGCGGAGCGGCCTGACTTGTATCGGCGGATCGAGCCGTTTTTGACATCTCATCGGGTAGGTTTAGTGGTGGATTCGGATGCCGTCCTTGACACCGATTTAGATCATATAGTGGAAACATAGGGTTCTAACAACTAGGATGTAAAGCAATTTCGGAACTTTATAGACAAGTTTAATCTTGGAGATAAGTATCGAAATAGGAAAACCCCGAGGAGCTAATTTGGATTTGAAAACTAGTTGCAGCTCGTTTCCGGTGATACCTTGTAGTTGCCAGGACCGAATCCTACTTAAGCGAGTCGACGTGGTCGTTTTATTTTGTCCAAGTTTTCATTTTTGTCGGAAGAAATCGGGCGATCAAATCCCGTGATAGTAGGGAAGTATCTTTAGCTAGGGCAGAGTTGGTCTCCTTGATTATGAAGAAGGGTCGAGCACTGCTAATTAGGGCTAGGTTAAAAAGAATGTCTTCCGTCGTGACGAATATGATCTTTGAATTGCGTAGAGAGGAGGTTTGAAATGCATCCAATCGACAGCGCATGCGTCACATTGCCGGATAAAACCGTGACTACAAACGCGGGTATATGTGAGACTTTTTGAAACTACCTTGAGGATCATACATGAGGGAGCCCTAGCTGTGCTCTATTCATTTCCACATCTATTTGTCCAGCCTCTCCGCCTAGAAAACTACTGAAACACCTGGGTGTGAGAATCTCATTACAGATCCGTAAATCCAGAATTATATGGTCTTTCTTACAAATTATACTTGGGGCAGTCGACCATTCTTGTTCTTTTGCTGGGATGGGTCTTTAATAAAGCAATGGTCTATTCCTCAATACTTCATCAGGGATGTGATCAAGTAACTAGGGAAGGGCAAAAACAGTGGGTATGTGATAGTTAATTTTCGGTCATAAATGTTCCAGTCTATTTGACTGGAAGATTTAAGCCAGCCGTTTGCAGGCTGTCCTCGCTAGTCTGATTAGCTCCGAACAGATTTGTGTTGTGAAGGGTGGGGCTATTCAGGACAATCTTTATTTGGTACACTTTATTATCAAGTAATTCAACAGTGAAGCCGCACTGAATAATTTGCATGACACCAAGTCTTTCTATAGGGTTCTATGTCGCAGCTAGATACAAGTTCTGTATGCTCCTCCCCCCCCTGTGCACTGGCGGAAGTGAATAGGTTATGACTGGAGCATTTCGTACTATCTCTCTCCCTTCGTCAAGGTTGTCCGCTTTCGCATTTTCTATACGTTCTTGCGTTGGAATCTTTCCTTCGTATGTTAAGGACGAATGCGTTCCTACTCGGAATTTCGCTGCCTGTTGCTAACACCTTCAGTAATTCCGACAATGCCGACGATGTTTCGATTCTTGTGTTGAGCAAAATTGAAGAGGTTAGTAAAGAGATCAAAGAGTTGAGACGATCAACAACGATAAGTCTGTTGGCTTGCGGTTCGATGCGTGGAAGGGTGTTTCTCATCCCGGGACTTTCCACTGGATGGATGGGCCGATAAGATACTCGGCATCTGTTGATCTATTGGAAATGAATTTGTCGGAAGAAGGCCGAGGTCGCAGTTGGTCTGTAGTCCAGGAGAAATCTTTCTTTAAAGCGGTGGGCGGAAGTATGTCCCTTGCACATGTACCCGATTGTCATTTACCCACACTCCGTGCTTTCACTCCCGTATATCACACTGATTAGTATATTAAGGGATTTTTTCTCCTCTTGTGGGGGGTGGAAGCCCACAAGATATGTCGGGAAATTTGTTACTTCCACTTATCTGAAGGAGATCTGGGTATGCATGGCGTTGAAATTCGTCAATATATGCTTCGCATCGCGTTCCCAGAACGAATGTGTTCGCAATCGGATAGTGAGTGCGAATTCTAGAAGAGAGAGGTTCGTAAAAACTTCACATCCCTCAATATATGCCCCGCTTTACCCAGAGACAAGTGCTCCTTGTATTCTGAATGTCAGATTGCGTTCAAGCATCTCCGACGTCTAGGAGTTGTCCCTTTACGAATTATATCACATGTTAGTTAGGTGGTCCGTTCAACATGGTCTGATAGACAAGATCGGTCTTAAGAAGGATGTTGCTCATTCTATATTGCCTTGGACACTCGAGTTAAAATGTCTTACTAATGATTAGGTATCAGTTACCTAGCTGCAAGGCCCTCTGCGTTCGCTGCGTTAAGTCCATGAAGACTCTGAGTCATACTTTATTCCACTGCAGGATCGTAGTCCCATTGTGCAACTGTATTGAAGTTATCATGGTTTGCATGCTTCGCAGAAAATTATTTATCCTCGTGACCAGTTCTTTTGGTTGCAATGTGGAACCGCCGTTGAATAAGGCTGAGCCTTATGTCTTATTTGGCTTATAGGCGTTATGACGGTCGGCATATGGGCGACGCGACAGAAGGAATTCTATAGGGACGAGATGTTTATCTCTTTTTAACGGATCTTGTACTTTAAGGATAAATTTAAAGTCAAAATTAGGACGGAAGGGCATCGACTGCTTCCATCAGAATTTGACAAAAGAGGGAACTCTGTGCTGAACATTGGTAACACCGCCCCAAATAGGTTACTTTAGGTTTATTGTATTTTTCTTTCGACTAAGTTAACTTAAGGGATGTATGCTTACTGGCCACTTTTATTTCTGTCCCCAATCTCGTTAGTTTAAATGCCCCTCTCATCCACCGTTAGGTGGCAGAGATGCTAATGCTCTTTAGATGTTTGGCGTTTTTCGATTTTCGATTTTCGAATGTGTATTTCGTATTTCTATTTGTCTGGATGAGTGTGTCTTTGAGTGGGTGTTTGGTTGAATGATTTTTGTTACTTACCTAGTCCCGCATTAATTTCCTTCAGTTATCTTATTTTTTGCGACAATTAATAATTGTGGGGGTATTACTAATACTATGTTGTTTAGTTTCTTGTATATAAATTTTATTCATTGTAAATATTCATTAGTGTTTCATTTTTAAATGCTATTATTTTTATTCCCACTATGTTTGCGTCAGTAATTGTGGCGAGCTAAGTTTAAAGTTACATAGATTTTGACCAGCCTTCCACTATCCACAATTTTGGTCTTGGCCAAATTTTTGTATATTTCAAAAATAAATATTAATTTCTTTTATGGACTTTATGAATTTAACCGCAATACTAGATCGGCGCAAAGGTCACATCATTTCCCACTTGTAACGGCTAGATATAACATTAAGTTCTATGCTATGAATTTCTTTTATTGCATTTCACACTAGTTGAACTCTCTTTGGGTTTCTTGCTTCAAACATCAATCGTTATCTTCTCACTTCTTAATTCTTGTTCTTTTATTGTTCACTCGTCTTAAGAGTCTTTCTATCATACTTATGTCTTAGTGTCTTTATTGAATTTCTTGGGGTGAAATGATAAATCAATTATTATAATTACGATCCTTGCATTACCATAATTACGATTTACGGAATATTATCATTACAATATGCTTTCCCTTTATTTATAGGCCGCTTCCACAAAAAACCTGAACATTCATAAATATATTTGAACTTTAAATAAAAGATGATTAATAAAAGAAAAAATATTCCATCTTTATCAGTCAGTGAACATGTGGCCTGTCTCAACTAATTGAAAGAAATATACTGAAAATATGTTTTTCATTTTCGGAGATTATCGATCTTGGAGGGTAGCATTTATTACAAAACAATTATTTCTTTTAATATTGTTCGTTTGGTTTTTCAATAACTCTACAAATAAACACAGATTTGTGGCTTCCATTGTGCTGAGACGTCTTTCAAAAGAAATCGATATAATTTGAAATAAATAATTATAAAAATCTGTTCATGAAGATTTGGTAATTTCATTTGAATGATATTCATGCCGAAAACGAAAATAATTACCTGTAAAGCTTATTAGCTGAGTCAGTTACAGTAATTATAAGAATGGTGTAAATTATTCTTACATAGAACAGAATAAGAATTCGTTAGAAATAAAGAATACTGAACTTTGGTGTAATTTCAGTTCTTCTACACAATACTGGACAACCTCCTTACATGTGAAGAAGAAAATTGACGCAACAGAAATGCGGTTCTATAGAAGGATGCTGAGAATACTATCGACCTAACATGTGGCCAACGACAAAAATTTAGAGGAAAGGAAAAGAAAACGGACACATAAATATAACATCAGGAAGATACTGTTGAAATTTCTAGGGTTTATATTAAGGACACGGGACTTGGAAAATTTAATACGCGTAGGACAGGGGTGGCAAAGCAAGCTTCAGGAATGAGAACAAAAAGAAAAATGTATTAAGAGCTACAAAGGACAGGAAATTGTGAAGAAGCATGATCGCACACGTGCTGAAGGGACACGGCACATAGAAGCAGAAGAATGGAAATCAGGTTCAGATCATTTTTCTCAAATTTTAGATAATCTCATTTTAATATTTAGGCATGATTTAGTGAATATGGGAAATATTTTATTAACTTTTCTCTGTACAGTTTTATTACTTCAAACTATTTATAGGATATTCGTCTTTGAAATAACCTCGAGCTGGGCAGTTGAAAAAGAGTACTTAAAGCTCATTTTCTTTATTAAGATTTTTCAATTGGGCAGCAAAATTAAATATGAATATAGTACGCAGTTCTGAAATTCTTATAGTATATACTTCTTTTGATATATAATGGAAATTTTAGATATTAAATCCTTTTAGACTAATGTACTCATTAACAAATACTTAAATATGCTATTAAAATGTCCTGTAAAAAAAACAATAAACTCTGCAATTTTTAAACTTCGATCTCGAATAAATAAAACCACAAAAACGTAATACCCATTGTTTAAAATGAATAAAACTACGGAGTGGGTGTCTATTTCGAACAAGGTTATCACCTAAATATGACGTATGAAGCATTAAACATGTCGGAATAAAAAGTAAATGTATTAATTCTGTAGAAGTTACTGCGCACAGTGCAAAAGTTATTCGTCGCCCTTTCCAGTAATGAAATTAGAGTAATGTAGAATAAAATCATTTCGTTTTCAGTTTAAGATGCATAGACTATTACAGGAAGCAATTAAAACAACAAAAAATTCATTGACTTCCGCTTCATATCTTTTATCAACCTTACAAACGCTCAGCACGTAAAGAAAATATGAAGAGAATGTTTTTCATGTTTGACATTCAGACATCATTCCAAGCACTGTTTCTCACTGAGGAAAGCAAGCAACCAAGTATATATATATATATATATATATATATATATATATATATATATATATATATATATATATATATATATAATCGTTTATTTATTAATTTATTTATTAATACACTAAATTTTCATCACATTAAACGTTATTATTTAGTGAATACTCGTATTTGAGTCGACACTCCGTTTATTTATTATACAGTAAATTGGTTCATTTCGATTGAAAGCACGCCATTTCATCTCACCTGCTCATCTGACATTTTTCTGTGGGCAAATCGGTAAGTAAGTATGATGAATGCAACAGATACGTCTGGAATGTAAAGAGTACATTTCATTACACATACACATGGATAATGATAACTGTGCTGAAAGTTGAACATCCAGTAAGAAATAATACGCAAAGAAACTCTAAAATACATGCTTGTGGAGAAATTTCGAGTTGAAATAATACATTTCAGCACTAAGAACACGACTTCACTGGCCACGTGTAATTTTCCTTGAAACACGACACTTGAACACAGTACCCTAACAGCGTGAATTCGTTAGTTAAACATGTTTATATTATATGTAAAAAAAGGATACCTAACTTTAAAATACAAATGAAGCCTCGTTCTTAAAGCTTTAATTTTAGTTTAACTGCAAATAGATAAAATATAATCTTCTAATGAGCAAAATACTTTGGCTATTTCAAATATCATATAATTGCTTGGAATCTTTTCCTTTTCTACTTTTAATAAAATCGATAAATTTGTCCATATTGACAGATTTGCTACCAGCAATAATATTATTTTTAGAAAATATATTTTTCAGAAACGTTATTCCAGGTTATGTAGTTTTTTAAAAGTTTAATTAATCCGAATTGAAACAATCATATTACTTTTATTTTAAAATATGAAAGATATGCATTTTTTAACAAGGAGATTGTTGTTTTTCTTACATGCTGAGCGATTTATTGAAAGCCTGATGTGTGGGAAATTGAATTAAGCGGGAGAAAAGTAAAAAAAATGATGAACATTACTTGAACACCGTTTTTATATATATTTTCGTAGATATGTAGTAATCTTAAAAATATATTAAGCATTCTAATATTCTACAGAATTTATTTATTTCAGCTATTCTTCGTTGCCAAAGAAGAGTTATATGGTTATATCGAAACAATTATTTTTGTAAAATTATTTTTTTTCTCAGTCATAAGGTTTCTATCTATCTATCTATCTATCTATCTATCTATCTATCTATCTATCTATCTATCTATCTATTTGTTTGTTTGTTTGCCTGAACATATCTCGTGAACGTATAAAACTCCAAAATCTTTGCGTGCTAAAATAGGGCTGGGTTTAATCTTTTTTCCGGAAATGTTTGTGGCGACACTGCTTATTCCAAAACAATAGACACTCTACTCAGGCGAAGTCAAATAAAAAAATAATAAGATAAAAATGTTGTAAACAGTAGCGCATTTTGGTAAATGTCGAATACTAAATCACACTCTCGTTTACAACTCATATACAGCGACGCATAACTAGAGAAAACTCTCAGTCTTTTTGGCTCTATGTTGATGTAAAGAGATATTTCGGTGGAGCTGCGAGGCATAAATTTAATTAAAATCTGCAGATAATAATTAATCATTAATCATTATTAATCATTGCCTTTTCCATATTCATGTTTCAACTGTGTCTCTCTCTCTCTCTCTCTATATATATATATATATATATATATATATATATATATATATATATATATATATATATATATATATATATATATATATATGTGGGTGTGTGTAAATTTAATATGACCAACTAACATTATGATCCGTATAATCCTCCCAACCAATTGACGTATTGTAGAAAACCAACACTATATACCAATTTAAATGTCTCTTTGGAAATTGCATCTCCGACAAAAAAAGCTAATGTATATGTTAGTCATTCTACAAGAAATTTATCCAGGGGGCTCAATCTATACATGAATTATTTATCGTCTATTGCACAACACATGCAAAAACATTTATTTCTTTCCACATTCACAATTTGGCAGAATATTAGTTGACAATAAAATAATAAGCAGAAAGTATAAATTATTGAGAGCATCTTTATTAAAAATTAAAACCACCATTTACCAAAATTAAATATGAATATAGTACATATGTTCTGAAATTCTTATATTATGTAGTTCTTTAGATATATAATGAATATTTTAGATATTAAATCCTTTTAGACTAATGTACTCATTAACAAATACTTAAATATGCTATTGAAATGTCTTGAAAAAAAGAAATTCTGCAATTTTTAAACTTCGATCTCGAATAAATAAAATCACAAAACGTTGTGTCAAAACACACCTTGTCTCATGGCACTCTTATTATTCTGTACCACCATCAATCTCTCAGAAATATTTAGTTATAAGATTATAAAAATATGTGAATCAGGTACAATGCGATATTTATTATTTAACTTTTGTAAAGATTTTATAAAGGAGAAAAGTGTGTGTATACATATATATATATATATATATATATATATATATATATATATATATATATATATATATATGTGTGTGTGTGTGTGTGTGCGTGTGTGTGTGCGTCTGTGCTTGTGTACTTATTCATATAAATAAACAAACTAATACATAAAGATTTTAATGTATTTGTTTTCAATTCACAAGAATAAAGAAAATGTATAAATTCACTTTTGTATGTTTGGGTTTCATTAAATTATTATCATCGATTTTTAAAGTAATAAACATTGCCGAGGCAAAGAATTGTTTTTTTTTTCTAAATTTATGTATAAAATGTGTTTTAACATTTATTTCTTCATAAATTTATAAATGATAAGCATTGCATTATATTAGCTTGTGTAGAATTTTAGAATGTAAATATAAAATGATTGCTGTAAGTAAACAATGTAATAAGTAAATAGTGTTTAATAATTTTGTTCTAAATTCTCAAAGAACAACGAAATGCAGTCACTTTCATATGTTTTTTTTTTTATTAAAATTCTGAACCAAACAATATTGCCGAGAGAGGGGAAGTATTTAAAATAATTACGATTTCAACCGTCCATTTGATACAGCATTTTATTATGGATACGATAATTAAATATTGCCAAAAAGCAAGCATAAACCTCTCTACAGATAGAAAACAGGAAAAGCATTTGCCAAATTACTGCAAATCTATCTCTCTGTATACTCTACCTTTGAATTTATATGGCGAAATTAAATTTTATTCTTGAGTAATCTACTTGAATAGAAGTTGACTGATAACATTTTATGTTCTAATCAGTTGAACATAATTTCAACTCTTACAAATTTCATATTGATACCGTTCAGTTACTGAGCATTGGTTCTAATAGAATAATGCTTTATCATTTAGAATGGAGAAATCGCTGACGTCAAAAAATAAATCATTTTTAAATAGTAGATATAATTAATAATATGAGTTGAAATGAAAATGAAAAGTAAAAATATGGTCACGCTTACTGATTTTTAATAGTTGGACTATATTTAAAAATGTCATATCACACTTTTTCATACATAGAAGATTACGTTTTTCTCCGATGTCATCGCTTTGTTGAATGATTGATTATTATATTAATGTGCCTCACTAGAAGGCTAAATACATACCTTTTATTAATTTATTTTTCAATTCATTTTTGATGCCTGTTACAATATAGTTGACAACAACAGATAGATATATAGATAAATACGAACAAATAACATGGACAGAGACTACTGAATTAACAGACGGAGAAATAGATATGAACAGACTGATATCAAAAGGCCCTGGGACATACATATATATATATATATATAGATAGATATAAGAAAAAGTGAGATGGATAGTAAGCGAAAAATAAATAGAAAGAGAAAAAGAGAAAGAGAAAAGAGAGAGAGAGATTTTGAACACCATGCAACAGATAGATATGAAAAAAGTGAGAGGGTGGTGTGTGTGTGTTTGAGAGAGAGACAGAGAGAGAGAGAGAGAGAGTCGAACACCATTTAATAGATATATATGAACAAAGTGATACAGATGGCAACTGAAAAACAAGCAGAGAGAGAGAGAGTGGAAGGGAGGGTAAGAGAGAAAGATATGTCGAATACCATGTAATAGATAGATAGATAGATAGATAGATAGATAGGATTAAATTGAGGAGGTAGGATACCGAAAACAATCAGAGAGAAAGACAAAGAGAGAGATAGTAGAGAGAGAGCGAGAGAGATGTTGAACACTATGTAATAGATATAAACAAAGTGAAATCCACAGAAACCGACAACCAGTAGACACAGAGATAGATGTGGCCAGACTGATACCGGCACGCACACACACACACACACATATACACACACACACACACACACACATATATATATATATATATATATATATATATATATACAAATGAGAGAAAGAATTGATGCAGTAAAAAGCCACAGTTCGTAGCATTTACATTTTAAAAAGTGCTAAATACAAAATAGATCAAATTATTATTATTATTAGGTTGGTGCAAAAATAATGACGTAATAATGTAGTTTTCTGACGTAGTTTTTAACGTCAAAAAACGACATTATTACGTCATTATTACGTCATTTATTTATCTCTTATATAAGAGATTATAATAAAAACTTTTCTGAAAGTTAATTTTTTTTTTATGAAAAAATTCAAAAATTACTCACGCCTCTCTAGGCTCTTCCCTTTCTTTTCTATTTAGGGTAAATCTAACATTTAATTGGTTAATCAAGACATAGCCACAGGTCTATTTTTAATTCTGACCTTATTTACCCCTACTTTAACTTTTGGAAAAGACGTAACACTTTGTTTTTAAATTTCCTTTAATCATTTAATCAACAGTTACTTACCCTCCCCTGAATACAATCGTAGTATTGAAACATGAAAGCTTCTCCATTTGCCAGTGGCATTTCTCAGCAAATCGTTTATAGGTTGCAGATTTCTTTTTGTGCTGATAAGAAATGGGAAAATTATGATGAATAGAATCCGGATGAATTAACAAAATATCAAAATCTTCTAAGTATATTTAATCCGTTAAGAAAGAAATCTAAGTATATTTAATCCGTTAAGAAAGAAATCCGTTAAGATAATCGTAATTATATAGTTTCGTTAAAAATACATTATTTCTTATAATTCATTTTTTTAATATTCCCTCTATAAATCAGATTTTCGCGTGGAGCACCTGTTTATATGTGTCTGTTTTTAAAACTGGAGACAAAAATATAAAAGTTATCTATTACGGATCGCCTACGTATATAATCCTCTGGTATCTTGTATCTATAGTTGACGAAAAAAAGTTTTTCTTTTAAATGTTACTATTAACACTTCCCTATAGAATGAATACTGAATGCCTATTTGTGTGTATAACTTAACCTAAAAAATTTGAATCGGCCAAGTAACTTTAATACACTTTTTAATAACCCGGCATTAATATCTAATAATTTTTAGAATTTCTTGAAATTGCTTCGGAAAAAAAGGAAACTGACTTGAACATTTAGGAAGAAACATTTGAAATTTAGGGAAAAAATAATAAATAAATTGGGCCGTTGGCGGGGGGGGGCATACCGCTCACAAACAAATTGAAAACAAAAATATTAAGGGGAAGAAGCGAGTGACTTAACAAGACAATGACCAGACTGGAATGTAAGAGCAACATTAGCTTCCATACGAGGTCCAATCTCTACAAATCGCTGATCCTATCCATCTTCCTCTACGAGTATGAGACTGGGAACACAAAAACAGTGAATATGTAAGGACCAAAGTCAAACGTCTTGTTGTCTGACAGTAATCACTCCTCGCCACTATTAAGCATCGGAAGATAGCATAATTTGGCCACGTTACACAGTGTAATAGCCATCGAAAGATCATCAAGCAAGCCACTGTTGAAGGCAAACGCAAGCGGAGGTCGGAACGCAAGAGCTGGTCAGGAAACATAAAGAGTGGACGAATACGACAATGCCTGGACTCTTGAGAGCCACCGTTAACAGATCATCCTGGAAAGGATTGTCAGTTTCTTTTGCCATCTGGTACCCGCGACAATTGAAGAAATCAAGGGACTGATGATGATGTAGCTCTGAAGCAATTTAAAACTCTAATTTATCCGTTGAATCAGAATTAAGGAGGGTTTTAAGTAGCAGTATGGTTCTTAATTGATTTGAGAATTCAAAATCAAAGATATTGTCTACTCCTATAACTCACCTTGTGGTTATAATATTATGTCTTGCCCACGCTACACGGCAAGCTTCGAAAAAAATTTCCACCGTTTAAATTCGCAAAAATTCCCTCTGGACTTATGGGTAATTATGGGATTCTAAATATTTGTTTAACCTGGTCAAAAAATCATCACAAACACAAATTTTATTTTACTTTTTCTTTACATACACTGCAGGTTCTGCCCATTTTGAATGATCAACCTTTTCAAATAAAATTATTTCTTTCGAATTCCTCGTTGACTTGATCCAATGCAGCGAATGGCACACTACGTTTTAAACACTGGCTCGAACCCTTTTTCACTTGAAATTTCGCTTTGGCTTTAGAACACCGACCAAACTGATCTTACAGAATATCAGCAAAACGTTTCTTTCAATTCTTCCTTTAAAATTTAACACCGTTCTTTGTATAATTGGAAGCTTATCCCTTTATATTTATGCAATACATGTTTACAGATTCATCCCACAACTGAATCAATTCTATCCGATCAAATAAGTTTGTAGAATTTTAACACATAAGCCTTAGCTTTTACACACTTGTTACGAAATGAAACATCTAAAATGGATTAATTTTCTTCTCCAAAATTTTCTTTAGCTTGTATATATATATATATATATATATATATATATATATATATATATATATATATATATATGCATTCATTTTTATTTCTTCCCTATCACGTCTCAGATTTAGGATTATCTGTTATTCCGTAAATAATGGCGAAGTTACAAAAGAAAATCATTAGGGACTTTAAATTATTTTGGTTTAAGATTGATATTTTTTTCTAACCTTAAAATAGTTAATTGCCTAGACATCACCTTTAACCTTAATAGTAAAACCTTTAAACCTTACCATAAAGTGAATGAAACCCCAACTATATTAATGTTAGTAATAACAATCCAAATACCGTTAGAGCCAGAATTAGTAAATGAAAAAAATATTTAATCAAAATAAAGAATTGTATGAAAATGATCTTCACAAAAGTGGTTTAAAAAATAAGTTAACTTATTTAATCCCTATTGATAACACCGAAAGATCTAAAGTGCCATGTAGCCATAGAAATAGAAAAAGAAAAGTCATGGTTCAACACCCCCTCTGAAAACTGTCAAATATTTATATCGGACAGTATTTTTAAAAATTAATAAACATTTCTACAAAAGCAATCCTCTAAGTAAGATCTTCAACAGGAAATCGATTAAAATTGGTTATTCCTGCACTAATAACATTTACCAAATTATCAACTCCCATAATAATTATATCTCAAGTAAATTCTATGAGAAAGAAATTAACATGCAACCCCACTGTAATTGTAGAAATAGAAAAAACTGCCCAGTTGAGGACAAATGCAGATGTAGTAGAGTAATATAGCAAGCAACCATTGTCCCTAAAGAAAATATGATAAATTATATTGTTTACATTGTAGTTTCTGTGGGTGAATGGAAACAGAGATTTTATACCGATAGGTACACGTTTACCAATCCTAAATTTTATACCCATAGGTACACTTTTACCAATCCTAAATTATACCCATAGGTACGCTCTTACCAATCCTAAATCCTACCAAAAAGACCTTTAAAAAATGTTGGGAATTGAAGAAAAAAAGTCTGAACCCTCAGATAGATTGGAAAATTGTAAGTTTCACTCATACTCCTAATAGTTTCAGAGATAGGTGCAGTCTATGCTTAGGGGAAAAGTTAGAATAATAAAATATAATAATCAATACAAACTATTAAATCAAAGGAACAAACTAGTGTTAAAATGTAGAAACAGAAGCAGGTTTATAAATATGTAAGAACATAGATCTTACCTTATTACTTGTTGACTCCCAAACCCCCTAATGTCAAAAATAACGATAATTAACTTCTATATTTTCCCCTACTCTCCAAATAATCCTGTCGATAAAACAGTCCCCTAATTTATGCAACCTCCTTTGATTATAATTTTTATTTTAAATCTTCTTTTTTCCTTGTTTGTTTTTTAAGACGTTCGGGTATAGCTTCGTCTTCCTAACAGTTTAACCTATCCTTAAATTTCAAACCCATACATCTATTTTTTCCTTTATATTTATTTTCTAAATACGATTTATTGTTAATCTTATTAATAAAAATTTGTTGTTTGTATAATTTGGTATTCCATAGCGGGAACCTAAATTTCTTTATATATAATTAAATATTTTGGTCATAAATAAACTCCTCTTTCAGTCATTCTTTGAGTTTCAAATCAACACCTCACACTTTATATAGCCCCGACTTAGGTTCATAAGGTTGATATCGGGGTCGATTCCAGGGGGCCTCTACACACCTACGTTTTTTTTTGTTGTTTTTTTTTATCTAGCTGAAGCATCATTTTGGGCAGGCTCGGTATCTTTTCGACGCCTGTTATCTAAACTAAACTGTAAATCCCTGATTCCGAGACAAGTCCAATTCAGGGTTGAAGAAGTCTGCTGCAAGGTTGCGCCGGCTGAAATAGTCTATACCCACATGAGGTAATTTTGGATTTTTGCTGTATATATATATATATATATATATATATATATATATATATATATATATATATATAACAATTAAGGAGGTGTTGTATTAGGTAGTGTGGATCATGTGTGGAAATCGTAGAAGAAATTGCTTTTATGTTTATTTACGTCATACCACAAAAAATAACTAATGATGTCGGGAAATGCGGAACGGCCATTACGCTGGGAACTGATTACCCGTACAAGAAGGAAATTCGGCTCAACTCTATGTTTGAGATATTGCGTGGCCACGAGAAAAATCAATCATTGTCTCATGTATAAGTTCGAATCCCAAAGACTGAAATCTGAACAGTTATAATCGACCCAACTTCTGAACGAACTCATTATGTAGACATTCTGGAGTTTGTTTCACAGACACTATCCTTGAATTAACATTGTTTCCGGTGCTTGAGCCGAGAAATCGATAAGTTAGAATATAATAAAACGAAACTGTGTCTGGCTGGGTTACAAATATTATCGATTCTCAAGAATATGACCTAATGGAAGAAATATCTGTCTTGGATACAAACAGTTGTTCTGTGATATAATCATGAATATCGTTATCCAGTACCCGTCAATAAACGGCAATATAACAATATTTCTTGCATTGTTGATATTACAAATTGAAGCTAATAGAAATATATTTTACTGAACTTCAAAAGTCAAAATGTTGGATTCCTCGTTTTGCTAGTCCCACCCACGATAGTGTCATCATCTAGTGATTCATGCGATAGAAAAGCTTATGGTGCTAGTTTCTGAGAAATTCTCTATTTCCCGACAGTGTTTGTAGATTAAAGTTTTGTTGGTTATATTAACGATTAGCATAAATCTTACAGGCGTAGTTAATACTTGATTTGATTCTACAAACCGAATATGTTAATGTTAGATGATACTTCTTGCAAATTTTGGAAGAATGCCAAGACAAATGAGGGGACAAGTAAAGAAAGTGAATAAAATCCTTTACAAGAGACAGTAGTATAAATATTGAGCATACATGTAATGGTTCAATTGATGTTTGCAGATATTTAATGGACAGAAGGTCTAATTTAAATTCTGGGAGAATTTACCATCGACTATTCTTGAAAATGAATTTTCTAAATTGACACAAGGTTCTGGCGGTAAAAAATATTTTTCAGAAATTTCATCTTCATAAACCAAATTTCTTCTTCGGCTGAAAGTTGATGTTAGAGAGTATAGCCATGAGGCAGGCCATAATTGCTCAAAATGTGCATATCCGTTGGATGAATTGGTATTCTAAACATTTCATCACATTCCTGACACAGAAACTGGCATCCTCAAAGGTATTAAAATGTTGCTTTTTTATATATAGCAGTTTCTATCACACGATTGTCTTGCAAAGGAGGAAATATTCAATGTGATTGCTTTTTATCATCATGCGTTTTTTGAAAGAAATAGATAGTGATGATTAAAAATTTATTGTTTATTGGATTTATACTGTTTCATAATGTCCAATACTCTCATATCAAAGGTTTGCAAAAATGTTGATGGCTGAAATGCATCATTTTTATACAAAGAGAATGTATGGAAGTATATTGTCACATATATTTTTCAAGGATTGTTGTTTGTTTGAGTCTCCCAATTCAAGTAAAGTTCTAACACTAAAGGTTTTGAAAGTGTCATGGAATTTTAGCAGTCTGACCCATAAAAATAATTCTTGATCTGTAAGAAGAAATGAAGGCATTATTTCTGCAAGAGCCTGGTGCAAAATACATGTCGAAGTGTTGTTTAAGTCAAAACCATTTTCTAATTGAATTGATCTGCTTTTTCAGTTTGAAATAGGGTGTAAATATGTATTTTGACGCTTTGTTTGTACATTTTTTATAAAGTAAAATCAGTTTCTTGTTGAAATACATGTTCGTTCCTTTTACTTTCTGATCAGTGCGAGATAATAAGTGAACATTAGAAACAAAAGGACACTGTTCTGCGACATGGTGTAAATATATATTTTAAAGCTTTCTTTCTATATTGTAAAAGTTAAAATGACTTTCTTTTTGAATACAGTTTATTTTTGCTTTATGTTCAGTAAGGAAAAGTAATTGATTATTAGAAAAAGCTAAAAGGTGAAATGACTTTTCTCATTGAAGGCAGGATATTGTTGTTTGTGCTTTGTTAAAAGTAAGAAAAAGAAATTTTTCATTAGATCCTGAGAGATATTCTACTGTATTTTTATGTTTCCTTTCATCCTGTGGACTGCTTTTATTATCACGTCTAAGAAGGTGTAGAGTTTTATTTTCTGTTAATAAATATAACTACAAGTGTTCAAACATCCGTATGGGATACGGTTTCAGGAAACTAAGTCGCAGATTGTTCATTTTCTGTAACACGTTCAAAACAATACCTGAAAAATTGTTCTGATATGCAACAATTGTCGGTATTTATCAACTATATTAATATAACATTAAAACAGCATACCTACAATAATATTAATTTACAATAGCGATTTAACGCTATGAGGAAAAAACATTGAAAATAATTTTAAGGTCCTCATAAGCAGTGGTTTCTAAAATGTTTTAAAAAACTAGAATATTTTATCAATCCTAACGAATCAAAATATATTATTACCCCCACCAACTCTATAACAATAATCACATTTGAAAAATAATATCTAAGCTTAACGTAAAATTTGCCGGAAACAATAAAAGACTCAATTAATATAAAACAAAACAATAATATGCTAAAGCTTGAACGAGTAATTTCCTCTATCACCCATAATAATAGCTGCAGGGAAATATACGAATATATGAAACCCAATATACTCAGCATGAAAACCGGAGGAATTAATAATTATTTAGTAACACAAGCGATACTAATTAACCAGTATATGGGAGGAGAAGGAAAAGAGGTGCATTCATACTTTTCCGAAGGATATTTGCGCATATAACGATCCCAACTGGAATCAGAATTCTGCTCGCCGATTGACAATTCCGTGTTCTTATCTATTGCACCAGCCAACCGCACATCTACGCCTACAGCACCTTGAATTTTCAAGTAGCCACCCATCTAGGTACTGAACAGGCTCGACGTTGCTTAACCTCGGTGATCGTACTGTTTCAATGTAATGTCTGTAAGCTTCATGCTAATGAATGTCTATCTCAAACATGCGACATAACCTGTAATTATTAATAACCGAGGTATTTGTACCCCAGGAAAGTGACGCTGGTTTACACATATACGGCCAATATGTCGACAATGGTACCAAATTGTCCGTCATATTTCGACAAAGTTACCGTATTAACAAATCCCTATGTATGTCCTCAGAATTTCCAGTGAGAAATACGTTGCCGTTCAGTAACCCAGTCCATTAGATCCGTCTTCAGTTCAAAGTGTTCCCAAGACAGAAGTTGTTTTGGATGCTTCATCCATTAAGCCCTTGTGATAACCGACTATGATATCCCCTCAATCCTCCAGACATACTCTGTGAGTCTGTTTCTAAGAGAAATGCCCTAATAATTTAGGTCGAGTAAATCTGCTGTGTTAAAGATGTTGTTTATTGCAACCCTTCTTAATTGACCAAGAAAGAAGTTATAAATAATAACACCCCAATTAATTATTATAAAAAGCGTTGAAAACGAAGTCTGGTCATTATTATTATTATTGCTGTTGTTATTATTATTATTATTGTTGTTGTTATTATTATTACATTTTCTTTTGTGTTACGATTTGATAAAAATATTATTAATCATAGTGCGTTCAGAAAAAGTAGATTAAATTACCCTAAGTCTCGTCAGTACTTCAGCACACTTAGGATTATACCTGTTTTAAAAATACTGCCATGTGGTTAATATTGACATCCACGGATTTTCAGTTCCTCTATTTTCCGAGGAACTTTTGGATCATTTCAGCAATCCGATAAAACCTGGTACAATATTCTTGTAGCATTTTTTCTTATAAGACGACTAAAGTTTTACCATTGATATAAACTAAAAGAATTATTATTATTATTATTATTATTATTATTATTATATTTTGATTTTCGTTATGATTTCCCTACATACCAGATTTGTGGGAAGACGTAAGTCAGTTAGTGGTATGTTGTAATGGTTACATTTCATGATTTGTTTTTCGAACTGCCATAACATTACTAGCGTTACATGGACAAAGTTCTTCTTAGTGCGTCGTTGTCATTATCAAGAAAGCTGTGATTTACAAAGATTTTTTCAGTGCGTTGTTGTGTTCCTTTTTTATAATTCCAAGCGCACCTGCTATGACTGGTACTATTCTTGGTTTCAATTTCCACTTTTTTTCTATTTGGATTTCAAGGCCTTTATACTTCGATAGTTTTTTAAATTGCTTGGTTACGATGTTATAGTCCGCTGGACAAACGAAAACAATTAGTAGCCAGTTTTGTTTCAGTTTTTAACAATTATATCCGTTCTACTTGCTTCAAACTTTCTGCCTGTAAAGATGTAACCAGTGCTCTGTGATGTTCATACCATTATTTATTAACATTTTTCAAAGTTTTTCCAGTTTAATCATTGACGATTTTTATATTTATTTAGTGACAGTAGATGGTTTATGGTTTTGTGATATTTGTCACAAAACCGGCATTTTGGATTCAGTAGTATGTATGAGATTCGTTTCTAGTGAAAAAACTGTGATCTTGTGCTGCAGGGAAAAAAGCCTTCCGTTTCAGCCTTTAATCAAGAGGCGCATAACCATCGATTAACAACATCAGATTTATGCAGAAGTTTTTATTGTCATTGTTGTTTCATCTGCTCAAAAGATTTACCCTTGAATTACTTTAATGTACGTTTTGCTGCAACAGTTGATTTTCGGTTTTCTAGAGAATGTACTAAATGTAAATCTCATTTGTATTTACAACATTTTTCATGATTAAATGCTTTTTTCTGTTTTAGTGTTATTAAAATAACTGTATCATCCAGTCCTTTGTCGTTTCCATATATGTTAGTAAGCCAATGGTTGTCTTGTATGACAATTCTAGCTGAATAAGTCCTTTTTCCTCTTTTCATAGATCTTCTAGCTCACTGTCATTCCTAGCATACAACTTTAAGTCATCCATGTAAAATAGATGGTTTATTCTCTTTTGAGATATGTCATAGCCACGTTCCGCCCCAAGTTCGCTGCTTAATGCTATTCGAGATATACAAAATAATAAAGGAAACAAAGAGTCATCTTGTTATATTCCTATGTTTATGTTTATTTCACCAGACTTACATTGTTTGGTGAAATTGATGACGGTGATTTTTCTATATAATTAAAGACGTTAAGATCCAGAAATGGGGTACTCTATCGAAATCCTTACGGTAATTTATCAAAAAAGTAGATTTTTCTTTGTCTCCAAGCAGTTTTCCAAGATCAGCCTATTTATAAGTAGCTGTTCTTCAGATCCGTAAGTACCACATTTGCACCGTTTTTGTTCAAGAGCTATTATGTCATTATTTCTAAGAAGAAATATGTCTGTTTTGTCAGAATAGATGTCAACAGTTTGTAAGTACTGGGAAGACATGAAATTGGTCTTTAGTTTTTAAGACATTTGTATCAACATTCTTGGGCAAATGAAAGATAATGGTTACTTTTGTTACCCATGGCGGAATTTTAATGGGATCATTATCCATTTCTTAAAGTTTGTTGACTAGTTTTTTGTGTGCTGTATTTATATAATAGATGCAATTTCAATTTGTTTACTTAGTTCAGTACTCAACCACTCCTGTGATTTCCGCCATATTTGTTTTGGTTTAGTTTTTATCCGTTATACCTCTATGTAATCCAATCTGTATGTTTGTTATGTCCTTTAGGGCAAGCCCATATCTTTTTCCATTGTTGAGTGCGGTTTCACTGCAGTATTTTCTTTGCCTGTTTCTCTGTAAAACTTCTTCGCATTGGTTTGAAAGATCTTTTCCTGTCTGTAGAATCTTGATTTTTATAGTGTCTGATTCTTTGAATCTTCGTTTGTTTGCTTTGTTTTCTTTAAATTAATTTTAGTGCTGCATTGTAGAGTTTAAAAGTTTTGAGGTTCCGCTTGTAATTTTGAGTGTTTTTCTCATTCCTCCATTTGAATATTTTATGTCTGAATTATATGATTTCTCTCTTGCCTTCGTGTATACTACACTAGATTTCCGTAAAATAATTGGGGTTCAATGGCTTTTGGATTCGTTTTATTACTGGCTTGTGAAAGACTAAGATCACACCTTTCCAACTCTTCTAAACTTTCAGCATTATTTTCAGTTATAGGTGTGTATCATAGTTTTTGCATCATGAACTGTGGTTTGTGTATACTTTTTATGTTCATTTTATGTTCCTTTTCCTGTTCTATTCATTCGCTTATCTACTTACAGTTCTTTTTATTTCTTTAATTTCAGCATGTGTCAATTGGTATTTATTATGAAGTAACTTTTTGTCAATATAGTCTCTAATTTTTTGTCCAAATTTTCCTCGCCGAATGTCATATGTTAGTCGAGTGATACTGTTTTGAGTTTTGTACAATGCTTTATAGAATGCAGTCATGACGAGTTTGTACTCCTCACGAGACCAGTTTATCTTATTCTTTCTTTAAATGAATGGTTGTGGATCTAGTCGGAGAATTCGCCCGGTTATCATTGGGATTATACTGGTTGTGGTGACCTAAAGATTTATTATTTGTGTAGGAATTTCTTCCTTTAGTAGATTTTCAATCGCAGATAGGGACGGGCTCCCTGTTTATTCACGGGAAGAGCCACACTGGACTTTTTGGTTTGAACTTTAGTTCTCATATTGTTACCCCGAATGACGCACGGTTTCAAAAGTCAACCCCAAATCACCGGCACATTGGTTAACGGTCTTTTACATACAAGCTTCCGAAGCCTGTAGATGTTCGTTCGCGACCTTCTAACGCAGAAACCAATCCCTCCTCGGTACGGTTACCTGCCGGTTGTTATTGAGTCTCCCTTCTAATTATTATGAGTATTATTATTATTATTATTATTATTATTATTGTTATTCTAAGACATCACATTATTGTAATTTGTACTACTTTAGTATTAATGTTTGTATTCATTGTACATTATTAAAGTCCTTATTATTATAAAAAGGTATCATATTGATCATAATTTTATCATTTCTGAGGTTGTTGAAATTATTGCATGATCTAAATCTGTACAGAATCATAACTGCCAGGGCTGTCAAAGCTAAAATCTCTCGCTGAAAAATAATGATAGCAATATCGTGCTAAGCTGAAAACAATTCATTCTGTTGCTCATGCTCTGAAGAAAAGCCGAAAGAAAATATATGAGGTCTGCAAAAGTATGAAGATTTCGATGAGAAAGAGAGTGAATATTTATGATGACAGACATTAACCAATAGTGGCGGAAAAAGTGGAAAGTGAAATCAAAAAGAGAAGAATTAAGAAAATGAAACAAGGAAGAAGAGAGAGGAGGAAATTTGGAATAGATTGGGAGAAATGGTGGAAACAATGATTAGATAAACTAAAAAAATACAAAGTAGAAATTAATGAGAGCATAAAAATAGGAAAGATAAAAACAAAGTAAAGAAAGAAAAAAGATTGAAAAAAAATGAAAAACATTTTTTTTAATTAGAATAACATAATGATCACACTGAAACATGAACAAAAACAATGCATAATAATGAGGAAAAAATAAAAACAAA
>OZ010574.1:128900737-128928237 GCA_963932145.1 Acanthosepion lycidas
GTTTCCGATTAATGATAAATTATAAACTACTATACATTTAAGTTGTTTTAATTATTTTAAAATTTAATATCTATTTAATACGAGTAAGATTACGAAGCTTCACTGATTATTTGCTTTATTTTTATTGAATTACTAAGAGGTAGTAGGTTTTCATCCTTCTTTTAGACTGCCACCGAAGGCTAGCAACGTAGTCTGTGCTTTAATTTAAACCTGAGGTGCAGAAAGAGGAGAAGGAAGCACAAGGTAATTCAGGAAAGTGAGCGCAAGAGATTATCCCAGAATTTGAACTCAGCTCATTCTATATTTCGTTGTAGTATCCCTTTAAATAACTGCTTATCATAATTGGCATAATATTAAAATAACAATTAAATATTTGTCTCTAGTAAGTATCATTTAAATATTATGATATAGAATATATAAAGTATCACTATAATATTAATGGAATGACATGAATGGAAATATGATAAGATGAATAGAAAATATATAAGTATATAATAAAATAATAAAAATAAACTGAAGCGATATAAATAAATATAAAATAAGAAATTATAGCAAAAGCTATATGAATATTAATATAAATAATAATAATTTGAACATAAAATGAAAAAGTTATATAATATAAATTAATAATAATAATAAATAGATTGATATAAATACAAAACCATAACATGTGTAGAAGCGATAAATATAAAATAAAAACTAGCTAAATAAATATAAACTGATAATATTTCATAGAATTGATATAAATATAAAATAATATGACGTAGAATTAATATAATTATAAAATAATAAGTTGAAGAAAAGCGATAAAAATAATCGTAGATATTAAATAAACTAACATTCGCAATTTTGCAGCAGATGTGATTGGATGAATGATATTCGGATTTCTTAAGGGTTAAAATCGTGGGATTATAATGAATAAAAATAAAGAGAAAATAAAAATATTTCAATGTTAAAATAATTTATTCTCACGACTTTTATATTAATATGCAAATATTTCGTATGATGAAATTTTTCGAAAGTTATATTTTGGACGCCACAAACAAAAGTTGTTTTTAGAAAACTCCATAGGTTTCCACGGAAGACCAATTACCTTGTTTCCCATCTGTCTGGTAAATTGATTTTGGAAGACTGATTGATATTGATCTTGATGTAGAAGAGTCACAATTCAAGATGGACTCTGGATGACCGCAGAGGACACAGCTTATACGGTTTCTTGTTTTTCTTCCTTTGTTCAGTCGATATCAGTTTCTGATCGCCTCGAGAACTAAAAAAAAAAAACAAAAAAAACAAAAAAAAAAAAACACGAAAAAGCAGTAAGAAAAAGTGGGAAATTTAAAAACACATCTGATTTCGAGACGATCATCTAAAAGTTCAAGAAAAACATCGGTTGCTGAAAATAGTAATGAAACCGAATGAAATTAACGCGACCCGAGTCTTCGTACGAGAACTGAAAATTGTTTCATCAGTTGAGAAAGAAATTTATCTTTCTGAAGACAGCCTAGAGAAACGAAAATATTTTAGTAGCTGTTTTAGCAAGATAAAAAAAAACTCCAAAAACAAACAACCTATTTCTTTTATAATTTTACTATTGCGTATATATTTAATGATATTGTTGTGGATTCCGCGTGAAAAATCGGTCTCCAATAAGTGACAAACACAAGTATTTAAGCTAAGAAATTAAATGTATTTACACAAAATAGAAAAGGTAATGCTGTTAGTAAAATCCAGGAACGCCGGTTATTATTAATCAAAGATCCCTATATACAGTCTCGAAGTAAACTTCCTTAGAGTCGGGCGTCCTTGTAACTGACTCCTAACGTCAACTCAATCACAGTGTCTATGTACTTTCCACTCTTTCTCCACCCTGTTCCTCTACCCTCAGACTTTTGACTGACTGTGCCTATTTTATGGCAGCAGGACGAGTCCATTTATATCAGAAAAGGGTGGACCCCATAATACCCACCTCCTTAAATACCTTTTTGGGAGGAGTTAATATTGTGTCCATTGTTTGTTGAAAAATTGCAGGAGCAACTTTTATTCCGAATGGTAGTCTGTTGAACTTGTACAAACTTTTGTGCGTATTAATGCAAAGGATTTTCGAACTCTTGTACTGGGATTTGTAGATAAGCCTCACTAACATCTATTTTTGAAAATATCTTAACGCCGTTGAGCTTTGTAAATACCTCCTCTGGGCTCGGTAGTGGGTAATGGTGGTCCTTTATTGCCTTGTTGAGTCCCGTCGAAAAATCTGCGCATACGCGAATTTCACCCGACTTCTTTTTCACGTAAACCACCGGCGGAGCCCACTCACTAAACTGTTTTTGATAGAATCCCAGTCTCCAATTCTTTGTCTATTTTTTCTATAGTAGCAAACGGTACATTTCGCTTCTTTCTGAAAATTGGTTGAACGTTTTCTTTTAATTCTATTTTGGCCTTAAATTTGTTGTATCGTCCCAACCCACTTGAAAATACCTCAGGAAATTGCTTGTATAATTCTTCCTTCAATTTTATGGTATCAAATGGTTCAACCTCTAACTTTTTGCAAAACGAGTTGATAGGTAGGTCCCAAACGTTGAATTTCTGCATCCAGTCGATACCTAAATTTTCAGTATCTTTCATTATGTATATCTTAAGTTTTTTAGTTTTGCCGTGAAGTTTAACATTTACTATTATTTCTCGCTCAAATTTTATTCGTTTGCCTGTAACCGACTTGGCTTGGCAATTTTTTGAGTGTGTAACATGGTAGGTCTGTTGAGTTTTTTCCATGTCTGTAAGTTGATTATCGTGAGGTCGGAACCCGAATCCAGTTGTAATTTAATCTTTTTGTTTAAAATTCCCAGTTCTACATATTTCCTTACATTGGTGTTGTCATTATTCATCCTTGTAGCTCTTGTTCTATTAGTATCTTTTCTATTTCTACGGTGGAATGCATTGTGGCCTTTTTTTTCCACATTCATGACAGTTTTTATATCTGAAGTGGCAATCCTTGTTCCAATGTAATCCTCCACATCGATAACATGCTGATGGAGGGGGCTTATATTTGTTTCGATATCCGTCATAATTTGTCCTGTATGTTGTATTTTTCTTATTGTAAAATTTTCTCTTATAAAATTTTATTTTTCTTTCCGGGGAGTGTGAGAATCTTTTTTCATTGTCATAAAATTTTAGTTTTCTTTCCGGGGAGGGTGAAGAACGTAGACTTTTGTTTAACTTACGTATATGATAAACAGCTGATTCTTCAATGTCCTCTCCGTCTTTCTTTATGCTTAAACATCTCTGGCAATCTTCTGATAATTGCTGTAATGTTAGACCCGGTTCATTTTGTAATTTTTCAAGCATACTTTACACATTTCGCTATCTTTTGTAGAAACTAGCCCTTGAACAAAGATGAGGCATTTAAAATTGTCCGGTGTTAATTCCGCTAGTTTGAAGTCGTCACAATGTGTATTTACGATTGCGGCAAACGTGGAATAATCCTCATTATCGCCCTTTACCAGGTTAAGGCATTTCCACCTTCTATGGAAGAGTGATATTTTGGGGCTGAAGAGTTCTTTAAGACATGTCACTGCTTCGTCAAATTTTAATTGGTTCGTCTTTTTTGGCAAGATATAATCCACAAACTTTGTACAGTCTTCAGTTCCTAATTTTCTAAGCAATAGACGTAGCTTTTTTGCTTCTGTCCAATTTTGACAGTCTATATTAAAGATGTCTTCGTGTCTTCTGAAGTAATCTCCAAAATTTTTGTCCTCATCTAGAGAATATTTGAAAATCTCTATGGTATTCCACACTTCATCTTGCGAAAATGTTGCTTCTTTTTCAATATCTAATTGCTTGCTGCCCGCTACTTTCAATATTAGTTCCTGGAGCTCTGTTTGTCTATCTTGATTTTCCCTTTGCGTTTGTAATATTTGCTTTTGCCATTTTTCTTGTAGCTGTAACTGATCATTTTAGTATTTCTGCATTTGTAATTGTTGCTCATTTTGGTGTTTTATCAGTTCTACCAACATATTTTTAAAATCTGCCATAACTCAATTTTACGTATTTTTACTCCTCGAAATTGTTTGTCGCTAATTTGTTGTTGAACGACGAGGGAAGGATTTTTCTTCTGTTGATTAGTTTTTCCGCGTGTGTTCGCCAAGTTGTTTGTTATTAGACGTACGAAAAGTTTCTTTCCGTGTGAGTTTCGAATCCTCGTTCGTCAAGTAGTTGTGGGTTATCCGCGTGAGTTTCGAATCCTTGTCCGCCAAGTTATTGTGGATTCCCCGTGAAAAATCGGTTTCCAATAAATTATAAACGTAAGTATTTAAGCTAAGAAATTAAATGTATTTACACAAAATACAAAAGGTAATGCTGCTAGTAAAATCCAGGAACGCCGGATAGTATTAATCAAAGATCCCTATATACAGTCTAGAAGTAAACTCCTTTAGAGTCGGGCGTACTTGTAACTGACTTCTCACGTCAAATCAATCAGAGTGTCTATGTACTTTCCACCGTTCCTCTACCCTATTTTATGGCAGCAGGACGAGTCCATTTATATTAGAAAAGGGTGGACCCCATAAAAAATATTTATTTGGTTTTCTTAATTTTCTTATCAAACTCTATACCTCATTCTGTTTTGCTTATTTGGAATTACATCGTTCGCAACTAAATCTGTTTGGAATAAAATTGTTTTTTATAGAAATTTCTAGAAACAACATTAAAATCAAGTTAATCAGTGACTTATGAGACATATATTGTTCTTGATATTAGAAGCATATATTTTTTACCGTCTGTAACTAGACTACAAGAATGGAGCGCCTAGGGATTCTAACTTTATAAGAAACACACCAAGAACAGAACGGCTGACTGCAGCTCATTATTAATAATTATTTCATTAATTATCCTATGTTTTTCTTGATCATCAATTTTCGACTCATTTGTGAACTTTTCTTGATACATTCACTTCATTGTGTTTTTTTTTGTCATTCCCTTTCAGTTCGTATGACTCCATTTCGATTAAGCCCAAAGCTTGGGTTGAATCAGGTGATGGCCAATTAAGTTATTGTGTGCTGGTTAAAACGACAAAACAGTCGATACTAGTTCGATCGATTTATCAATTAGTTTTTTAAGACTAATAAAAGATTGGTCTACGGTAGGGGCACATTTTTCAATAAAAGTATGCCAGTAATATATTTATTTACTTATTTATCTGGAGGAATACCTCCTTTTCTTTTGTCGATCGTTTTGTCTATACTCCTGTTCATAATTGGCGCCATTGCAGTTCTATCCTCTGTTCAATCAATTTGAGGTCATGACTTCCTCAGCTGATAAGGCTGAATGCTTTGCTCGGAAATTCTCATCCAGTTCAAAGTTCGACTCATCCCGTGTAGCCACACCTGATTTTCCACCTAGAATTGCGGCTCTATTGATTGAAATGAGCATAACCCCATTTATGGTATTGGGCATCATCTCTAGACTCTAAGATAAGTAATGGGGACGGGATACCCACCGTAGTCCTGAAGAAATGTGCTCTTGAGTTGGCTTCAATTCTCTCCAAACAATATAGATATTGGCTCACTGATTCTTGCTTTCCAGCCTGCTGGAAGACCTCATCATTTGTCCCTGTTTTTAAGAATTCTGGAGACCCTTCTGGCCTATCTAACTACCGTCCTAAGTTGGGGAAAGCTTCACTCGCAAGTTCCAAAGGATAACACCAGTCACACTTTGATCAAAGAAACTACCTTTATTGGTTAGACAGAATTTCCGAGGGACGGCGTTGCATGTGATACTGGGCGTCAACGTGGTAACTGACAGAAGTTCTGTACAGCCTGACGGCAATCTCTCTACAGCGTGGTTATCACTGTCTCTGAGGAATATTAACAACTACATGACTTCGAAGTCTTCGTTTATATAAGTGATCGGACTGCCTAAATAATAGCACTTCTGATTTTTTTCCCATCTGCTACGTGCCTATTTTAAAAATTTAAATAGACAATAAGGTTCAATTCAGTTATTAATAGTGGGGTAATGAATAGTGGCTCGGATTGAGGAAGTGCAGTCGGATCAATTACATTCACTTACGTACTAATAATCTTGGGAAAGTAATGGATCCAATTCTTCTCCCCCCCAGCTATGGGTAAATATCAGGAAAGATATTCTATAGCCATGTGTAGCAACTGGTCTAGGGAAAAGTAACTTTGAATTCAAAATATGAAGGCCTGGGGTATAATATGATATACAGCTAAAGAAAGGCTCGTTAGTATAGGCTCGATGATACTGATTACGGTCGAATAATGATGATGAATAGTAGCTTCTAACCAATTACTGAGAAATAATTCTAAGCACAGCCAGCCAAGGTTTCCCAAAATATTAGGTTGATGCAAAAATAATTTAAAAAATTACGCCAAAAACCGACATTATTTTTGCACCAACCTAATAACTAGCAGCTATTTAATAATTATTCATAAAGATTTCTACTGAATGACAGTAATTTACAATATTAGAAAAATTGTTAATGATGTAGTGCGCTATTATTAACTTGAGTTCCCAGTGAATATATTACTATTGACATCAGACGAAACTAATCATACGACGTATTTACAGATGGAAAATCAGTATTTTGTCACCCTAGTCTATGAAAGCATTGCACATGAATCTTTCATTACTAGTTCTGACATTGCATCATCTACAGACTGTTTGACTTAAATTTAAATTTACAAAAATCCTTCCCATATTAAGTACTAGCAGCATGGCCCGGCGTTGGCCGTGCCTGATTCAAAAATCGTACGACTCATACAGCAACCGCTATTACTTGGCTTAAAATATTTTTGCCCTTCCTTGCCTTTAAAGGAGTGACCTTTGCCGTGCTGATGTTGCTACACGCCTTACTTCTTGCCTATCCACACTGCGAATTCTTTCTAAGCTCTATACTAAACATTAAATCTGTTACGAAAAAAGAACTAAACAAAATGAACACAAAACGATCAACTTTAAAAAAGGACTCGTAACTGGAAAAACCAAATGAAAAAAACAATGTTAACAACAAATACTTTTTCACACCCAACCCAGTTTCCTGAAATATTGAGACTGGTCATACTACTTGGGCGGGGTTGTTGTTGCCCTTGTTTTGTTTACCCAGTACTCTGGAAACCATACATTGATCAGATTTGAAGTTCAAATAAAAAGAGCCCAAAAGTGTTTAACAACGTGAAGTCAACTGCACAGAGTCCAAAATGAGGTGAAAAGGTTAGATGTACTGGGCCGCGTTGTGCAGGCGAGAGATTCAACTTAAATCCCCAAAATCCCGATTACCTGTGAGTTAATTGTTTTTTTTTGTTTTTTTTTTTTACAAAGTTTGAGTCCCAAATAAAAAAATCAGCCTTCGGCCTGACACAATGACGTAAATTGAAAAATCGGATCTGGGATGCGGCCTGGGAGAAAGAACAAAGTTAAAGAAGTGGGAAATGGACTGCTGAGGGCATGGTCAACACGGAGGTTTGTATCGATTTTTGAGTCACGACGGGGTCACACGGCATTCTATGCCAGGCACCTCTAACTGGGCCGCGTAGGAATTTATGGTTGAATTGTAAGGAACACCCAAAATTTCAAGGGACTGCTGAGGGCGGAACTATTTTCACTCAGTACGTATGCAGGTTTTTTCAGTAAAGACGCGTATAAAGGAAGTGCTTATTTTGATAAGATGCGACGATTAAAGCAAAAGTGTTGACAAATTCGAATATGTCATTTGTGGCTCAAAGTCAGACCTGGTAGCAGGGATAAAAATACCGAATTTTAATGGCCCTGCACCCATTCTAGAATTTGAGGTCAAATGTTTTCTTCCACTCCACTGCACGCACTGACCTGTTTCTTCCCGCGCATAGCGTGACCTTAAATTAATCTGCATTTAGGAAATACCCAACCGGAAAAACATTTTTAAGGGTTGACTGATTGTTGATTTGCACTCTGTTTGGGGGCGCAATCACAGTTGAAACTTCACATGGTGACTCCCAATTGCCTCCTCATAAATCCGGTCGGTTTTCGCTAAAAAACGACATGCGGTTCAGGCGCAATCTGGGCGTATCTGTTTTGGGTTTTTATCGATTTTACGCGCTGTTTAGGGGTCCGTGGTCATGAAATTTTTGGGCAACATTTCAAATGTAGACTCTAAGAGGGTGTCAAATTTGGTTGAAATGCCATCTTTCCATCTGTAAGCAGATTTTTTCGATAATCGATTTATTCGATTATCGATTTATTCGGAACCTGAGTTCGAACTGAAAAATTGGGCTTCGCCATGTCCTTACAGTAGCCATTTGCAAACTTGTGGTGAAAACGGCATCGAAATCGGGTAAGAAATGCGACCTGGGAGAGGTAACAGACACACAGACAACATGAGAAATATAGATAGTAGATTCACAAAAAAAAAACTTAGTGATACATCTGTCAAAAATGATTTGAGAAAAACAATAAGGATATTCAACTGGATAATTATTGTTTTATTATTTTAATTTTTATACTAAAAATCACTAATACAAAGCGGAAGAGTCAATGAAAAGAAATTAGTTGTTAGTTGGTCATATTTGATTAGTGGCACCTAGTATTTCCAAGAAGTCATCCATGTGGGTACTAACCAGGCAAGACGTTGCTTAACTTGTATGAATGCGCAAGAAAAAGATTAGGACGATAAGGAGGATAAGTAAGGAGTGACCTTGACTTGAAGCGATTATCTTTGTAGGATTGAGGGAAATCTTCAGGCAGGCGTCTGATCCACAAAGTAGATGTTCTTGTAAGGAAAAACTCTCTTTACATTTGAAATGTGTAAGTATCTAGTGTGGTAGGGCGTGACAAATGTGAGAATAATATTGCATATTGAAAAAATAAAATTCCTTTACAAGACCGCTTAGACAATTTTGAACATTATCAAAGATGGAAAGTGAGGATTGAGCAGCTCCCGCTTAGAATATTCTTTTTTTTGTTTCTTGTAAATTAAGTTATTTTCTGTTTCATCAATTTCTTTTTCCCGCTGTGTACATTCTATTGACTTACAAATGTCATCCAAAATTCATTCAATTGTCATAATCATTAAAACCTATTTTTTCTCAAGAAATTCTCCCGACTTCATAAAATTCTCTAACGACAGTAACTTTTGCATTACTAACTTTTATGTTTATTCTTTATGCCATCTTTATAAAATAGATTTTATTTTATTTGGCACATTTCTTTAATCTCTTTGCTTTGGAGAACTTTAGAAATCTTCAAGTATTCTTGTTTCTTTCGCTCTATCCTACAACACAGCCGTCATCAGTCACTTTCTCCTAATTATCTATTCCCCTTTTAAACTCATAAACAAAGTTCTTCGCTTTTCTTCAAGGTCTATTTCTTTTACTCTTTCTGTTCTTTACATTTTCTCTTCTTGTATCCCTTTGACGTTTTCCTCGTCGCTCCAGATCAGATACAATTACTTTTGAAGTATTACGTTTGGAACCTTTTCAAACTATGGCTTTAGTCCGAGAAAACAATAACCAAAGCTTGCCTCCACAGTACAGCGAGAGGAAGTATCGTGTTTTCCGTTAATTGGGTAGAACAGAACGCGTACGTTGCGAAAATATCCAACGCCGTGTTGGGCTAAGATATTAAGGCATAATGACTATATTTCTTATGCTGGAGCTTGGTAGATTTTTCTTTGTAAAAGATAGCGATGAAATTTGTTGCAATTATGACGGTTGATGCAGTTGGCTAATTTCCCTGATGAAGAGTTGCGGATAACTTCCAGGTAACGATAAATGATTAGGAAAATCTTTTATATTTACGATTGAAAGGGTGGATAATTGTCAAGTCAGATCCGCGAAGTTGGTACACTTGGGCAATAAGAGTCAGATTTTAGGTATAAAATTCAATGTCAGGATGATTCATTCAATAAAATCTTGTAAGCATTCTGTGACTCCTGCTAATCACTCACCAGAGGGGAGAGGGGATGACGTTCCTGATGCTCGGATGCAATCGACACACACACACACACACACATATATATATATATGTGTGTGTGTGTTATGGAACATCAAAAACGTGTCTCTCAGGATAAAGATCGACATCTACAGAACAGTCGTTCTCTCAACCCTTCTCTATGGTGCTGAAACTTGGACCCTGTACCGAAATCACATAAATCAACTTGACGCCTTGACATGCGGTGTCTTCGTGCCACATGTGATATAAAATGGGATCACAGGGTCAAGAATTCTGCAATACTGAAGAAATGTATCAACATCACAGACGTTGAACCCATTTCAGCAAAGATACAATTTAGATGGGCTGGTCATGTTGTGAGAATGGATAAGAATTAGGCTTCTAAAGAACGTGCTGGATGGACGACTACCTAACTCCAAGCGTTCAGTTGGACGTCCACTCTTAAGCTACAACGAAAAATTGAAAGACAACTTGAAACGTCTCAACTTTTGATCTAAAATCATTGGAAGCCCAAGCATCTAACCAAAGGCGTGGCGTAAGACATGTTTAATTAAGTTAAAGGGTTTTGAAGACAGTAGACTGAAGCAGGGTGATCAGCTTAATCAAGCTCTGAAGCTCTGAAACCCTACTTTAATAAATTTCATCTGTTAGTTTGGCTTTGTCACTGCAAATGAAATGTCTTTCCCTTGCGTGATTTTCTCAACAATAGCCCCTGCTAGCATACATAAGTGTAAAATGAAAGGCATCATCCAATGCTCACACTCATTTAATCATTTATCATTCAAGTCCATCATATATATACATATATATATATATATATATATATATATATATATATATATATATATATATATATATATATATATATATATATATATATATATATATAACATATGCTGTATTTGTGTAGTAGCCCATGTTTTTTATTTAATTTTCTTGTGTTCTTAATTTTTTTTCTGGACACAAATTTGGATAATTTCTACATAATTTATATCCAGATAACAGGAAATTATAAGAACAAAAAAAAAAATTTAAACGCAGGATCCTGTCAGTCGTTTTTATGAATCTTGTATATATGTACAAATCTTAGCTACAGTTTGCGGGTGGAAGCACACCATTTGATGTTATCAACTCTTGGAACAAGATCAATGCTGTCAAACCTTCATATAAATCCTAACCTACTTTAATAGCTGGATAGTGAAATTTAGGATTTCTCGGTTTTCTGTGAATTGATTTGGATAAAACTTTTTCCCGCTGATTTGCTCAATATGTCAACACCATTGTTAGATTTTCATTATTCTATGTAATGTCCTTTTATTTTATTTTCAGATTTTATTTTCAGTTTTCGAGTAAAGCACGTTAGTAGCGCCTCTTTCTTCTAATAACAACGGGGCACACACACACATATATATATATATATATATATATATATGTTCCATTTTTCTTAGAGAGGAGATATATAAATATAATTATTTATTGTTTAAAGAAAAGTCTGTCATGAAATTGAAAAGGCAGATTCCTTCATGTCATTTTGTAAGATGTTGTAGACAGGATTAGGCGATTCCTGGGGTACCCTTTGCCAAGGAAGATACGATCCGAATGTGGGACCTCCAAGACTGTAATAGCTACGGATTTTAAGAATATTAGCCGTAAGTTACCTTGGAAAGTCTGAACAAAGAAACAAAGGAATTTTCTCCGCCGCTAGACTCACTCATGTACTGAAAACCACCAGAAATCTCATTCTCGGGCTATGGCTTCTGTGCGAGGTCCCGTGAAACTGTCTTCTTTAACTCCCCCTGAATTTGAGGCTTCAGTCGGCTTGGAAGTATATGATGTTGGAAATAAGCTGTTTACTGTCTAATAAAAAGACTAGGGAAACTCTTGACAGACCTGACGGTTCGGCAAATGATTGAATCTGCTTCGGAGATGAGTGCCATCAAAGTTTACGACGTGTGAAGGAGTCATGTTCTAGTCTGGTATCATTGAGGGAAGACTTATTGTCACATTATAGGAGCCTGAAGATATATATGTATATCTGATTTGGCGCCGTCCATTCTTCATTGATTCTCAAAAGCTTGACAGGAAAGTTCCTCGTTACCTTCCTTTATTCACATTGTCCAAAATGTGCCCTATAAGGTTTACGTTTTCTAGGACCTCCTTCCTGGTTATTTGTCCCAGGAACTTCAATTGTATTTGTTTTGATTCTGAGATCTTTGTGTTGCCATTTTCTTTAAGACATCCTTGTTTCTTATTCGCTCTGTACATGGTTTAAAATCCTTTTCATGATTGGTCCCTGAGGAAGTATGCAGAAGTAGACGAATATGCTGTCATTTTTAAAATTATTACATGTCATATAAATACAAAAAAGACCGCATAAAAATATAATAGAATATCTAGGTCATCAACATTGTGGGATAAATTTGGAGTGGGTTAAATAGGGATCAGAATTCTTTGATTAAGGGGAACTTATAATCAGAGAAACCAAATAATGTTAGAGGAAAGCATATTGGTCAGCGAATTGTTTTCATAATAATCGTCCTTGGTTCTAATTTTTTGCAATATTTTACGAATACATGTGTAATCTGCTTCTTTTAACATTTCCATAGAAGACATTTGATGGATTTGTTTTGCAATTTCACTGTGTCATAAAGCCATAACTCTTTAGAAGATATGCAATCATCGCTCTCCGCATCTTTCCGTTGTTTATTATCTGTGAAGAACAATGAAAGGGTGTCTAGGTGCTATCTTTTAGTCTCATTCTCACTCAAGGGATAAATATTTAAACTATTGGACATTGGTGCAAAATTGAATGCGACACACCTGTCCAGAATTTGAACTCGACTCTTTGATTCCACTTTCCATTTCGATAACCGTTCCACTAATTCCAACTCCCTATCGCTCTTAGAGTTCAAGAAATTAGTGACTAAATAATCACTATGGTCTGTACGTGCACATTTAAAAAAAGGATTTCAGATTCAATATGAAGTTTGCATTTCAGAAAGGCAGAAAAATTCCTGCAACAATGTATTATTCGACTCAAACAGTGGATCAAACTTTTCATCTCTTCTATTCAAACGAAACAGAAACGGAAATATAAAAAATAAACTAAAATTAGTATGCAGATATTTTTCATTATAGGTAAAGTGAAATACCCTTTTCTACGTGCACGTTCAGTCGCATATACTTATATGAATATTTGTATTCACTCATACACGAGAAATACTTTTATCATACACACACCCACACAATCACACACAAACGTACACGCGCGCCCACATGCACGCATACACACACGTATATATAAAACAAAAATAACATATATCATTATTTTCCGTATATATTAATTATGCATTACGGAAATAATTTTTCAATGACAAAAGCATCTAATTTTACATAATGTATAACAATATAGTCACTAGTTTAAAAATAAACTACAGTGTAACCCGGATATAAGAGACCCGGATATAAGAGAAACCCGGATATAAGATAGATTTTATCTGGTCCCAAATTAGAGCTTGTGTTAATGTATATAAATTAGACCAAACCCGGATATAAGAGAAACCCGGATGAAGAGAATTCTTCTTAGGTCCCGAAAACTCTCTTATATCCGGGTTACACTGTATATTTATTCATGGGTACTGACACGTATCGTCTCTAGAAGATTGGAATTCAAAGCATAATAGGAGAAAATATGAAATCGAAACATTCAGAAATGTATTGGAAGATGATAGAAAATTGATGTTTCGTTCACATACAAATTTGCATACAGTATTATTGCATCTGATTATTAGCAGTCTTTCAAAAAAAGGCAATGAAGAAGAAAGAAATCGTTTACTATATTTACATATTTCAAGTTGTCCATAACTGAAGAGATGTAATTTTATAAGCCATTTTCTGTACTAATTGTCGAATTTCGCAAATCCCCTGAAATTTCAAAGAAAGAAGTTAACCGATATGATATATGCGCTCTACACGCCTGTAAAACAGCCGTAACATTTGCGAAAAATTCCACGTATGCGCAGAAAGGTTGGCGTCACTTATCAGCTAAAGGATTTGCCCAAGTAGCATTAGTTTTAGCGACATAAAATAAATTCGGCTACTTTTTGAACGCATTTCGTAAACCATTTTAATCCTTAAGAAGGCCCGATATATTAGCCAAATATATTAGAATAATCCAGAACTTATACTAGGAACAAACTGCCTGCATACGAATAGAAAATAAACTAAGTAATTATACAAAAATAGAAAGGGTTTCAAGAAAAGGATGTGTCCTTTCACCGAAATTATTCAACTTTTACTGTAGTCCAAACAGGATTCATTTGTGTTGGTGGCAATCTTAACAACATCTGATATAGATATAACAGATCATTGATAACAGACACCAAATGAAAATAAAGAAACTCCTAAAGATGATATTAGTGGAAGCAAGAATAAATGACAAATCTTTAATTGTAAGGCGACAGAATATGGGTTTCTTAGCAGAAAAATGAGCCGAACATGTGAATTACCAACCAAAGCAAGTCAGTACAAAAAAAAAAAAAAATAAATAAATAAAATGTAGAAAGTATTTTAAAAGAGAACGGGGCATATGACTCCGAAATTGGAAATCGCATTGAGATAGCGAAATATGAACTTCAGAACCAAAGTAGAGCATTAAGAAACTGGAAAATATTATTATACAAACGTGTACTTACATCTTACGTAAATCAGTTTTCCTATACGGCAGTTCTGTATAATCTCCTTACATGTGAAGAAGTCACTTGAGGCAAATGAAATATGGTTCTACAGAATAACACTGCGACTAAGATGGCCTGAACATGTGAGCAATGACGAAGTTTTAGAGAAAGTGGAAACAAAAAACATGCTCAAAACCAGAAGGGCCAGTTGAAATTTCTAGGTTACATAATAAGGGAAGAGGGATTAGAAATTGTAACACTCACAGGGAAGATTGAAGGCATATTGGAAATAGGAAAGCAACGCATGGCCTACCTAACTGGCGTAAATAGTTGAGAGATCAAGGATTCGGAGCGATAATGAAATGTCAACATTTACTAAGAACTACAAAGAACAGGAGATTATTGAGAGCCATGATCGCTCACGTCTAGAAATGAGACGGTATGTAAAATAAGAATCATTTGTTCACGTTAAATCATCATCCGGCTGAAGACAAATATGTCATTGGGAAGAAGAAGCGTTAGTTGGAAACACCTTGAACAAAGCGCAAATAATTTCTGACCCGTTGGAATATATGACTTCAATTACTGTTTGAAGAAGTCAATGTGTATGGGAACCAGTTCTGTTTTTTGACAGATAGATTTACAATTGAACAGTCTTGCGATGATAAATTTGGTTGAAGGATCCTTACTTCATATGAGAATGAGGAAAGGTTAAAAGGAAAATAATCTCAAAAATATGGAGATATTTATTTCTATCTTAAAGGTCAGTGAAATTTCTAATTAGACACGCATCATATAAACTATTTAAAAAATCCCGAAATCTCACATTCTTGCTTCCTATTGGTCTTTTGTAGACTTGTTTTTACGCATAGTCGTTTCAGTCGAATTTTTCTATCATTGACTCTACGCTAATTTAAGTGTCGAGAATTAGCTGTCATATATGTAGAACTGCTTGAAATTATTTGTTTATTTTGTGGTGGCCGACGCGTATCTTTAATGGATTTTAAAGTCTAAATTAGTTACTGTCGATGCATAAGTGAAGTAATTACATTTTATTCAATTTTAAAAAACGGACCGAGTTTACCTTTGTTGTATTTTTTAAGTCGTAATAAGCTTAGATAATTCAATTTCATTATTATTATTATTATTATTATTATTAGTAGTAGTAGTAGTAGTAGTAGTGCTGTTATTATTATTATTATTATTATTATTATTATTATTATTATTATTATTATTATTATTATTCTATTTCTGTTGTATAGTCATTTCCAGAGAATGAAGGTCAGAGATTGCTTCATGGTATTTTCCATTGAATATTTTTGTAAAAATAAATTAACACACAACCTAAGACCGCCTATATTTTACATACATGAAGCCATCCGTAATGTGTGGACCCTGCGAATAATCTTTGGTATTTTTTGAAGGCATAAGTTACTATGGAATGTGTCTATCGGATTATTTTCCCAACAAACCAAAGGCCCCGACCACAACTAGAATTACTGATGTCCTCAAATGCCATATATTTCAGATTTTCAGGTTTTCAGATCCTTGTATTCTCAGTTTTTCTGAATATCTTCAAAAATACATTACAGTATTCAAGAAACATTATGTCAATAAGAAAGTACCTTCTGTTTTTGTGCTTTTGGTCACTATGTCTAGGCAAATTTTCTTTGATAGTTCTGATTTTGTGTATTGTAAATTCCCAAAATATTTATACAGGCCATCTGGAACCGGGTTTGGTAGATGTTCATACCAGTTGCTTTTAGTTTCCTTCCCCTAAAAGTTGCATATTTTTCAGTGCAGATTTTGACCCATTCTATCATGCCGAGTTTTATATTCAGTGAGTGGGAACACCGTGCAAGATGATCAATATTTTCTGGATGGTTAACTCAATTTTTTAGTAAGTGTGCTTTGTAAATTCTAGTTAGCAATCGTTGGCACTGTGCTGTAAGAATAAAACCTTTGGTTTCAGCTTTTAACGTTGAACCATGTAACCACTGATAGGTATGGAGCTTGTCTACATCAGCTTATTTGGTACGGGCAGAGTCTGATCATGAAGAGAATTATTAGGTTGGTGCAAAAATAATGGCGTGATAATGTCGTTTTTTGATGTTAAAAGATACGTCAAAAAACGACATTATTACGTCAATATTTTTGCACCAACCTAATATCTTGCCATCGTTTCTAACTTTGGTACATGGCATTTGTTTTGCGTTCTCCTTTTCTTCATCATGTAAATATTTGTAGAAAAAGACAGGAGGAAAACGCATCATGACAAGATGCTAGGATCGATTACGGTATGGACTCCTCATTGAATTTTGTGCATAATATCGAAATATATATTAGGAACACCAGACCAGATAACAAACAGACGAATGTAAGATTTAGAAATGTGCAAAGTGGATTCTGACGTGGAAAATTGTCTGACACGAAAATGTAAACCAAATCTCCTAGAAGTTGATCTAGGAATTGATTCAATATAATCCCTCTACTTTATCTGAGTCAAAAACGTGAACCGAATAATTTACACGGATTTGCTCCCCTGGAGGTTAGCATTAACTATGCTGATGGCAAGTAGAACATGTTTTATGGCGGTTAAATGAAAGCAGTCTTGATTTCGAGGTGTTCAAATTAACATGTCATTTCTTACTCTGCAGCCGGCCTGAGGTCATTATGCAAATAAAATAACCCTCAATAACTCAAAAAGTTCTAAACCAAAATTTGTCAAATTTTAACACGTTCATTTCCATTCTTAGTAACATATTTACTTCATATTTCTGACATTTAAACTGGTTAGTTTTTGAGATATTTGGAATTTAGGAAAATTTGCTGAAGTTAATATGCAGATTAAAGTAATATTAGCTTAAGATCTCTGAAATCAAATAAAAAAAAATATTTTTTTTCTTTTTGGTCATAATATATATTGAAGCATGGTTAACAGAAAATAATAAAGTTATTGAGTGATGGGAGATATCAAAGTAGCTTTGCAGAGGTCATCAAATGATAAAGAAGGATGTTGAAAATATACGTACGCTGAGAACTTTAAGCAAAGGAAAATGATTTAAGAACATCCTTCCTCGAGATGAACGTAAACTAAAGCGAGTTATAGCGAAAAAAACGAATTTTGACCAGCGCTTATATCTTTGAAAAGGCTGTAATTGAGAAAGTTAAGAAGGACAAAAGGTGGAGAATACTTTGTGAATTGGGATCTCTAAAAGATTTCTAGGCAACTTCCTCTCAATAAAGTGAATATTTTAAAGCGTCAAAATTGGGCCAAGAATAATATTAAAACTTACTTTTCTAAAGTAATTATCATGAACAAATCTTGAGTGATATTTGATGAACCTGATAGATTTTATCCAATTTCGCCGTATCAGTGGCTAAAACCGGGAGGCAGTAGTGTTATGATATGAACTGGAAGTTTATATGATTTGTTAAATAAAGTTGCGTTAGATTAGAGGTCCTTTTCTACAGCAGTTTCTAGTTTTATTTTGTCGAACCAATCAGCATAAATATAGAGTTCTCAATCTTATAGTTAACGAGAAAATGACCATAATGAATGTTTAAATGATGCTTTGAATAAGAATAAATATGGTGTTATCATTACAGCTCTATGAAGTCTAATTCTACGAAAACCTACACATAGGCTAGATTAATGCTCATAGTTTCGTACTCTCTCTTGGCTACTCAAGGAACGGATCTGTACAGAATCAGGTACAGAAATGCTGTCAAACTTTATGAAGGAGAAGAGAATTTTCGGTACCCAAGAACTCGTATATTTTCGCAATACTGATATACATACTTAAGTAAGATAAACCCAGGAGATGAGGCCTGCGCCCACAATTAAGATCCACGAAAAAAAGGAACAGCAATAGTGGAGCACCATCCATAGACACCCTGTAAATATTTTATGGCATCATACCGATCAGGAAAAGCAATGGCTAATGATAATACGGACCAGAATGCAATGACAATCCTTATCGTTTGTCTTCTGAATTCTTCTTTGATTATGTGAACATTGTTCGAAAATAATTATTCGAAAACAATTATTCAAAAACATTTAATCGAATTGTAAATTGTTGGAATGAAAATTAATCGAAAAGAAAATTATACTAAATGGTAATTATTCTTTGTTCCAATAAAAATGTAAAAATTAAAAGAGGAAATACAAAAATGATAATTATTCGAAATATCGTTATTAAAACAATTTAGTAAGAAAAATCCTTATAACCTTAAGTTATTTGATACTGCAAACAAATTGTCAACTAATACTCGTTGAATGATGCTACTAATTTTTATGTTTTCCGTTTACGACACAGCATTTCTTGGTGCACTTGATATTTTGGCCATCTACGCTTACTTTTCAATACAAATTTCTCAAAAATCTTGTTCTCATTTAAAAGCGTCTAAAAATTTCTATATAGTCGATTGGTGGGATGACACTTTTGCAAAAAAAGCCCTATGCGATCCTTCAAGAAGGTTATTAGTTCTAGGTAAATCAGCATTGACTCTCTCAACGCAAAACCACGTACGTATTTCAAACATAGTTATTTCTAATAATTATCATTCATTTTCCTTCCACTGTCCTTTCGATTAATCTTCCTTCAAACAATTTAAAATTCGAATAAATGTTTTCGAATAATTATTTTCGAACAATCTTCTCCATTCGTTCTTGTTCTTTTATTGTTGTCTTTCATTAATAGTCTTTTTATCTCATATACTCTCACACTTGGTAACCCTTGCATCTGAGTGGATTTATTGCCTTACTGGGGGTTAAATGATTATATATATATATATATATATATATATATATATATATATATATATATATATATATATATTTATTTATATGTAGTTAGAATCTAATTTAATTATTATAACTAAGAAGTCTGGTGGTGATTAAAGCCAGCATTATTTATTTTTATTTTTCCGAAGTGAAGATGAGCAATAATCTTTTACAAGGTTACAATGTAAGACAATGCAGTATATGTAACACGGGATAAGCAATCGTAGCTCATGGTTGGACAATAACGCCTCATCTACTCTACTGTTGTAAACTGTCAATCTCAGTCTATCCTTTATTTGGCTCCTGAAGAGTTATTCAGACAGCAGAGGTTCTTCAGTGATGGTCAGATGAAAGAGAAAATTCGCTCATGACTATGAAAGCTGCTAAGAAATCTTGGAAACACGATTAAAAAACGAGACTATGCTGATGATTAGATCTGGAATCCTGATACCGTTACGTTCTTTAAGATATGATTTATGCATATCGCCTATTAAATATGTTTTAATTTAAAAGAAATATTACATGAGCCTCGTAAGTCAAGCTGAAGTCCTAAATTGTAAAACCGCCCCGACGGAGACCCCGATTATTTTCTAAACCGTATAATAGACTGAGGACACGGTGGATAAAGGCGTTAGTTAGATCCAGTGATAGGACACAAGGATTTGTGAGTTCAATACCTGGTTAAAGCAGTGTAAAACTTGGAAAGGGGAATTCACAAAAGATAACTAACATCCATTAGACATGCAGGTAGAACTAGAACAGTCTATCCCAGCAAGTGAGATAAAGCGTTCATTTCAACATACCAACCACCTGAAGTAGGCCGGAACGTACAACGTAAATATGGCAACAAAGATGAGGACAATAGTTCGAATAATGTAAATAGTGCGACTGAGGAGTCTTAATTATTATTACTTGTTAATTTGTTTTTAATTTACTGAGACAAAACAGGAGGTCTTAACTTAATTCCTGCGATTATCTTCATATATATATATATATATATATATATATATATATATATATATATATATATATATGTAGAATAACGCTGATATTTTGAACTTGTCGATATTTTATCTCTTCTGCTCATGCATTATACATGATGTAAATACGAAATGCTTTCTTGAAATTACAAATCACTAAGCATTTTCCAGTTCAGGTAAATCAATTTTTTTTGACGTCGGGATTCAGTCTATCGAGATGAAATGCTATTGTTAAGCATATTTAATATAAATGGCGACTTGAGGTTGCCGAATTTTTATTGCTCTCTCTTTCTCGTTTTCTCTCTGTCTCATAAATAATTGGCTTTTCATCACGTGTTTTTAATAGTGGATTCTGAGTTGGAAGATCGCTCTGACATTGCGTAAGTTATTCAATGGATACCCCTTTTCAGAAATCATTACTTTTAATATCCATATAATAATTTCAGGGCTGATGATATTCTGAGGGAAACAGCAACTGAAATTTTGAAACTTCTTAAAATGGCAAAAATATGTCTGCTTTGTAACTGCCCCTTGATTGTAAAGTAATTACTAATCTGTGTAGATTGACGAAGGACATGAAGGTCTAAATCTCTAAGTATATATATATATATATATATATATATATATATATATATATATATATATATATATATATATATACCCCAAGACACGCTATTAACCTGGTAGTGAAAAATAAACAGAATCGGTCATACATACACCCTGTTATCACACGTCGAAACACAGCACAATCCATTCATATATCGATGAGCACTTCATGAACAACAGAAATATATCTATCAACATAATATATGAATGGATAATACATAAATATTATACTACGCAACGAAAGACACAAAATTCTAGAAGCTATTATTATACAAAAACAACCAACAATAAATAAAAGTGCCTTCAACACAACAGATCATGAAGCGTGTATAAAATATAAATAGACATATAAGAAAAACAACTCATATTTAATGCATCCCTTTTGGTCTGAGCTCAATCTAGTTTTCTAGCCATGTGCCGAATGCTTTGATAAAATGTCAAGAATGTTGAAAATTTCTTTAAAGTTTCTCTTGTAAAAAGTCTATTTTCATGAGATCAAATATCATAGGAACTGAAGATAGAAAAAAGAACAAGAAATTTTTCATATCGCCATAATATATGTGTAAACAATAATAGGTTGGCTTGCGTATTTTTCGGGAAATACAGAGTGCAATACAGTAAACCTAACTAATTGTATAGGCATACACAATATTAAAGAAATATTTATAAGAGATTCTGTCTTGTGATTTAACAGAATCGATGTTAAGAAAGCAAAATATTTTCAGATGCATTTAAAATATTTGTCGTTCCAATATAAATAGGATTCAGTAAAATATGCACAAACTTCGTAACAAGATATCTATAATACGCATATCGTTTCTTTCTCGGATATATATTTTTAGTTAAATGCGGTTACCTATTACCTCATGTTATCACGTGTAGCTTTCTCATATACGGAATATTTGTTTAAGTTACTTGATCACTTCATCTTCTTTGATTTTTTCCAATATAAAAATAATTTATTCGCCAACACGAAAAGACACATGCTTGGGAACCAGTATGACAGCGATGATGACATCATATCCGATGTTGACTTTTTGGATAAACAGGATGAAAACTTCAATACGAATGGATTACAATCACTGCAATTCACTATGTTGTGAACACTCCGGCTCTCTTGAAACCTGGAGTATTGGTTTCTATAGAAATTACATTTGCTATGTGATCGAAAATTATACCAAGCACGGTGCTACAAAAAGAAATTCGCCGGGCTAAATAAAATCTTAAAAAACGGTGTGGGCTGTCAGATGTTACGTTTAAGACGTTTGAGAGAAAGCATTTATTTAGCGTTTACATTGTCGCAGTCCTGAGAGAATTAGAACGCAGCATCGTAATTCGAAGGCGTATTGGGATAGCGAAATATGCCTTTCAAAAAATGAGAAAAGTATTAAGAGACAGAAATATTTCATTAGAAACAATAAATAACCGTTTTGTAATAGCTGTCGTCTTATATGCTAGTGAATACTGGACAATGTTTTCACAGACGTGGAGGAGACTTGAACCAAAGGAAATGTGGTCTTTACAAGGACGCTGAGAATACCATGGACTGCACACCTGAGCAACGCCGAAGTTTTAGGAAAAACGGAAATTAAATTGACATTTAATCTAAAACAAATCAATACAAATTTCTAGTAGAAGTAATAAGGAAGGAGGGCTTAGGAAAATTGTCATTTATAGGACATACTGAATGTAAGTGGGCAGAGAAAAGCAATGCTTATCCTACCGAGAGAGATTATGGAAATCGTTGATATCACATACATTAAGTGTTATAACCAAAGAGAAACATTACTAAGAGCTACAATGGAAGAGACACTGAGGAGATCCATGATCACCCAAATCCTGAATGTACTTGTCACATAGAAACTAAGGATATATTTTTGTTTCTGAATCTCTTATTTAATTATATATTTGAAATATTTCTATAAATACTTTTATTTATAATATTGAAAATTATTCCTGTTCACTTTATTTCTGAATATAAGTTTTATATACAAATTTTAAAAGATAATGTTTCTGAAAATAAAAGAAAATAATTTTATTACATTGGAAAATTATTGGCAGTAATGTTCTCAGAAGCATAGCATGGTGGATGGGACCTTCATATTTTAAAATTATTGGATAGAAATGGTCTAGAGTTTGAAATATACATATTAATTTATTTGTCAAAAACTTTTGTTGCTAATGTACTTAAGAAAGAAAAATAAATTGACGTAGATTACGTGAGGCCTGTTTGATTTCAAATGAAATCATTTCAAGTATTTAATTAAGCTTTTTTTTCTAATTTACTCGCTACTTTCCTCTGACTCTCCTGTAAATATTTATAGGTCGCAAAAAAGTAAAACTGCAACTTTCTAATTCTTCCTTTGTGTTCCCCTTATCCATACAGGTTCCCCGTTGATCACATTTCCGTGAATGATATTCTCAGTATGCATCTACACAACCACATCTCTGTTATCGCCAGTCTTGCCATCGTCTGTAAGGAAATTGCTCAGGATACGCTGGCATATTGGACGATTGATATTAAAGGATTTCATGAATAAAACTGCGTCGTATATACTGTAATATGTTGACTGATGATACCAGTAGAGAAAGATCTCATTGAAATTAAACTTCTCTGTAGACAGCTTCTTCTATATACCATGTGATTTCAAGACGTACGCTATTATTGTTCGTCACAACCGTATTTTCTTTTTCTAAGTAAATTTTGCCCATTTACGAATAGTCTTTACCCCTCTTCTGATATTCTTTCACAGAAACTTGTAATTACCTTATTGCCGGTTCCTTTCGTTCCTCAATATGTATAACAGGAGTTTCAGCTTGTCTCTCATTACTTATTGTTCCAGTTGTACTAAAAATATCCTCGTTGCCTTGCATGACATTCTTTGCATTCTTCAGTAGAACCTCGTCTCTGTTATTTCTCTGTTTTTCTTCCTTTTCTTTGTGAAGAGGTTTTTCAGCAATGAATTTCATATGATTGATAACATACAGCATACGCGTGATTGTAAAAATTCCTGAATATGTAAAATACAAATATATATATATATATATATATATATATATATATATATATATATATATATACAAATATAGATAACTAGACTCGTTTCGAAAAAAACTCGAATTTTTGATTTGCAAATAATCAAATCAATCTCGAGGGAAAAAAAGGTTTTAAAAAAAGAAAGAACTACAAACATGAACTACTGCCGAAAAATCGCACAGATGCAGGTCTGAAGCCCAAAGAAAAAAAACCGATACGAGTAAACAACTAACTAACAAAAGAGCCATATATTCGTGATATCATTAACCCGGAGGGGCGCTCTCTGAAGTGGACCTAGGACATGTGCGAGGCGTTTCGGCGGCATTTTGAGAGCCGTTTTACCAAGGAGCCTTGTCTCAGTGGCGACGAGTTTCGCAGTTATTTGGCTGACTTTCCTCGGCTTTCGCAGATTTTTATCACGGACGGCGAAGTCTACTTGGCATTGAATAAGCAAGTCTCCGGGACTTGATAGTCTGCCGTACGAAATGTACTTGAGGCTGTCGCACATCTTAGTCCCCATTTTGACAGTAGTGATCAAAAACTGGTTTCGGTAGGGGTCCGTCCCCAACAAGATTTCCAGGGGTGTGATCACGCTGTTGAAAAAGGGCAAGGGTGTTGGGCGGGATTTGATGATTACAGGCCCATAACTCTGCTAAACACAGAGTTAAAGATTTTGGCCAAGATCCTGACGGAGAGGTTGCACTCAGTTGTTGCAAGCTTGTTGGGACATGAGAAGGGGTGTGCTGTGAGGTGACTAACAATTCAAAGCAACCGGCATCTGATCCTCATTATCATAGAGGGTGTAAAAAACGGGAAGAAAGGCGCGCTGATCAATTTGGATCATATAAAGGCATTTGACAGGGTTAGCAATCAGTATCTGGCTGCTGTTCTGCAGGTCGCCGGATTCGAACCCGACTTCTGTAGGTGGATTAGCCTTTTGTATCACTACCCCAGTGCTGTGGTACAGGTGAACGGAAGGCGGTCGAGCGCTTTTGCGCTGACTCGGTCGGTCTGACAGTGTTGCACACTGTCACCCTTACTTTACGTTTTGACTTTGGAGCCCATCCTTCGCCAGATAAGGGACGGGGCGTGCAGTCCGGTCCTGCTTGGAATCGCTGTTTTCCCTGGTAGTGCTCGACATACGGTTTCTGCGTACACCGATGACGTATCCATCTTCGTGTCGTGCCGTAACGACATTAAGGTGTTGCAGAAGGCGCTTGAACGGGACGAGAAGATGACGGGGGCCAAGATTAACCACAACAAGTCTTCCGGCTTGCGGTTAGGTACCTGGAAGGGGTTGTGCTTCGGCTGGACTGATGGACTCGTACGCATCTTTGGTGTGGTTCGGGCTCGGACTTCAGCTGAAGAAGAATTGGTCAGAAGTACAGGCAAAGGTAGGAGCGTTGGTTCGGAATTGGCTTCGAAGGGATTGTCATTAAATGGTAGGGCTGAGGCGTGTGCCACTTACGGCTAGCTCTTCATCATTTACCACTTGGCCGTACTTCCCCTTTGCTAGAAACGTATGGAGGTGATCGGGCGTTTGTCGACCAGCCTCTTGTGGGGTGGTCACAAACATTGGGTCCGCAAAGAAGCCTGTTACCAGCGTCAGTGTCATGGGGACTGGTATTGTCACACCTGACGAATCATCGCCATACTTCAAGGTTAGCTTTCCTACACCGCGTTTTGACGGAGGACTCGATTTTGGCACCTTCCCTAGCCTTATAATCACTTCTACTATTTTGGGGGGTAAGCGTCGACGTGGTCGTGGAAGGTTGTCGACTTCTCTCAGCGAGTGTCGGTTGGCCTTGAATGTCATTCCACGGTCCAGTGACCTTTCTCGGCGTCAGAAAATATTGTATCATGAATTAGTGGATGGGGTCACGAAGGATATTCTGTGTGACCGGCTCGGCTTGTCGGCATCGGAGTTGAGCTCCTTTTGGTCTTGGGCACGAGCGGCGGATTTTCTCAGCAACCTTGGGGTGACAGAATACAGCTGCCACTCTTATTCTTTGAGGTTCCTACTAACATTTATTTTGATTTTATCTTTGTTACATTTTAGCGTGTTTTCAGGGTTACTGCCACTCCGCACCTTACAAGATTCATGGAATTTTTATATAATTTTGTAAAAAAAAGGACATTTTGGACTTTCATCAGATTTTTATCTCATGCGGTGTTTTTTGTAGGCCCCTTCTTAATATGCGGTATTTTGGTGAATGCAGGATCGAGAGGTGATGGACAATTTTGGGGAATGAGCAAATCGTAATGAATGAATGGGTCAGGAATCTGATTAACTAGAACTATGATAGTTAATGAAGACCAGCCCTCCTTTTCTTCCCCCAACCTTGTGCCATAATTCTGTATAAAGAATAGATTTTGTCCTATTTAAGCATTGTTCGTCATTTCTACTCTAGCTACACTTTTTCTGTCGAAAGTGCATTGTGTATTTCTTTATTGCTTTTACTGAAACCTTGTTGTCGTAAGTTGAATATTTGTTTGCCTTTGTGACCATCTTTAGTTCTCTATTGTTGTATCGTTCTTACGACCGACATCTGAACGGAAGAACTTAGACAATCGGTCAGGGTCTTGACCACATAGATTTCCTTACAGTTTGCGTCTAATGTACTCGGGCTTAAATTATGTCTATCATACTAGCTGGTTTGAATGTGAGGGGATTGAGAGATCGAAGTAAAGCTGTCCGTATACTTTTCGATCCGATGGTATTAGTATACATATTCGATTTTATAACAACTTTCCACCAAAAGAAGTTATTAAGAAAAATACGTTTTCGAGGGTGGAAATAAGCATAAGACAGTTTTGAAAATTTGTCTTTAACAGCAAAATTGTAGAAAATTCAATGTTTACATTTATTCCTTTTCAATTTTGATACTTCAACACACAAGTAATTACTTTCTGGCCCTACTCATAAATATACTTTTAGTAGCATACAGGTAATCATATTATTTTTAATTCTTATTTTTTACTTTTTAATATAAAGCACTATTTATTTTTTTATTTGAATACACAGTTATTTTTCCTTAAATAAACAAGTAATCTCCTTTTAATGAAAAAAAATTGTAAAAATTAAAATATGAATATTCACCACCAACTTATAATTATATAATTTCTTTTTTACATATATACATAAATCTCGCTTATTTTAATTTTCAGATATAATTTTAAAAGGAAAAAACTGTAATACCAGCATAATAAAATAATTTAACCAACATTGTGACAACCAAATATAATGTGATTCAAATTTTAAAACAGTCAGTTTATACTCATTACCTGAAGATTATATTATTATACGTGTATGTATATATATATATATATATATATATATATATATATATATATACAGTGCGTTCTGCTTGATTATGCAAAGTTAATTTTTACCTAAAATTATCCAAGTTATGCAATATATTCTGAAGAATAGGAGCTAAAGTGTTGTTGATACTATTTTATTATTTTTTCAA
>OZ010574.1:128933237-129053237 GCA_963932145.1 Acanthosepion lycidas
CGCAGCAATTCAAAAAATAGGCGATTCTGGCTTTCAATTTTTTTTCTGCCTTTTGTTGTTCTAAATAAATCTTTTCACTATCCCATGTAGCTTTCCACGATTTCTGTTAGCCATTTGTAAAAACTCATTGTTCCTATTGGTTTTCTTGCGTTCAAATGAGTATTAAATTCTCTAGACCTTCTTTCTTCATTATGTGATTCCTACATTTCAACTATTCCTTTCTGATTTGCAAGTACTTGTAATTCATACGTACACCGGGAAAAACCATATCCTAACCTTTGGTATTTTCATTATTAATAAAGTTCCAATCGCAGAGCTTCTAGGCAAGAAGCCATACTTTGTTGAGCAGTCTCCTGATAAGATGTTATCCGGATCACAAAAATCTTAATGTTTTCAACAGTTGGCTTTTCCACATATCCTCATAAATATGTAGTCAAGACACTTTTATGTAGGTGTCAGTGTTGAGTCTGCAGCTCTCACCAACAAATTCGGGAGTTCTTTTCTTATTAGACCGATTAAAGTGTGTTTTCCTAGATGTAGTACTTTCGTAATTACAATTAGACTTATCTATCTTTATCCGGGTTTTCTGCACTGTCCTCTGATTGACGCTCAAACACTCTGAAATGTTCGTATTCGAGTTTCATGATGCGGTTTACAAATTTCTGGCGAAGTGAATTTTGTCACGTTGCTCTTTTCTCATAGACTGCGCCCAACTTATATGTGCCTGATTTTAGTAAAACATACCATTATTTAAATGTTTCATAAAGAATATTTTCGGACAAATAATGATTTTATTTATAATTCCAATCCGATATATTTGGATTTGGTTAAATTTCAAAGATAAATATATTTATTACCTCTTCCACTGTGTAATCGGCAAAATAAAACAAAACAAAAACAAAAATCAACACGACTGGGCGAAATTAAAAATAATAAATGGCGACAATTTACCCATCGCTCACTATATATAATTAAACAACTCCGGAAAACCATTAGAAACTGACTTAGAAGCTCTGACTACATGGAATGTCTAAATTTGATAGTGGGACTTTACCGGTCTACAAAGTCGTACATGTCTTGTGATCACTGAATAATTCCGAAACTCATCTAAGCGTAAAACGAGCCAAAGCTTAATTACTCTATCCCTAAGTATACGGATGTGGCAAGATAAATGCTGAATATTTAAACATTACATACCACATCCAAACAAATCTAATAAGAGAAAACTGCATTCCTGATGAAAACTGGGTCCAAGTTGATGACTGATGTAGGTCTCATTTTGGACTAATGTCCTTAGTCGAACATTGCAGACTGGGGTTACATAATAATAAACAAAAAACTGTACCAAATAAAGTTAAGGAAAACCCTTGTAGAATTTCAACAGCAGGAATACCAAAATGGTTATCACATGTAACGCAAAGAGAGAAAGAAAAATAGCAGTGTTGACTTACCATATAATCTCATGCAAAAGGTTAGTAAAGACAGAAACTATCAATACTGAAAAGATAGATAACTTATTTGATTGAGATAACTTTTTATTGGAAAATATTTTTTAATAGAAAGACTTCATAAGTTTCGTCCGACTGTAGTGTTTTCCACTTTGTCATGAATGTCAATTTTTTCCTTATAAGAGAACTGGTAATATTAACATTACCATATAACATAAAGTGGAAAAGCTTTTTTTCCCTTTAGGTTTTGTCCCTTAACGTAAGCGTCCACAGGCTGGAATGAACGACAAACCCGTGTGCGGTAGAAGCATATTGGAAAAATGTAGTAGAGGTAATAAAGATATTTATCTTGGGAAATTTAACCAAATCCAAATATATCGGATTGGAATTATAAATAAAATCATTATTTGTCCGAAAATATTCTTTCTGAAAAGATCGTTTGCCGAGTTATTTGCTGAATTATTTGACTGAATCTGTTCTTTCTAAAAAGACATGCTTCCCAATCCATTTTTCGTACTTGACGTAGAAAGACGTGAGTGCAAATTCTGTGGCAAATTCTTCATGATAGCCTTAGATGTTGCCCCTGGTCTATATAAAAGTCTCGAGACAAGCTGAATTCTCATACAGTCGTGTTGACTTACCAAATACTAATGGCATGTCTTTTGATCAAATAACGACTGAATGTTTCACATACTCTGGCCTTAACAAATATCAAATAACTGTCATTGTATAAAGAGTATTTTAATTTCTTCTCATTTTTTAACGAATTGTATACTTTTCAAAAGCTAATAAAATATTTTGATTTTAATCCAAAATAGTTTAGGCATGGGTAATTTTAACAGGGATTAAAACATTTAGACAATAGTATGTTTACGAAAATCAGGTACATAATATAAGTAAAAATGTTTACAAAAATATATATAAAGAAAATAATCGGAGAAGTCTCCGAAAATTCAGTTCGAAGTGAAAGCAGCAACATTGTTTGATCTCTTTGAAATAAAATGCCAAAAAGAAAATCAATGTTGGTATTCCTTCTTATTAGCGTCTGCCAATTCTAGCGTCAGCGATACCAAGATTCATCCGTTTATAATTCGATAGTGATGTCTTCTTTCTATTTAATCTCATATTTTGTATATTTTTAAAATCATTTTTTGATTTCTATTTTAATGTTCCCAGACTCTTGCCGTTTCTTTCCCACTTTTGATAGAATGGGGTTGAGTGAAGGCGGTTCCCTATTTCTAGCCTCCAGTCGTTTGCTCTTTCTCACTTCACATTTTCCAAGGGTGTTATTCTTCACGTTTCTTCTTTCTTATTTTTCTTTTGCATTGTCTCATATTTCATCGTTCACCAGCTTTCTTTAGAGAATTATATATATATATATATATATATATATATATATATATATATATATACTTCTTTTCTCCCTATAAAAATATACATGGGGAGGGAGAAAATCAACCTTGCATAGCAAATAAAAGCGTGTTAATTATTTTTTAATATGGAAATATCGAATGGCGTGAAAATATACAATCAATTGGTGATGACCCTGTTTTTATTGAAAATCTTTTTTTGTGTTGTGGAATTATTAATATGCTAATGGATTAGATTTCGGAAAATTCTACCGATATCGCGAAACCCAGAAATATTAACCAAACTGTAAACAAAGATCAGTACCTGAAGATTTCATTAGGTATTAAAATCTGACTCGTACTGTCGTTGCAGGGTGTTATGTATTTTTACTATTTCTGTGTTATCCGTTACCTGTTAAAAAATCTCAAATATTGAAAAGTCTTTACTTGTTTGGATAATCAGATTATATTATTGAGTAAATTAGTGGAAATGGTCCATAAATGCAGGTATGAAATTAATTTCCTTTGTGCAATTTACCTTCTGATTAATAAATGGTCTATCCGAATGAATTGATAGAGACACGAATTCTATTCAGTTTCCTGGTGGGCTTGGAGAATACGATATCATTCTATCGGCAGAGTGTTGTAAAATATATTTAGGTCAACATAGTGGCTTTATATATCCTCCTCGATTATTTCATAGCTGCCAATGAACAACCTTTTGGTTTTAACGTCCGTATTCAGCAGGTATATAGTTATTTTCGAAATCGCTTCCGTCATTAGCTCATTTCCCGAAATGTATTCACGGTAACGCTCTCTCATTTCTTCAAAATGCTGAGAGTTCTTTTGTTTTGGCCTGTTAGAGCGTCAAGATATTTTGGCAAAGTAGGTTTCTCTTGACCCTATGGTCAAAATGGGTAGAAACCGCCATACTAGTCGGTACTTACCACACAGCACAAATAAACAAAGTACAAAGAATAGAAGCGGAACACAAAGATAAAATCACAGAAGAAGAATACATAAATAAGGCTTCCGTACTTACAGGTTTTTGAATGATCCTCCGAGAAACGTACAACACTGGGTCCGAAAAAAACAAACACTGAACTGACACGTGCTGAATATAAACCGAAAGCAACATAATTTAAATTTTGATACATACATAAAAACATCTGCACCACAATTTGTATACTTCCAACTGCAAAAATATAATTCAAATACAAAAATGCACATCAAATTAATAGTAAGACTATGCAAACAAAAATCATGAAATATTTACTAATAACTTTGTATATTTGTAAATGTGGCAATATAAATATGTATGGATAAGGTAATGTCGAGAAGGTTGATCACTTCTGCATTAGTTATTGTGCCAACTTTTAGTTGGTGATCTTTGAAGAATTTTATCTTTCCTTGATCGTTCTATGTTTCTACGATCTGTTTTATGCAATAATCTTACACCGAATGTATATTTTTTAAAAAGCTTATATTTGCCTGTTTGCATATGACATATGTATGCGTATATATGTATATATATACACATATATATGTCTGTGTGTATATATATATATATATATATATATATATATATATATATATATTTGACACATTTATTTTTATCTATTTATACTCATATGAATATTATACTGAGAATGTAGATATGAAGATAGATACTAATATACTTTTGTATATTTTATAAGTTTTGCAATATCCATGTATCCATATATATATATATCCATATATATATATATATATATATATTCTCACATATGTTACTATGTGAGAAAACGACATTATTTTTGCAACAACCTAATATATAATTGCATAAGACGATAAATCATGTTTGTATGTATATTTTGTATTATTTTTATAATTAATTAGATGTGCATAATTGTGCTTGAGTTTCAATTATATTTTTGTTGTTGGAAGTATATGAGTGGATGTGTGTTTTAACATATAATGCATTTATATTATTTATTTATTATTTTATTATATTTATTTATATAAATTTAGGTTTATATATGTTTATTTACACATATTTTTATTCATTTTGCATTTCCTTACACAGAACGCGTAAATAATATGTAAATTGTGTAACTGTCAGTTTTCAAGGTGCACTTGAAGATTGCATTATTCCTAAAAATCAGTGTTGAGCGACAGGTGAGGGAAAAAGTAAAAATATTTTTAATATATTATTTATAACTCTGTTATCCTACGTCGAGCATTATTTTATTAATCGCAGTACTCAGTGTACTCTATCTATCTATCTATCTATCTATCTATCTATCTATCTATCTATCTATCTATCTCCTATAGGTTGAGCACTCCCGCTGTTCTTCATAATGTTTTTACACAAAAATCTAAATCGAAGTGAAACCCAGGGTTACAAACTCATATCCATTCGACTGAATATATACATATACATATATATATATATATATATATATATATATATATATAGAGAGAGAGAGAGAGAGAGAGAGAGAGAGAGAGAAAGAGAGAGAGACAGATTTAATGTATGCTATATTGATGGGTTAAACTGCTTTATACCAGTAATAGAGCGTATACACCTATGAAAGGTAACACTGATGTCAACACCTAACGAGTATATCTTGTATCATACTTGTAGGCAATATTCACTGTGTGCTTTTTGTTCCCTTATAACTTTTAATTCCTCACAATGTCTGTTACTGGTATTATTTTTGTTGAATCACATGTCTATCGTTTCATCTGTGAGGAAATCCTCCATCATCAGACGGGGATATTTACATTACATCTCAATTCAGTAGGCTCTTCTTTGTTTCTAGCGATAACGTCCACTCGTTTAATACTTTGTTTAGCCTCTGAAATGCATTCACTGAACCTTCGGATATCTTTGTCCCATTATCCATCAATTCTAATCTATCAGCGTTAACGGCCTTTTCTGTTTCCTTCTCGTAACTTCTCTGTCGGGAATTCTTAAAAAAAAAAACACGCTCTCCAAGGAGCACATATATTGCTTATAAACCAGGTCCTCATTTTTTCCTTGATTTTTCTTTCTTTTATATTTAGGTGTATTCGTAATGATCGTTTCAATTCTTTCTACATGTTGCAACTTGAATTAAATATAGTAGACACAGAACTAATCAACGAAGAAGTGAAATATCAAATTCATCATACCTTTATTTCTATTGATTAAAAATGCAAAACAAAGCGAAGGTGAATGATGTTGGACAATATGGCTATCACGAGAGTTGAGTTTTTTCATTAATGCTATCAGCTAAGTTATATTGAAGTATCGTTTTTACATTCGGCATTTAGACAGGAATATGCATATTTGATTCGGTGAAAGAAAATAACATATACGATGACTGACATTGATATTGCTTTCATTAGCAATCGATCAATTTGCAATTCGTTATTAGAGTTTTATAGTTTCTATTGATTAGTTTATTGTTCATTGCAATTTGTTTCGTTCCCTTTAAGCAGTTATAGATTTATATGTACAATGGATAAAAAATAATAATATTAAATCAAGTCTCTAATAAATATGTCCCGGCGTTGCCCGTTCTTGATTCAAAAATCGTACGACACATACAGCAATCGCTATCACTTGACTTAAAATATTTTGCCCTTCCTTGCCTTTAAAGGAGTGCCCTTTGCCGTACTGATGTTGCTAGATGCCTTACTTCTTGCCTATCTCACACTGCGAGACTTTTCTAAGCTCTATACTAAACATTAAATCTGTTACGAAAAAAGAACTAAACAAAAAAAAAAAGGACTCGTAACTGGAAAGACCGAATGAAAAAACAATGTTAACAACAAATACTTTTTCACACCCAACCCAGTTTCCTGAAATATTGAGACTGGTCATACTACTTGGGCGAGGTTGTTGTTGCTCTTGTTTTATTAACCCGGTACATTGGAAACCATACATTGATCCGATTTTAAGTTCAAATAAAAAGAGCTCAAAAGTGTTTAACAACGCGAAGTCAACTGCACAGAGTCCAAAATGAGGTGAAAAGATTAGATATACTGGGCTGCGTAGTGCAGGCGAGACATTCAACCTAAACCTCAAAAATCCGTATCACCTGTGATCAATCGTTTTTTTTTACAAAGTTGGAGTCCCAAATAAAAAATGGGGCTCAGGCATGACACAATGACGTAAATTGAAAAATCGGATTTGGGATGCGGCCTGGGAGAAAGAACAAAGTTAAACAAGTGGGAAATGGACTGCTGAGGGCATGGTCAATATGGAGGTTTGTATCGATTATTAAGTCACGACGGGGTCACATGGCATTCTATGCAAGGCAGCTCTAACTGGGCCGCGTAGGAATTTCTGGTTGAATTGTAAAGAACGCTAGAATGTAATCCGCCCAAATACAGCCGATTTACCAATTTTTTTAAAGCCTGAATCCAAATTGAAAATTTGAATCGACATTTGACGTTAATTGCAGCCTTGGCGTGAAAAGAAGTCAAAAACTGACAGCTGGTGGCAAGGTCGAACCGGAGATTTTTATCGATTTTTTTGCTGCACGAAGGGGTCTCGCACGCATTTTTGAAAGGGCCCGTAATCTGGTCGGGGTCATTCATTTCTGTACATATGGTATAGTGATGTGAGGAGAGATGCTTGTAACTATACATTAGTTGGTGATGAGTTCAATGCTTCACAGTAATGTGGTAAAAGGGTTCAAATGAAAGGAAAAATGGGATGGAGTTTGCGTATCGCTGGCTGCGGACTTCAATGTAGACCACATTTTTAGCTTTTTGCGAGGGTGAATAAAGGAACACATTGCGCCTGCTGACTCAAGTGCAGGGTACGTAAATTTGGCCGTATGTGAAGTACTGCTCCTCTAAGTGTACACCAGTGTCAGACAGCGTTTGTCCTTGGGCCTTATTAATTGTCATAGCAAAACAGGGTGCCAATGGGAATTCGAAAAATTGAAAGGTACGTTGGCATCTGATGGATACAAATGCATCCTTGGGATAAGAACGTGCTCCCCTTTATCGCAGCCAGTTATAATTTTGGCGTCAATAATGTTTGGGTGTAGGGCCTGTATAACAATCCTGGTCCCATTACAGAGTTTCGGTGGACGAAGGTTTTTAAGCAACATATCCGGGATACCCACTTTAAGTTCCAGAATTTCAGGAGGGAGACCAGCGAAGTGGAGGCTGTTTAAGAACTCCACTGAAAATTTCACTATTTCAGCGGGGTCTGGACTTCTGTCAATGGATTTGTAAACGATCAGTTTCCAGAAGCTGTCTATTAAGGGTTGTCACAATGGTGTTTTGGGGGTAAGATTTGCCCGCCCAGCAAGCCACTCAGTATTGTTGTAGTTGGTTTGACGATCAGGAAAAACTGATTCCCTGAGTGTTGCTGGCGTTGTGACCACCGTAGACAACCCTTGGACGTTTACAAATCCATTAGTGTCCGCGGGAATAATGACTTCGCCAAGGGTTAATAATGAATTCAAAAATTCGGTGGACCCAATATCGCCAGTTAGGTGTTCACGCATGTTGGTGGTAAGGTGCAATGGTCTAAAAGTTGGACAAAGTTGTGACGATTTCAATCACGCTCGAATAGCGTCGGCCCTTGTCCCCTTAGGTACAACGGAGAGAGTCTGGTGAAATTCACCAGATAGAAGGACAGTTATACCTCCCATAAGGGCATCGAAGTTTCGAATATCCTTCAGAGAGCGGTTTACAGCCTCGAGTGCAGTTTTGGGACTGACAGTGCACTCATCTCAGACGATGAGCCTACATCGCCTGAGTACCTCCGCTAGACCTGATTGCTTGGCTATACTGCATACAGCTGTTTCTGCCTTAATCACGTCAAGTGGAAGTTTAAACGTTGAGTGCACTGTTCGGCCACCCGGTAGTAATGTGACAGCAATGCCTGAAGAAACTACTGCTAGCGCCACTTGGCCATACCGCCGAATTTCTGCAAGAAGCAGTTTTGTTACGAACGTTTTTCCCGTTCCCCCAGGCGCGTCCAGAAAGAAAATTGATCGTGTACCCTGCCTGGTGGATGCAAGAACCGCATCGTAAGCGGCCCTTTGGTCAATGATAAGTTTTGGCTCACTTTTTGTGACATAGGCTTTGAGCTCCTCAACAGAGTAGGATGTGTCCCGCACAATCCCCGGTGAGAGACTGGAGGAAGCCATTCGATTTGGCGTTGGAAGCCCAATAGCGGCGAGAGATTTTGCCCCATTTCAACAAACAGGTTCTCAACTATTATAAGCGCCCTGTTGTAAATTTCATCGTTGAATGTAAGAGCCATTGTTGGACACAGCAGTTGCGCTTCTCTGAAAAAGTCCTTGTATTTGTCCGAAAGTGATTTGGGATCACTGGGTTCTCACATTTGTAAGATTGTGGTGAAAAGGTGGCTCAAAGCAGAGGGAAATTTTAAAAGTGCTCCCTCAGCCACTGTGGTATCCCACTGGCTGTCGTCTTCCAAAAGGCTGAGACAGAGGCGGGGTACACGCAAAGTGTCACATAAAACTCCATTAACAGTCCGTAAGTTATTGTAGATCGTTGGACCACTAACTTCGTGCAAAAGGAGTCGCAAGTAAAAACATTCCTGTCGCGATGGGGGAACCGTGAATACCCTTACGAGTGTGGCGAGTTTTTTGACGCCTGGATAGCCCTTGACGTTGACTTGACAGTTACGCCGGCCCAGGTGTTCTTTTTTGTCCACACGTAGTATGAAGTCACATCTGGGTACAGTAGAGTCCTAGCAAACTCGTCCTGTCGACAAAGTTTGAAGAACGCTGTATGCGTTGTGTCTTTGGTACGCGCAGCCACATCCATTGCTGTATCCGCAGAAAAATAACGAAGTTCGTCGTTTTCCAGGTGCACAGCAAGCTGTACTATTGCTGGGAAGCGTTCGTTGTTTGGGGAAGCTGAATATGTGCCAAGGGCCCTCTGTGCTGCAAATGACGCGCCCTGCAAAGAAGTCCTGGATTTCGTCTACGGAATCTTCCTTCCTAATACCAAACGTTGCAGCATCAGGGGACAGTATTACACTACTCATCTGTTATCCAATTGGTGGCCCTTTACCACGGCTGTAAATCTTTCATCAGCGAGACTCCTTCACCGGTACACTGGATAAACATCGCTCCCTGTAATGGTTTCGCTCACGAAATCTCGTCGGTACTGCAGGGTGCATTTGCCGTCGCTATTGTGACAGCTGGTGTAATTGTAATGCGACACGCAGGGACCATGAATCATGTTGGTTGTCACTATTTCGTACAATTCAGGGTCAGCGCACGGATCAGGAATTTCAGCAGAAATAAGATGATCGATTTAGGTGGCCTCAATCTTGTCGCACAGCCAAATTAGTATATGTGCCTGAGGCAGGCCGCGTTTCTACCACTCAATAGTGTGCAAGCGACCCTTGGCCCTTTGTAATCACATCCATTATCTTTCCCAACTTCAGATGGTAAACGCGTGCAATGAGGTCTGGACGGTCGTAGGCCGATTGCCCTGGCATAAGTTCTTTAGCAATTGCGTACCATTTTGGGTTACACGTGTATGTTATGAATAGGTATGGTCGGCCGTACCTACGAACGTATGTCATCGCGTGCATGTATCGTGGACTGCGTGTGAACGTTGTAAGTAGTATGCACATCTTCCCTATATTGCGTGGATCAGCGTAATTTCGTAAAGCATGACGAAGGTGAATGTAAGAGTCACAGTGCAACTTGGTCTGATTCAATCTGATGTAACAGAGTCTTTCGGATTCCATCTTAGCAGCCATGTCTACTATGAATTGATGGAAAATTTCCCGGTTCGATGAAGATGATTGAATGCCCCCTCATGTACGAACAATAGGTAGGCGTAGAAAGCCCTGCAAGACACTGTTTTTAAGGTGGACCCATTTTGCAGAATCTCAAAGTGGTCCCCATCTTCTCCGTAAAGAAAGAGAAGTGGGTATTGCAGTGCATCGTAGGACCGATGCGTTTCACTGATTCTTCGGAGCCCACTGAACCGCGATTCGATAACAATGTCACGTCCTTCGTGCTGATCACCGCTGATAATGACGGAAACTACGTTACTTGCGGAAGCATTGTAACGACGTTCGTGCTCTCCCTGAGGCCGTTTGTCAGCATCAATTCCAATAATGAAATCAGAGGAAGTGATATTTTCGAGAGCATACTTAAAACTGCGGACATAGCTGTTTGTCTCGTGGAGCATTTGTTGGAGACTCATTATGATATCCCTGCGAGGAGGATTGTCCTGGCCTGTATCGTTCCCGGGAATAATGAAAATGCGGGCATCTGCCTGTTGATTGTAGTCAGCTATGAAGTATATTTGTAGAAAGGCTGAATCAGTGGCAGTTTCTGGCAAAAGAGACACAATCCGGTGGTAAACATGACCTTTAACCTTGAAGGTGGGATTCCAACCGAATTCGCTGAAGGCATTACCACCAAAAGAGGTCATCTGGAAGGCACAATTGTACTGTCTGATTTTTGCGAGGAAATGTTTCGAGTCTGGACTGGGACCATCCAACAGAGCTTTCAACGGAGCAGTTGGCTCTTGAAAAGGTGGCAACTGTACGTTACCGTCTGAACAACACAAACCTGAAGACTCTCTAGGCCATTTTTTGGCATTGCAATCCCCACAGACAACTAACATGGATCCTATTTGGAGGTCTTTGCGACAGGAAACCCTCAAAGCTGGCTCATACTTGAACGCCAGCTTAAACCAAAACTGATTTGGTTGGCGACAGAGCCCTCGCTGTGCATGGTGGCGCTGGTTAACAGTCTGCAACCTTTCAAGCCTTGCAGTAGGTCCTTCTACAGCTCTAGCAGCGGAAGATGAAATTGCATCGCGTTGCCGCCTTGTGCGCTTTTGCGCGGAACTTTCCAACGCCCTTGCAGCAGAAGTTGCAGCGGCGTCGACTGTATAGTGTACGGTTTTCTCAGACATGGATTCCTGGGACCGTCGAATGCACGTTGCCGCAGCTTTCGCTGCTTGCGTGCGGTTCTTTCAGCCGTGGTCTCCTGGGACCGTCGAATGGATGTTGCAGCGGCGTCGGCTGCAAAAGCGCTTGTGATGAAGCCGGTTTTTTCTTGTCTTGCAAGCGTTTAGGTAGTTTCTTACTTTTCAACAAATATGTGTAAACTAATTTGCAGTACAAACGGTAGTTACGCTCACCAAGAGTTTCATGTGACAAAATATAGTGCCTCCTTTGAGATTGACTGGAAAGCCTTAAAGAGGCCTCTAACTCGGTTTCCTCCTCCCGCTTTCTCTTTGCCGCAGAGGCTCTTTTAGAACGCCTGCTTAGGTAGCCTCGCCATGGTATTTTGGCACGCTTAGCAAAACTCCCGGGTCGGTCATCGCCACGGCACTCAGAAGAGTGCAAAGCAGAGGCTGAATTAGACGCCAGTCACTTCTCCCCCAAGGAGGCGCACTCAATGAAATCCTGCTCCCGTTTCCCCTTAGCTGGTGAGGCATTTTTAGAACGCCTGCTAAGGTTGCCTGGACTGGGTGTTTTTGCAGCCTTTGCAGAGCTGCCGGGTTGGTCATCGCCACGGCACACAGGAGAGTGAAAAGCAGAGGTTGAAGTAGACGCTACATGATCATCCGTAACCGGAGTTTTTATGTGCTCCTCCGCAGTTGTCTGTTCTGCATGTGTAACGTTAACTGTACTGGGGTCTTCAGTTGCTAACGTGCGGATGGATGTTCGTCATGTAGGAGCCATTTGAAGAGTTGTAGAATTGCTGCGTAAGAATGCGAATAGAAGTTGATGCCGATGCTGAAGCGGTGTAACCTCGTTGTATACGAAAATTAAAAATGCAGTGGAGCGGTATGGAAAAGCTTCTCTTAGCTATGGGCCGTGCTTTCTGGCAGCATGAAAACGTCGCTGTAGGAAGAGGTTACGCAACCAAAACGTTGAAGGGTTGACGTTTAAAAAGTAGTGAAACACTGAGGTGTACTGGGCCGCGTAGTAAAGGCAGAAGAGAAGGAACTTGCGACAGCAGTTAACTGTCTAATAGCAAAACTGAACGACGAAAAAGTAGAAATAGGTATGGAACGCTAAGATGGACTGGGCTGCGCAATAGAGGCAACACGCGGAGATAAAATGGGTAATGCAAACGTTTAAGCAAATAGGTAACTTGCGGTAGCAGGTAGCTCTCAATTAATCCAAGGACAGATGCGTTAATGGCGATCTTAATCAAGACGTGAGTGCGGATGCAGCCGCGCTGAAGGTATTTAAAGGGAGCGTGACTTGTCATTGATTGGTGTAGCCTGGACAGTGGCCATGACTTAGACCAATGAATGAGCTCACGCAAAATGGAAGATTCTAGCACGCATTCATGCACGCGCGCATGATTTTGCAAGCGCAAGACTTGGCCGTAAACGGGGTCAAGCTGTCTGCTGCATATGCAGCTTGGCTCTAACGCACGTGATGCCGGCAATGAGAATGCAAGGAGCTGCAATGAAGCGTTTGCTCATTTGGTTTGTGCGACAACGAAAAGTTGCTAACCGTTTGCGGCATTAGCTTTGAAACTGATTGGGAGGAAGCCCTGCAGTTTAAGCGCTAAAACTCCTCGTCAGGTCTTGGATGCGGTCTGGGCTAAGGGAAAAAGTTTTATAGAATTGGAAAATGGACTACTAAGGGCGGAACCATTTTCACTCATTACGTATGCGGTATTTTTTTCAGTAAAGACGCGAATAAAGGAAGTGCTTATTTTGGTAAGATGCGACGATTAAAGCAATAGTGTTGACAAAGTCGAATATGTCATTTGTGACTCAAATTTAGACCTGGTAGAAGGGATAAAAAAGCCGAATTTCAATGGCCCTGCACCCATTCCATAATTTTCTCTACTGCACGCACTGACCTGTTTCTTTCCGCGCATAGCGTGACCTTAAATTAATTTGCATTTAGGAAATACACAACCGGGAAAACATTTTTAAGGGTTGACCGATTGTCGATTTGCACTCTGTTTGGGGGCGCAATCAGAGTTGAAACCCAATGGCCTCCTCATAAATCTGGTCGGTTTTCGCTAAAAACCGACATGCGGTTCAGGCGAAATCTGGGCGTATCTGTTTTGGGGTTTTATCGTTTTTCCGCGCTGTTTAGGGGTCCGTGGTCATGAAACTTCTGGACAACACTTCTAATGGCACACTCTAAGAGGGTGTCAAATTTGGTTGAAATGCAATCATTCTTTCTGTTAGCAGATTTTTTTCGATTATCTCAAAAATCGGGCTCCGTCATGTCCTTACGGCAGCCATTTGCAAACTTGTGGTGAAAACCGCATCGAAATCGGGTGAGAAATGCGGCCTCTGCGAGGTAACAACGCTCACGACAGACACACAGACAACATGAGAAATATAGATACTAGATTTTTCTTTAATGTCATGGCCGAGGGTTTGAAACTAAGATAGAGCATGGATATTTAAGAACATATTACACAGGACAAATTTACTGATGACAAAGCAATAAATAAATCGAGCAATGAGTTAAAAAATGGTAATTAAGAGGCTAGCCATTTAGGAAAAGACCGTAAGTGATTCGAGAAAGAAAAGCTGTTTTCGAGAAATCGGGAATGCATACTGATTGAATAATTTCTTGAAAAATATTTTTCATTGAAAAGGAATTTCAAGAAAAAAAAAACAAAAAAAAACACAGCCTTAAATAATGAAAATCAGTGGAGAAATAAAATAGAAATGAAGAAAAATATAAATTAACCCTCTCACCATTCCCAAAACAAGAGACAATCAGAAGTAAAGGTTAGCACGTTTCAAATTTGAAAATGTACACGATGAACGCATGAAAAGAATACAGTAGAAAAGATGAAAGATGAAACTAAACAAGTCTAGTATTAAACGGCACAGGAAGCAAACAAATAAGAAAAATTGAGAACAATAAGAACCTTGGAAATGCAAAAGCTGAAATAACGGACATAAATTTATTGAAATACAGTGTGAAGAAAGAAAATGCTTGGAGAACGTAGAAAGATGCATTAAGAGATTGCAGCAAAGAAAGGAAAAGAAAATCAATAAAACAGAAAGAATGGATGGAGATAGAGACAGAAGAAAAGATCAATAAATAAATGACTGAAAAGGTGAAACATTAAAAAAATCAAATAAATGAACTTCAGGCTTTTGAATAATGAAAACAGTGAGAATCGACCTTGTTTTTGATTTTCACCTTCGCTTCAATTGGAAAAAATATCGGAATGAAGAATTCCTAATAGCAAAACACTAAAGACATTTTTAAAAATGTGTGCAATTAAAAAGAAATTCTGTTAGCAGGAGTGAATATTTCATATGCAATTCACTGTGAAATATTTGGAGAATTTAAATGGGTTTAATTGAGTGATCGCCAGTTATAGATACCCTGCTGTATAATAATTATTTTGCTTTTTAATTGATGTTGTGTGTGTATGTTTATTATTATATTTTATATTGCGTGCTTGTATACTTATTTTTTATAATCATTTATTCTAATGTTTCATGCAATTCAAAGGAGAAAATTCCATAATGGTACAGGGTTACCATTATCAGCGTAATCGAAAGAAAGAAGTGCAGTTTATGAATGAAAGATAATATCTCTAGACTTGAAGATGTCAAGATTTTAATGATAGGTAAACATCTTGCTGGTTATCTGTTTTACATATCAGTAGTTCTTGGGAAGAAGCTTCTCGAATGGAACTTCGTTCTTAATAATGGATTACTAAAAGAGTGCGTATTGCGTAGGTGGAACAGCGGCGTCTTGATGCAAACGCCAAAGGAATACTTGACGTGGGAATAGGGATTGAGTACCGAGGGGTTTCCGACGTTTTTTTTCTGTGGGAAAGGCCTTGCAAGGTGGGAAATATTTCATTACTCACAAAGCGCTTTTGTATTCTGTCAAGACAGACAACTGATGACTGGTCTGCGCCAGCTAAGATATGTCAGAAATACTCCATTTGTAGTATAAACTACCGCTTGCAAAGATAGAAAATAGGAGGAAATATTAGATACTTATGATAAAAATACAACGAAAGAAGAATTTTGCTAGCATCTTTAGCAATATATTATATATATGAATTCTGCTTAAGATCTGGAGTGAGCCTGAATTGCGTTCACGGAAAGGAGTCTCCTTAAGACAACATTAATCCATCTTGATAGATTATACTTCATGGTCTGCTTGGTGATGGTGTAACGTTAATAGTTTGGCTTTGGAAGTAATGAATTTTACTAGCTCGTCCTTTACTCATTTTGTCACCAGGGCTTGATCAGAAGAGAGATCAATTGCCACGTTCTGTCCATCTAGATCTTTGTAGGGGCACTTATAATTTCCTAATCTGTATTTTCTTAGGCAGAATATTAATACAGAGCAGAAAAACATTAAAACCACGGAGAAAATTTGGAATTTATCTCCAGAACTTTTGATGACTGATAGTATGTTTCTATCTATTGTGCTCTACGTCTATATTATTCTACTATTATATCATATATTATTATTTTTGTAGACTATTAAATAGTATGCTTATATATGAATATTTTGGGGGAATTTATCAAATAGAATTGCCACTACTCGAGATACATTGGTAAAATATATCAAGATTTAAAGAAATGAAAATATGAATGTGAAAGTTTAAAAAGCTAACTTAAAATTTTATATATATATATATATATATATATATATATATATATATATATATACTGCATCTATTCTTTCTCTCATTTGTGTGTGTATATATATATATATATATATATATATATATATATATATATATATATATATATATGTGTGTGTGTGTGTGAGTGTGTGTAAACGTAATTTTGGTGCTAACATGTGTTTGAGTTGATATCCTAATTATTATTTTTTAATGAATTTTTAGTAGCAAGAAATAATGTCGAAAAACGACTGTCTGAAATAAATTTTCCTAAATTTGATTAGTTCTTATGAGAAATATACTTTTTTCACCATTATTAGACTTTACTGAGAGTCCAAAAATAAGTTAAATGTCAGTTTCTAAATGTTAAACATGAGCTGTTTCTGAAGAAATATAATCTTGTGGCATTACGGCAGTATGCTCATAGTTTTTATTTATTTATCTTTTTTTAACTTTGATCTAATTTGCACAAAATGACAAAATGCAAGCTGCGAAGATTTATAGCAGTATTTTTAAAAAATTAGTTTGTAACTGGCATAGTTGCTGACTGAAAAAGTGCTGGAACATCAAAATTGACAACTGCTGTTATTGATAAACTCTTGATTATTGAGGGGAAAGGAAACAGAAGTAACACTGCTCGAGATTTGACAGCTGAACTTGATTGCTTTTGACAGTAAACAGTGTCGTTCTCATTTGTGAAAAAAAAAAACAAAAAAAACGATTAAGGTCAGTAGGGACCAGGGTGTACATAGCCGATAAGTAACCACTGTTACCGAAAAATTGGACTTGCAAAAAAGTGACAAATATATGGACAACCGAATCTAAATTTGAGCAATTCGTTAGTAAGAGGATAGTGTATGTCAGAAGAAGGCAAAGAGAAAGACTGATCGATGAATGTGTGATTCCAACTGTTACGAATGGAGGTAGACCTGTAATGGATGGCGTGTTTTGGGAGAGAGAGGGCCTGAGTTCTGAATCACGTCAAATTTATCATGTGAAAAGAATAATATCATTCGATTTTGCAAAGACATGCTATGGCAGCTGGTTTAAGCATAGTTGGAAAAATCACCTTTTAAGATGACAACGATTAAAACTCTTTTCTACAGTATGTCAAAATTATCTTGAGTCATAAAAAGGAACATTTAAAAAAATACTAATTGACCGCATTAATCTTCTGACATCATTTCTATTAGATGAAGAATAACAGAGAGTGAGATCTTTCTCTACTTGATGAATGTTTACGAATATCTACTATCTACACTTTTACAAAAAACTGTTGGAAACAATGCGAAGAATTTAAAAAAGAATTAATAAAACAGGTGGTGGTTTTATTGGCGAAAACTAAATATGGTGTTGTTGCATGATAATTTGTTATAGTTAAGCGCCTATTTTTGTCAAATATCGCAGATACTGCAACTTGATCGTTTACGTTAAAACTACAAAGGTTTTAATTTGTTTTAAAGAGATGCACGTTGCTCAACACATTATATATATATATATATATATATATATATATATATATATATATATATATATATATATATCTATCAATAATTTATATTGTACAAATGAATACGCTCCTGATATATCAAAATCTACTATTGAGGGTATGAATAATGTACGATTTATTTAAGATTGAATCTTTCTCTCAGAAATCTCTACATAAATGAAATTAGATATTTTACTTGTGTACAATAATGTCCTACAATAATCCTAATTAATGCTAACATATTTTATGTGTTTTTTTTTATGGTACTGTGTTTTATTTACAAAGTATTATTTTCAACGTCGGGTGTATATATTATATATGTCTATATATATTTTATAAGTTTTACTTAAAATTAATGTTAGGAAGAAGAATCGAAAAATAAATATAAAATTAACAATAAAATAAAGAAAGGAAAAAAAGAGATCCACTTTTAAATTACTATTATCTTTGGATAAAAAGAAAAAGAAACAAATTAAAGAGTACGGAGCAACGATAATATCAGTCCATCTCTATGAGAGTGGAAGTTGGACATTATATTCATAGAGGAGTAAAAGACAAAAAAAGGGCCAACAGAAACATAAGCTTACAGGAGTTGTCGAAAATATCATTGACTGAATGTATAACGGCAAAGGTTTATGGTAGATAAAAGTCAAACGGACGCTTATAGGATAGGTGAAATTTCTAACCAACATAATAAGCAAAAACTTCCCGGATGGTCTCACACGTACATGAAGAAAGCAGTGACTATGCTACCTAAGAAACATGGGTAAGTGAGTGGCAGCACAGGGTTTGGGAGAGATGACGAAAAGACAATACTTATTAAGAGCTAAAAAGGTAAGGATGTTGCGTTGTGTCATGATCTCCCATATCTTGAAAACACACGTCATATAAAAGAGTTATTTATATATCAGGAAGGGAGAGACATAACTTCAAAATCTACTCAGTTCGGTGGTTGTAAACATAATAACATAAGATATGCTTATGGCATTGCATTGATGGAAGATACGGAAAGGAAACTTATAGAAATGTTAGACAAGTTATTAAAGAAAAGCAAGAAAAAAGATAAATTGTTAAATTTAAGAAGCCAGATGGTTCGTTTGTCAGTTACATCGATAACTTGAAATATGAGTTCCGTACTGTAGCGAGATACAGAAATCCGAAACCGCATATGAATAGTGAAAGATGCCTTTTAGAAGTAAATTATTACGAGATCGGAAATTTACGTTAGAAATAAAGAAACGAGACCAAACTGATATATAATATCTAGTCTATTATGTAGTGCTGAAGGCTGTAGTATTTTCACACAGGTGAAAAATAGACTTTAACAGACACAAACATAGTTCTGCAAAACACTGAGAATATAAACGACGGAATATGTGAAAAATATCCCAGTTTTAAGAAAATGTGAACACAAATGACATTACATTTAGTATCAGAAAGAAATAGTTGTTAGACATTTTGACGGTCGTCTTCGAGTATAGAATCCAGAGGTTAGCAGTGAATATTTCGGAGACAGTAGGAAAGCGTAGTTCAGGTTAGCAGTGGATATCGCAGCAAAGTAGCAGAGCGTAGTTCTTCCTTCTGTTCATCTTCGCCTGGTCAAGTTGGCACTGGTCATTCGGGTAGGGTAAACAAAAATGGCCGCCTATATACACGACGGATAGAAAGTTCTTCGGCTTCTGATTGGTTAACCTTCTATTGGTGGACTATAAAGTGAGTCGTGTCGTTCGAACTGGCTCACTAGTTGCATAATATATACAAAAAACTGTAACAATAGTGACATTGCTGAAACATATAATGAGAAAAGAGGACTTAGAGTATTTGATGTTTGTATGATATATTGAAGGCAGTGAGAAACATCGAGTCACCCACTTAAAGAATTTATGCAAAGGAATGGTAAAACAAGTACTGGGGGCGAAAATAATCCTAAAAATATTGCTTAGAGCTCCAAAAATAGAAAGTTTTGGAGAGCAGTGATCAAACAAGGGATAATGAACATAAAAGAAAGAAGAATATGTATTTTGATTTAGGTAAGTCCGGATTCGTTCGAATTCAGTGTAGCGGAAAGGGAGAAGCCCGAACAAATACGAGGTGAATTACATTTTGAACATTCAGATCTATCTGGAGAATCAGTGAAGATATTACATTGCGACAATATTCTCTATGTTTAAGTAGCAGTTGTTCTACGGTATGTGGCTTATAGATTCAACAGTCTTACTCTGGAGCAAAACACAATAGAGAGACACGCAATGATCATCTGACTTACTCAAAACTGCTTTCCCGAGTAACTTATTAATTACTATTGTGAAGGTTTTTATCTCTCATTTTTCCTGTTTATCTGGTAAAATCTAAGAGAAAACTTTAATAAAAAATATTTCTAAAATAAGCAATGAGCTGAAAGCCAGTTTACTTACAGTGTTAAGAATAGAAAGTTTATTGCCTGTTCAGCTTAAAACTCCTATGGGAAATTTATATAACTTTCTTTATTTCTTTAAAAATACCTATCAGAATTTATATTTAACCATCTTTGTTTGTTATGAAGTCCCGTAGCTGTATTTTAAGAGATTAATTTTAAGGAAACCGTTTTTGACTTACCGTTTGTTGAACAAATTTGTTTGAATAGAAACGTCACTGAAAAGGGAATGGAAGATTAGAATCAACGTTTCATTTCTTTTCAATGAGGCATTTTAACAAATACGAAGGTATTTGGGTAGATATTTGAGGGAAATGAGATCGTCTGATTGCATTATTGCAATATAACAATGAATATGATGTCGATTGCTACAGAATATAGATGATCATATTGTTAAATTGTGTAACCTGTTACTGGACCTGGAGAGCTGCAAAAGATGGATTTGAAAACAATAATAAATTTCGACATGCTGGAAATATGTCGTTGGATTCATTTAAAATATCTGAAAATGATAAAGGACATTCCTGTATATTTTCAATACAAGTGGTCTGAGTGTCTCAGTGAGAACATTTTCGTTATGGATTTTGTCTATTTTTTCCGTTTCCTTTTTATCATACGTTTTCTTATCATAAGTAAGAAAAAACTCAGTATATCCGTTTTTATAAGAGAAAAATAACTTAGTAAGCATACAAAAACAGAAACTAGTGTAAGAAAAGGGTGCGTCTTCTCAGCGGACTTCTTCAACAGAAACCCTGAGGAGATTTTGAGAAAATTATAAGTCCTACCATGATTGATTATAAGCGGCCTCAATATTAAAAACATAAGATGTTGTTAGCAGTGTTGTTAGCAGACACAGGAAACTGCAAATACACAACGATGCCGAGAATCCCATGGACCGAACATGTGAACAGCGACGCAGTTTTAGAGAAAATGGAAACAAAAAGGACTCTTATACTTAACATCAGAAATAGACAATTGAAATTTCTAGGGTACATAATGAGTAAATATGTATGGAAAATTTGACACACACATGAGATGCGACTCTGATATTTCTTTAACATTCTCCTACTATTTAGGTCTTTCCTTATTTCTCGCAGAATAATTAAAATATACTATTTTTGTTATTATTATATGAAGCATTATCAAATATTGTTATTAATTATATAAGATAAATTAGATCCTGATTATAATGATAGACTACATCCGGCAGCAAGGAGATTGAAGGTTTTAGGAGCGTGGAACCACCTTTTAATTGCTATTTTTCAAGGTCCATCTGGATCAAGTGTTATAGCATTTGTTAGGGCCTCGGTTATGGGCAAATAGTCAACATCTCGAACAAAAACTAAACCCTATAAAAATACAAAAGTATATTTTTATAGTAAAATACATTCAATACATTTTTATATAAAAAATTACAAACAATACCTATTTGTAGTAAAATTATCAAAACTACATCTCGCAAAACGACAGAACTCTTCCATGGTATTAATGCATATATATAGATATACCCTACAATTTGAAAAAAATCAAACTGTATTTCAAAATATAACTAAAAATAACTACAAAATAAAACATACATTCTGAATGCAGAATAAGTTAGATCATAGTTTTATTACTTTAAAGCTCTCAAGAAAATTACATTTTAGCATTAAATAATTTATAAGTAGTCGATATTCCATTAAAGATATAAATCAAATCATGAATTAGATATTTTGAATTGTCGTTATTTGAATGTTTCCATGTTTTAATCTTCTCATGGTAATTGATAATTTGGTCAAGTTATCGATATTTACCCAGTCTCTCCTTTCACAAGATATGTGACACAAGGTCGAGATGTCTGTGAGGTACATGAGTGTTTCCATTCTTTCGAATTGTCAAAAATTACCCAGTCCCCAAATTCGCGGATCCGATACGTTTATTGCTTGTTTCTTTTAGCCGAGTTTCCGTCGCTAGATTGAACCCGACTAATTCACCCTCTACTCGAATACAAAGGTCTTCACTACCGGCGCTAGAATAGTCTGATTCCTTCGAGCTTTTATAAACTCGGTATTTACCCAGTCCCCACCGCTGAGATGTGACACAAGGTCGAGATTACTGTGTAAAACCGGAACATTTCCACCCGGTTCAATTGTCACAATTTGCCTAGACCCTGAAGCCTCGGGCTCGGGCTCATATCTTGTCTGTTTTTCTCAGCCGAGTTTCCGTCTGTAGACAATTAGATGGTAGTAGGCATCAGAACTTATATTAAGTCATTATATATGTGATTTCTTTCCCAGATTTTCTAAAACTTGTTAATAGGATTAGATAAGGTCATCTGTGTTCTTGCCCAGACACCTATTGAACAGGAGCTGCTTTCACTTACCAGAGCCACAATGAAATTAACTTTCTTAAATCTTTACTGATCAAAGTAACCAATTGCTGTGCAATTATGTGGGTAACCTGGTTGGCAATTTGCTGGCTGCTCGTTCCCACTGGTTGTTAGGAGCCATAAATTGTTGGTAGCGCTTAGAGAGGCTTCTCTGATCAACAATCGCATAATATCTGCGTATCTGTAATACCATGTCACGCGTGGGTAGATGTCACTGCATGTATTTCCAGTGACCAACTATGAGGTCATATTATGCTCTGCTCTCAGCTACACACTGGCTGCACTGTTTTAAAAGATGCAATAGTTATAGTCATTAGCATAATCTAATATTCATTTTAATAGAGACTGATCGGAAGTATAACTACTTGCTCGTGCATAGTTTCGTACACGCTTCTGATTCCTTGTTTGCCAGCCTGTCTCTCTCTCTGCGTTAGTTAACTATCTATGTAATCTTAAAGTCTAGTATTACAAATTGATCAATATTGTTTTGTTGGTTTGAAATTACGTTTGCTAAGTGAATATTTTACATTATATATTTCAATGTACTTTATATCGCCTGTTATTAACTGAAAGGGACATAAATATGGGAAATTGTAAATGGAAAAATGGAATGACTCCGCGGAAACCTGGCTTGCAAAATTCAATATTTTTTCCCTGACTTTTATCTCTGAAGTAACAAAATTATTTATTCATGGAGTTTATCGTTCCTGAACATGAAGATCTCCAAAATAATCTTCAAACAGAGCCAATTACACCGTTTAGTCTCTGATGATATCCAAATCAAATTCCCTTTAAATATGCCAGGACTGTAAGCAATTATGGATTTTATATTTGGCTGATTTTATTATCCATTCACTTTGATTTTGTTATGCGTTAACTTCTGTGTTAAGAATAAAATTATATAACAAAGGCTATAATCAATTGGGAGCACGTAAAGCTTCTTGCTGTAAGGTGCATTTATTTACTGAAATACTGGATTGATAGGAAAATTTTTCTTGCATTTTTCCTGAGGAATATATTACATATCACCCAGTATAGAATGTACGATGCATATTGGGAGGTCAGTATAACTTTGCACCTATTTAACTTTATATAAATTAAGCCTCACATCGGAACGTCGATCAAATAAGTGAGATAGCGTAGTAAGAGTATATTTAATCAGACAGTCAATAATTGTATATATCACTATCGATATAGTAACTGTGAATATATTTACACTCGTAAAATTTTATTATGGTTTCGTGTTATTTATAATTTCTGTCGGCTTTTACTGCATTATGTCTACGTAGAGACAATCAGGCAATGATAATTTGTAAATTTCAAATGTAGTGTCGACATGGCTTTCTGAACAATCTAAAAGGTGCTCTGTTTATAGAACTGCAACAAGAGCTTTTACTAAAAAAATTATCACCACGAATACAGATTGATGATGAGATCGGGCCAAGAAGGACACGTAACGTATTGCATAGTGAACGTATATAATGTCCTTACATTTTCAAAGTATATCACTAGATTCACTTAAAAGTACCTAAACCGAAACTGATACCAGATTTTCAATAATATATTTTCTTTGAACTTTCAGTGTAAACTATATACTTAAATATTACTTTCCTCTAACAAGATCTTTTTTCTTAAGGCATCATGATATTGTTATACATAATCATATCTTTAGATGTAGTCATATACACATATATATGATAGCAAGAATATAGTTCGATAACAAATATGTATGTGTGCGTGTGTACAATAGTAAGAAATAACTTGAATCACTAATTCACTAATGAGAGGTTATCGAGATATTGGGAATTCTTTTCACGTTTAATTTCTATTGTGATTTGCTTAATTTATTCAATGCAAAATCTCTAATACCTGAAGGGGTAGAATAATCAATGTATATGAATTTATGTGATGAATATATACATGGATAAAAGGTATTTTTATGATATAACAAATGATCAAAGTGCGTGCTCACTAATGGCTTCACGCTGAGTAAATGAAAATAAACTACAGTCAAATGACAATTGTCATCTAATTTCTCTTTTGCTTTTCACAAATCATTTTACTAAAAGTACTCATGAAAATTTCACGATTTTTCTTTCTGATGAATCTCAATTCTTAAGTTAAGCTTTGAATAATTTACTTACGAGCTCCGTGACTATAAAATAACCATGAACATTCTCCCACTGCGTCTTTAAATGTTTGAACTCAACAAATTTAAATGCATGTAATTATTTGAAAAATGAATCGATACAAATGAAAGGACTCAAAATTGTCAAGATGTTCGCTTTCAGTGACGTGTACGTTAAAAGTATGAGATTCTTAGCGGCTTCTCTATCTTGTCATATTGTACTTTTGTTTGTTTGTTTCTTTCTTTCTTTCTTCTTTTCAGTTTTCTTCGCATGTATGCTTTCTTGTTCAAATACAATGAAACAGCGTCGATGAGATATCATTTTCCTCAGTCATATACGCATTGAGAAAAGAATTATTCATTATTTAGGCAATCGTAAAGCGAAATGTACATGTTAACTAGCTTATTCGATAACTAATGGTGAAAGAAGCAGAATTTTAATATAATACTAGGTGTTTATGAAAGCCCTTATTAGCCGAAGCGGGTATGTGAAAGGATATCGACACTTCTGTTTAATCCAACAATTACATATGGAGAAACTTTGAGACTTCTGACAAGAGTAAAAACCGTGAGACATCAGTTATGTTTATCATGCTTCTTTTAGTTGAGATATTGTGATAGGAACAATTTCAAAATTAAAAGTAGCTGAAGGTGAATGTTTAAAGAAATCCCTAAGGGAATAGAGACCAGGCTACCTAGAAGTTCCTTTATTAAAATAGTTTACGAAGATAAAAAGAAAGAATATGAGAGGAGTTTAAAAGAAGAGGAGCTTAAAAGCAAAGTGGAATTTAAACCTCAAATAAAACAACAAATAAAGAGAAATTTGAAGCAATTTTACATTTGTTTTTTTAATAAAACCTTGGGAAAAAGATTGACCGAAATCGCCTGAAGATACCGAAATATTAAAACCGATGTCGTGGAATCAAATTTTACACTTAAAACTCATCTTAAATTTTTATCTTTTTATATGTGTATTGAGCTCTTTCTAATACCACTGTTTCCTAGTCCAATTCAAATCTAACCATTTTACACACACACACACATATATATATATATATATATATTTTGAACAATAAAAATTAAAAATTAAAATCCTCAGACACACTGGGTTGTAGATTAATATTCTTCCGTTTTTTTATTATTATTCCATTTAGATTCCTCTAATATATATATATATATATATATATATATATATATATATATATATATATATATATGTGTGTGTGTGTGTGTGTGTGTGTAAATGCGTGTGATATGTGTGAGAGCTGAATTGAGATTACGTTCATTTACCTTGGATCCTATTGGGATGTTGGATCTTATGACGCTTCTGTCTTTGCTAACTTTTTTAATCTGTTACTTTTTAAAATTATATTAGAATCTCTGGGTAAATATTGGCTAGGTATTTACGTGAGTCAACAGGAAGACATTTATCTGTTTTATACTTTAACTGTAAACTTCACTTAGGATGCTGTGACTTTTTGAAGAAAGCTTCCCTCTATGCAGAAAATGCCTTTGGTGTTCGAATTCTTGTCTCCAAAATAAATCTTGTTGAGTTAGTACATAAGGAAGCATTAACAAGGTTTACGCAATATTATTATTTTAAGGATTGAGGATATCTATCTCAACTATTTACGCTAGTCGGAGTATACGGTCTGATTATTTATACGGCATGCTTGTGATTTCGCATCTCCCTGCTTTTTCTTAAAGATCTATCTAGGAACATTTTCAGAGCCGTAGTAAGCCTATACAAATAAGATCAGTGTTTATTGAAGCACTTCATCAAATAAAAATTATCGGAGCCTTGGTGCTGATCATTCATCTGACTGACTCCATGATAAATTTCAGTCCAGACGACAACTGGAATTTATATATAAATTCATGATGCTGGTAAAATGATGGTTTCACTATATTACTGAAGGAAGAATCTGATTCATTCTATTCTGCCAAGATTCAGATAACGAGTATTGATTCCATATCTGAAATGGACAGCTCAATTCTTGCTCTCCAGCCTTGACAGCATTAAAAATTGTTTGCGCGCTTTTGAGCTATAATAAACACTGAAGCCTCTTTTCAACAGACTACACAGTCGACATTTCCATGAAAATATTGTTAAAATTCTTTAGCTCTAGCCTTTCAGAACTTTACAGCAAGGAGACTCCATGCTGATCACATAGAGTGAAAATACGGTAATTTAATACGTTTTCTAAAACTAAAAAAGAAAAAGAAAATATTTTACTCAGAGAGATTAATCTCAAAGAAATTTCTGGAAGAGGCTTTTACCTGGATGTTGAACACTATAATCTTAAATTCTTTATGACAAAGAATATTCATTAGCAATCTTCCTCCACCTCATTATCTTCCATTCGCAACACCTCCTCTTCTATTAATATCTCATTCTTCATTACCCTTTTAACAGAAACAAATTCCCCACAAACAAAAATGGGACTTGAAGTTCCACAGATGTGCTGATTTCTACAGGCAGACACTAACATTGTAAGCAATCAGTTAGTTTTAAGAAAAATGTGAACTAAAAGGACACCTTTAGTAAGAAATCAGAAAACGAATGCTGAAAATTTAGGAGAAAATGATCAGGAAATAGAGAAAGGAAAATTTAACACTCGCAAGAAATAAAAGAGTGGCAGATGGAAAAATTAAGATGTCTAATGACTTCATTGGGAATAGTATATGAAATAAACACACGTTAAAAAGCCTATTTTCTAGAGAGAGAGAGAGAGAGAGAGAGAGAGATAGAGAGAGAGAGAGAGAGATAGAGAGAGAGAGAGAGAGACTACTTGTGTCTTAGTGGCTTTGCTGTCTTGCATGGGGTGAAATGATAAAAAAAGTTCAGATTAGGTTAAAAGATGTAATGTAAATAGTAAGCTTTATCCATCATTATTCTGCCGATTAATAGACACAATTTTGTGAATTCACACCAAACGACATTGAATGCGACATGTTCTCTTCTATGTGCCGTGTTCCTTCACGATGTAGGCGAACAAGTCCTTACACAACCACTTATCCCTCGTTGTCAAATTTCCCGTCTTCCCGTTCCACAATGCATTCTCACAAGCTCGTCCTATTAGTGGCACATTGCCTTCCCCTATAACTCTTGCCTTTAATAATATCCTATGAGAGTCATACTCTCTAATTCCTCATTATATGTCCAAGATATGCTTTGTTATTCTGCTAAATGTGTTCTTTTGGTTACAATTTTATCGTTATGTACTCGTTATGGTCATGGATTTTCAGTAACCTTCTCGTAAAATCATATTTCTTATATATCTAGTTTTTTTGTTTTTTTTTTGTTCAGCTGTGTGGAGATTACTCAGCGTTCAGTATCATACAAGATGATTGATATCACATAATTCAGAAACTTTTCTTTGTTTCTAACGAAACGTAAGACAACTCCGATACAGCAATTTTCCAAACTGGCAGCTTATAATAAATAGAGGCGAATGTCCGTACTATATTTTATTAAACCCTAGTAATGGTAATGATAAAAATAATTGTTTCACTATAAGGCAACATTCCCCATTCATGGATCGAGCATTAAGAAGAACTTTCACTTCAATTTCATACTAAACATTTTCTACGGGATATATTTGTTGTTTAGTTCCGCTAACTGTTATCGCTCTTTCCAGTATTGATAAAGATTTTCCTTCTTAAACTGACCTGGCGTCTCAACATCAATCACTTTCCCACCGCCCTAATGTAGCTTTTCCGTGCCTTTTCTATATATATTTGTCTGATGTAGTGTGTAATGTCATTTAGATTATATCATTATTTCCTCATCGCGTTAGATGTGATATTCATATTAGTTACTGCTGCTGTTGAAAACCTTCAAATGGTATGCTTTTTATTATTTCCGACAGCCCTTTGTTTGGGGTTCTGTAGCGCTATTGCGTGTGGCTGGAAGAAGTAGCGTCCTCGATTCAGCCTACAGGCTGCAATCGCTGGAAGACATTTCTAGCCATTGATCTATGAAAGTGTTTGTTTACAGCTGATATTTTAGTTACTTTTGAATGAGTTTGTCGCATTACTTTGCATCTGTATGAAATTTCGATCTGACGAGGCCATTTAGGAATATAATCCGACTTCTTATTAAAATTTACATCATGTACAAGAATTCCATAATCCCCCCCTCGAGCAAGAATAAAATCTTCAAAAGCGTTAATATATGGCAGGCTGCAATATTTCACATTACGTTTCGGATATTCCAAAAGCTCATCTATTCAGTGAATAGGAGCACTAGAGAGTCAGAAGAGGTAGATGAATCTCCCGTGATACAGTCAAGATAGGCGCTAATCGGTTACACATAGAAACATAACATCTTGCAGGCAAGCAGCTCATCTGAAAATAACCGCTGATCTCGAGTAGAAGAGTCCTCACTGTATCTTTCCCGTCACCCAACATGGCTTGTGGTTCGCGAGAAAGATATCTTACGATGTGTGAGAGGGAAATAGTAGTTGTGTCGGAATGAAAGGAAATAACCTGAATCGAATTTTCAAAATCATTCAGCGATTTCAGTTCAGTAAAGATCACAGTTTAGCAGACTTTGGCTTTCTCATATAAATTGAACAAAAACTTTTTATTATGATAAATGCAAAAGATATTTTTTCTAACTAATATATTTCTATATATGTAACTAAAAATGATAAATATGTAAAAAAAAGTATCATTTTTGACCAACATATCGTCTGAGGAATACGTTGGCAAATATTAATTGACCAAAAGAATATAAGAACGAGAAAAAAAGGAACCACGACTAAAATGCAAATTTATTAATAAGACATATTAATAAAAAGTAAATGTGGAGAAAAAGGTTGAAATATACGAGCAAAAATGCCTCCGAGTGAGTAATTCACTCACATATCTCCTAAATGACAGAGAGAGAAAACGAACTGTAGTTTCTGTTGGCGCAGAGATGGTTGATATAACATAATGTGAATCTCATCTGATAGACGTAAATACGGAGTGGACCAAGCTCTACATAAAACAGTGAACGAATCATTACTATAATCTGCTGTAAACTCTAAATTAACTAAGAAATATTGGCCAATCTCCGACTCATGAACGGACTAGGTATAACGCATACTGCGATTAAAATTACCCTCTCATATTCGCAGGAATATGTTGTCGCATCCGGGTTTCAAGTCACTGATTGATTTAGCCTCGCACTGATATTTAAATTTATGCACAATAGTACTACCTTTAAGGTAGTACAGACTATCTTTGACAAACGGGAAAAAACGGATTAATCCCGAAGACAACACGTAGCCTAACCGCCAAAAGACCTGGCACTTTGTTGGCCAGTGTCTGACTTTTACTTCCCAGCCAAGGTAATTGCAAATATACGAGCCAGGACAGGACTAAAAACCACCGGAAAATTGAAGCATTATATTTTTCGTTCGGTCATGCGCTTGGTGACATTCTCTGGATACCCATTGTCATTGAACTTTCTATAAATGTTCTCTATTTCTTGGTCAAATCCGGTTTATCTTACGGGACTTGGAAAGGAAAGAATTCCAGGTAGTGCACAGACTTTTTAAAGTAGACTTTCGCGAAACACAGGTAATGATCGGCCCTTTCTTCCGTTTAACCAGTACATTAAAAAAAGGCAACGTTCTATCACACTTCACAGTAAACTCAAGGGAAGAATTAAAGGAAAACCAACAAAAATATTGGCTAACACAGAACCTAAGGGACAGTCCATCGAAACCCCACCGATTTCTGAATGGAACTGAATTCTATACACCCTGTTGCTAACGCCATATATTCTAAAAACAAATTTTCAGAAATTATGAGAGGACCCCGGTAATACATTTAGAGAATGTTAGTACAAATATGAAAAGTGTTTTAACAGAGTCCTGTCCGGAACATTTGCCCGGCTTTATGATATAAATATCACGTCTTTAAAGATTTTATTTTCTGGTAGTGGGCGCTTCACCATGCAAAAAAATCTCTATCAGCAGAACGTGACAAGTATTTGAATGACAATTCAAATAATCTTGTTTTATACAAGAAAAACTTTTGTAGAGTTCGGTTCGGTTTATGCAAATTTAACTGAGAGGAGAGAAGTTCAAATCCAGTGAAAATTTGTTCCTTACTGAATTTGGTGGAGAGGGATACCTCAATCCAACCCTCTTGAGAGAAGATGTTCCATCCGTTTAAAAATGACATTAGAGAAATTAAATACATGCATTCATTTTCGAGTCAAATCTTCTAGAGATGAGAGAATGTAAATATGCCAATCTTCTTTCAGTTGATACGCTCTTTAAATTACAACCCATTTGTTGACAAATCGCTCGCGAAATAAAAAAATTAAAGAAAGCTGAAGTAGGGATCAATTATGGGGCGGAATCAGATAGAATAAGATAAAGAAAAATGAAAAGTTTATCAATATAATATATTTCACTTATTATTAATAGGTTGGTGCAAAAATAATGACGAAATAATGTCGTTTTTGACGTATTTTTTAACGTCAAAAAACGACATTATTACGTCATTATTTTTGCACCAACCTAATATATACAAGAAAAGAAGAAAGAAACTCAGGTATTTTTTTTTTATTTTGTGTCATTAGATTTCCATTGTTCAATCATATAACACGTGCATTTGATTCTTTAGCATAATTAGTGGCGTTCCAAATTCAAAGAGAGATAACTGCGTACATCCACAGTTTGAATGAATTAACGGATTCTAAGAATACTTGAAAAACCGTAAGTATTGCTGTATGTATGTAAGTGTATGTAGGAGAGACTTCACGTGATCTAAAACCTCTCTGAACTCCAAAGTCATGTTCAGACAACCATTTAAATTCCCTACTAATACAAAGAGACAAAACTGGTCATAACTTTTATTTTACTATTTATTATTTTGCACCCTAATAAAAAAAGAACTTAATTCTTTAAGGAGAAAATACCTTGAGAACATAATTATGAGAATATTACCAAATTTAAACACACAACAAAGACTTTATATTACTTCACCAACATTTGTTGAAGTCATTCTTAAAGGAACTAACGTATGTTTATCTAAAAAAAAAACGTTATGGTCATAAAAACGTTTCAATGCAACATACAAAAACCAAAAATACAATGTCTTGACGGACAATCACAATTACGAATATACTTTATCAATTAATGTCCACATAGATAAAAAAAGAATGTTTATACTTTATACATATAGCAATATATTTAACGTAGGCTTGATATCCTTTAATTTCTTGAAACTTCGGATAGGCACAGATTGTGATGCTAATTTTTTTTTAGCAGTTTGATAATGAATATTGCTAAGTGTTGGTTTCTTGAGTGCCAAAAAGAGGTCTTCTCGATAGGGATGTAGTTGTATACCCCACGTACTAATTTTTCATGTTTTTTTTCTTGCGGAACGTAATTCGGTAAGGGGGCCAGTAAATTAATAAATAATGTTGTTCCTATGTAGTTAGGATCTTGTTGGCGAGTTGCTATTATTGATAGCGAGGCCGGACATTTTAAATAAATAAACCCCTTAATCATCTTACTCTGGTCGACTGGAATAGTAAATATACTGCACCTCTCAGATCATTGCTTACTTAGGATCAATTTAATCCTCACGGAGACTACCAACCTTTTTCTATTCCCAGAATACAACATAATATTCTCACCTAACTGCAGAAAACGTTTTAAAATAACGGATGTCTTAATAATAATTTAAAAAAAACAACAGTAAAAATAGTAATTATGAATATGGCCAGGATATGCTGGTCGTCTTCGGGAATTACAACTGATCTTGCTGAATAATACAAGATAAAATAAAGTGTGCGAACCCAAAGATCATTTTACACTCTTACACATTCTATATCTCAACAAGAAATCACTTGTTCGATTTCAAGAAAAATACAATATAAATCTTATGGGCAATGTTTTTTCAGTCATTTTCAATGAGTAAGATGAAAATTATCATTATTTTTTTTCCGTGTATTGGTTTATATATTGAAAAGTAATTGTCATCTTTGATAATGGCTTATGTAAGCCGAAAGGTTAGATTGGATGTAAACATGTATCAATATAGTGATTTCTTTTCGGCTTTCAATGATAATATTAAGCTTATCAGACAATATAAAAGGAACTTACTTAAAATAAATAGACAAAACTTGTCTATATTATTTAATGAAACATATATATATATATATATATATATATATATATATATATATATATATATCATATGATATATTGGCTTTCTAAACTTAAGGAAAAATGACGCGTTTTGTACAAGCTCTAAAAAAACAACGAATTTTAATTTTAACAGAAAAGCATAAATATGGTTTAAAATTAATATAATAATATAATAATTTAATATAATTTGCATTTATCATTTATTTTATTTATTTATTATATATATATATATATATATATATATATATATATATATATATATATATATATATATATATATATATATATATATATTAGGATTATTATATTTATTTGAAGTAATATATTCTGTTATTGATTACCTCAGGCTTCATATGTTTAAATAACGTTATTTTTGAGCTAGTAAAACACGTAATGTATATAATGTTTATGTAAGTACATTATATATGTTCAAAGTGTTATCATGTTCGGGGCGATAGCGGAGACAAGCTCCCGCTGTCTATAAAATTCTTCCGTGGCATGCGTCTTAAATGGCCTTTGGCAACTAAGTTTAGTTCTAAGCCAGAGAATGGTTGAAGGTAGAAACCAGCTGCTACAAGTAGAAGGAGTTCGACATTTCAGTAAGTTAGTCCTTTTAGGGGAAGGAAAACCCTGAGTTTAAGCCTCCGCGACATTGCTGTCATATCCAAACTACAGGAGCCAAGCTGTCGCCAAATATGATTCCCTTTATTGCTTTGGATCTTGTCGGTACATATAAGAGGTATAGTCATGTAGTCCTGGAAGCTCAAGGTCTTCATATACTGTCGCCCTGGTGCATGCTTTGGAGAGGTCACTCCAATTTCACCAATAAAGGACAGGATTTTTGATCACACAGGGCTATCGTTATGTCACGTCATATATATTAGTGAAAACGTTTTTGTTATTGTGTACCGGTGTTTGAGTTGCTATTCTTGTTTTGATTTAACTGCGAAATTAATAACAAGGAACCTAAATTAAGAAGTCAAACTAATGAAAAAATGTGCCAAGTACTGTTCAAAGCAAATTCAACAGGGAAAACAATTTTTGAGAGAAAGTGTGTCTGTACCAGTTCGGCCTCACACACACATCTCTCTCTTTCTCTCTCTCTCATATATATATATATATATATATATATATATATATTGCATCTGTTGCCGCAAGTTTTCCATTTTATCTGTGAAAATAATATTCAGGACTCACTGCCATAACTCAGCAAGTGAGCACTCTTTTTTGGGAGGTGCTTATAAAGGAATATACCTGTTCCTTAAAGATTTATTTAGTTTTTGAAAGGTGGACTTCGTTGCCACATATATTAACTTCTATACGTGTTTAACATTGACAGCTCCAATTTGTAGTTCGTATCTTGAGTGGTTTCAATTGTTGACAATAATACATTCAGTTTTCTTACAATTGATGATTATTAGTTTCGCTACTCTTTCTTTTACTATCTTTTTCTTGTTACTTTGTTTCTGTGTCTGCCAACAACACCGGGCCGTCTGCATTTTTTTTATTTTGTTAAGAATCTGTGTAACGATAATAAATCCTGGCATGGATGTAACTGTATAAAAACACACATCCTTGTTTTACACTCTTTTCTATTTTTATATATTAGGTTGGCGCAAAAATAATGACGTAATAATGTCGTTTTTTGACGTAATTTTTAACGTCAAAAAACGACATTATTACGTCATTATTTTGCACCAACCTAATACATATGACGTTCATAATCTAGTTGAATACAGGCGGTTTGAACCCAATATAAGTTCTCAATTAATTTAAGATCCTTCCCAAATAAGTTAATTTTCCATATCATTTCAAACATCTTATCAAGTGCCTATTTATTCCAGTGAACGTAAATATACGTTCTTCTACCGATGTATTGCTGTGTATAATATCATTCAAATGATGTTATATCGTATATATATTCTGTGTGTTTTAATAGAACCACATTGTTTTATTTCCTGTCAAATGACTATAATCGGGATTCTTAAATATTCATTAAGTAAATTAAACTTGCGGGCATATGTCTGAGCTGGAATTCGAGAAATCTCACCTATTTCCGGAGAGAGAAACTGTATCTTTCATGTTCACACCAAAAGGGGTAATAATTTCTTAAAGCTGTTACCTGGTTTCTAAAAGTAGTCATTGGAAATTTCGCTAACAGACCATATTAAATATTTTAAATACGCTAATATAATTGTCACGTAATATACCAGTCACTGACCACGAAAGTATCGATGTAATTACATTACGATATGAAGCCAGACAGTGGAGTGGTACCAATAAAATCTTATTGTCGCCCTTTACCGCCAAATGCCCGAAGTATTAGCACCATTTTCCATCTGTCATTATCAATAGGCAATCCGGAGGGGTTTAGTCAACCGCATACTTTCGTCTTGACGTTATTTTTACCAATATCGTATAAAGATATACTAATCTGTGAATGTTTATGATGATAAAAAGATCTAGTAATCGAGGAAAAGAGAATAGTAGAAGTTTTTTTTTGTTTTTCCTGACGAAAATGCAATAAAGGAAACATTTAAAAAAGTGAAAATTTTCAAAAGACTATTTCTGATTTAGCACAATTGTAAAGATGATATTAGTTGTATCTCGATAAGGAAAATTTTGCCATTCATTGACGGAGCAGTCAATACTTCTGTTAGTCGAAATTTTAAATTTTTTTCTTTTAAACAGATTTTCAAGAAAGCAGGTTCCATAAGTTGAGTAATTCCTTCTTAACTTTATATTTGAAGTTCTGTGTAATGTCTATGTTATTATTTTGTAAACTCCATTTTAGTTGTTGATGTCGATAGTCTTCAAGTGATGTGTGTTCTGTTATTTGGTAAAGTTCCCTGTTTGTGATTCTATGGCGCCAGTACACGAAGTACAAAGAAGAATGATCATTGTTAACACCCTAAGACATCACTCAGTGAACGCTATTTTAACCATTGATCTTAGAAAACGGTTATATATGGTTGATAGTTAATATATTTATGAACTGGTTTGTGTCAAGCATGGCATTCATATGAAGGTCACAAAATATTAGATTTGTGTTTTCCTACGCGTATTCGCACACATGCACAGAGAAAAAAAACACCCACACACACAGACGAACACATACACACTCACAAACATATAAAGCGCGCAAAGGATAATTTTTCGTGTAAATTAAGCAAAAATAAAAATGACGCTGAAATCTCATTTTAACAGATATATTTACCACAATTACACAAAAATATCTTGAAATATGAAAGAGTAAATTTATTTAATAAAATCGCCATCGGCTTCAGCCACGGCCTTCGAAATCTCCTGCATCTACTTCTGTACTGTCTCCTTGTTTAAGCTGGTGAATGCAGCCATAATCCTTGTGTTCACTTCATCATTGTTGTTAAAAATGTTCTGTTAGTCTCTCGCTCAACTCCGCCCCGCACATAATAATCAAAAGGGTAGAGGGCATGAAACTGCCGGTAATCGTGACCGGCCGCAAACCGGTGTTCTGGAAGTGTGGAGAGACTGGTCATCTCTCCGCTTCCTTCCCAGAGAAGAAGGCCTCTGGATGTCAGGTCCCAATCGACTAAAATTCCCTTCTAAGGGCGCCTTTAAGTTCCGCCTCACCTGTGATGGGCATGCCAGTTTCCGGCACCGATGTGGTCAAATCTCCGGTTCGATCGAGCTCTATGCCCCATTCCCAGAAGAGCTTTCACCTGCTGCTAGTGCAATTTTAAAGATGGGAGTAGGGGATGGCTGGTTGCTGGTAAGAGCCGGCGATTATAGAAATCGGATCAAGGACTTAAAATATCTGCTATCAGTCAAACAGTATGCTGACAAAAATGTGGAAGAGCCTCAAAATTTTCTGGAAGGTCCAAAGATTATTAACGGTGATAAGAACTGGGCTGAAAGCACAGCAGGCTTGGGCGGAAATCTCATTTAAAATAACACCCCCAGTTGAGAAGAGTAAACAAAAAAATTGAAAGTGTTTTGTTTGCTCTATAGGGCATTAAAACTGACATTTCCCTGAGATATAGGCGCTCTCTTCCATGATGGTACCATCAAGACTGAGAGAGCAAGGGTTAATGGGAGAGGCTGCCGGTATCATTACACCGACAATGTTCAAACTCGTGTCCTAACCCTAATCAGATGATAATGGCTCTCTGGTTAGCAATGTCCGGAGACTGAGGTCGGAGTCTCGTAGGGCGAGGCTCGATCCCGATCTTCAGCACCCCGGGGTCGATATATGTTGTGTACAGGAGACTCATTTTTCCTCTTGCTATTGGGAAGACATTCTGTCTAAGAGTTTGGGACTTCATTCAGCAGGATTTGATTGATGCTTGAGGAGTGTTTTGTGGCTGGTGAGCAGGTATTTGACTTCACGGAGGCGGTGGGCAGGTTTTGCGTGCTGGATATTATCATTAAGGCTCTTCGTCTCATTGAGTTTCATGCCAGACAATGCGCAGCATCTCGTTCGGTAATTCTAGCGGGTGATGCCATTCTTGATCCCGAGAGAGATCGTATAGGGGAAAAAATCAGGTACTAATAACCCGGATGTTAAGCCGTTTCGGGACCTTATGGACGGGTTTGATCATATCAATAAGTATCGAAATGTGCACCCCCAGAATTTTGTGAGGCTTTCTGTGACTACATTCAGAAGCTGTTTACCAGGGAGATCGGTCTTGCTGAGTTCGATGCTTATTTAGCCGACTTTTGCTGATCGGTGTGAAGATCCCATTACAAAATCTGGGGTGCGCTGAAGCAGGTTGGCCTGGACAAGACATCGGGACTAGATATTCTTCTTAATAATGTACTTGAGACTGTCGCTCCTGTTTGTTCTCTTGCTGGCACTGATTTACAACAACTGAAGGAAACATATAACTCAACGCTTCACTTGTTATCAAGTTGCTTCGCAAGAACAAAAACGGTGGAGATGGGTTAGGTAATAATCGGCCTTTGATGATGTTAAACACAGAGTTGAAGATTTTAGGCCAGGTCTTAGCCAGCCGTTTGCTGGCTGTCGTCCCTAATCTGAATGGCTCTGAGCAGACTTGTGCTGTGAAGGGCAGGATTATTCAGGACAAATTTCATTTGGTACGCTTGATCATCGAGCAAGTCGACAGTGATGCCGTTTTGATCAATTTAGATGAGCCCAAGTATGGTTGACAATGGATTTTAGGAGTCTGTCTATTCGTTTTCGAACTGGACATTCGCTCTTAGATACGACTGCTATATGCGCCCCCCGTGCGCTGGTAGAAATGAATGCTGTAAGATCGAAACATTCCATTTTGCCTGGCTCCATCCATCAAGGTTGTGCGTTGTCTCTATTGCTGTACATTCTTGCGTTGGAACTATTCCTGCGAAAGTTGATCCTTACCTGGTGCTACCAAATCGGACAGGTACTCCTCTTATGCTGATGACGTTTCGGTTCTTGTGTCGAGCACAGCCGAAATGAACAAAGTCAGCAGATAAATTTGACGGTATGAGATGGTGACAGGGGCCAGGATCAACCGTGATAAGTCTGTTGACTCGCGGTTTGTTTCGTGGAAGAGAGTTTCTCTTCCCAAGATCTTTCCTCTGGACGTACGGGCCGGTCAAGATACTCGGCATCTGTTTCGGAATCGACCTCCTGTTGAAAATGAATTGGTCGGAATTGCGGGTGAAGGCCGAGCTTCGCAGAATCTTTCCTTGAAGTGGAGACCGGATGTATGTGCCTCGGACATCTGCCCAGTTCTCCCTTACCGACTCTCTGTGCTCCCACTCCCGTATAACACTTTATTGGCGTTCGTAAGGCTCTTGTTCAGGCATTAACAACCGGGACAGGGAATCATTTCAGGACTTCATCGATAGGTTTGATCTTGTCGATAAATACCGGAATGAACATCCACTACAGGTAGTGTGGACTTGGACAAATAGCGTCAGCTCAGCTACAGAAGGGCATTCTAGCTACCACGACCTGTGTAGGGCTCTTAGCGTGTTCAAGCTTCCATTATATATCTTATTCGGGTCATAGGCTTGTCCAGATCCCTGTGAACTTAGATAAGCCAAAGGTTAGGATGGTTGGCTCCTGGAAATTGAACTCATCATTGTGCAAGGGACCAGCTGCTCCTTATGATAAAGAGGAAACTGATGCGGGCTGTGGTTGGAAATGCATAATGGGACAATTTAAAATCTAAAATTTGAACGTTTGCTGCAGATTACAGTCGTCGACACAATCTAGATAGATTAGCGACGCACACGGCTTGTGAGGAGAAAGTAGATTAAATCCTGTGATAGTGGTGACATAGCTTCAGCTAGGGCAGGGCCGGCCTCCTTGCTTTTCAGGAACGAACACTCTCTGGTAGTTAGGGTTAAGTTAAAAATAATGTCCTCTGATGTGACGATTATTGCGTGCAAAGGAAGCGGGTTCAAGATGGTGGCAGGGACCAAGGTCAACCGTGATAAGTCTGTTGTCTTTCGGTTTGATGTGTGGAAGAGAGTTTCTCTTCCCCGACTTTTCTCTGGAATAATGAGCTGATCAAGATACTCGGCGTCTGGTTCAGTCCTGGTATCTTATTGGAAATGAATTGGTCGGAGGTTCAGGGTATGGCTGAGGGCGCAGTTAATCTGTGGTCTCGGAGGAATATTTCCTTAAAGCCGAGAGCGGAAATTTGTGTCACGCACATCTACCCGATTCTCCTTTACCGACTCTCTGTACTTCCATTTCCGTATATTAGACTAATTTCATTACTAAGGCTCTTGTTCTCTTTCTTGGAAGGTCTGTTACATCCACCATTCTGAAGCCGATTGGGGTATGCTTAGAATTGAAATTCGTCAATATATGTTTCTTATCGCGTTCCTAGATCGAATATGTCGCGATTCAGATAGAGAAGACGCATTCTAGAATGAAGAGGCCCGTAAGAACTTCCCATACCTGAGAAGTGTTCACTCGTGCGAAACGGAGGCTCTCCGTCTACTCCGATCCGAATGCTCCTTATATCGCGAATGCCTCTTATGGGTGTCGGTTGGCCTCTCCAACGCCCAGGCGTTGTCTTGCAGAGCATTACATCAGGTGTTAGGTGGTCCGTTCGTAATGAGCTGAGTGACAAGCTCGGTCTTACGAAGCAGGAGGTCCGCTTAATATGGACTTGGACGCCCGGGTTGAAATGCCTCACTAACGATTAAGCATCACTCACCTGGCTAGGGATTAGTGGGGCCTTCTGGGTCGTCAAAAGACTCTGTTCGCCGAACTTGGAGAAATATCGAAACTGCGTTCACTGTGATGAAGAGGTTGTAGTGCCGTTGTGCAAGTTTTTAGTGGTCACATGTCTCATACAACAAGGGTATTGAGTTAATCACTATCCCTGAATTGAATGCGGTACCAACTAGCACCATCTTCCTTCTGCTGTCTGATGTCAACACCCGCAAATTGAAGAGGGATTGAAATGTTATAAAATATTACTGAAGGTTTAGCAAAACGCTCAAATGCGATATGAGACATATTGCTAGCTTCAAAGAAAAAACTAAAACAACTAGCAAGCAGAACTTTGATTACAAAGACATCACAAACTGAATACCTGGGTACGCGTCGGACCTTGCACGATGTACTTATGGATATAACTGAAGACCATATGGGAGCATTCTTTGCATAATGCGGCAAGGTGAAGGAGTATTCTGAGTAAAGCTGGTGTGCCTATTGGAGATTTTTAATCCAAGTAAGTTGAATGAGATTCCTGGCATGTGCAAAATATGGAGGAAAGTAGGCTGCACCGTTAGCTGTGTTGCACCGCCGCTCACATGACAAAAATGTGTCCCGTCTGAAAACCAATGATTCATCCAATTGCATCCAAGGAAGTAATGGTGGAAGACAGGTCCGCCGAGGTCCCAGATAGTGTCGGTGAATGGAAAGAAGTATTGAAAAAAGGGTCGAAAAATTTTGACCTTCTACTTCGCTGTTGAATGATGTTCCGCAAAAAAGAAACAATCACGAAAACGGATGGGGGTAAAAAGCAGTAGGAGCAGCAACTGAATCAAACAGATCTCTAAATGGAGACAGAATATATGCAGCCGCCTCGAGCCTCCACATTGAAAAGGGTGATGGATGAGGTAGATTAAGAGGAGGAGAAGAAAATTACTAAGAACTGGCCGAATTAGAGTGGAAAAATCAGCTGTCAAAAACCAGATCGAATCTATCCCTAATTCACCAACAAGAACCGACAGTCCAGAGGCCAAAAGTAAGGCAACAACCCTGTATTTTTCTTTGTTTAGGGCTCCGATTTCTACTTCTCCCTCCCCAAACTATCCCCAAACAAATCCCCAAAGAAGATTTGTAACGTTGACAATCAGGTCCTTGAAAAAGATCTGTCTGCTCAAAGAAAAGCTCTTTTGAGACAATTGTTTAAGTATACCGTTGTCGCTGAGAAGTCGACAGAGAACCCTAGAAACGTTCCTCAAGCCGCTAATCTCTAACATGGGGGTAATTTGAGAGTGTAAGACTACTTAGCTAATGCTAATATTAGAGTGGCAATTTGAGGTCACCTGAGCTAAAAAAAATGTCGCAACTGTGTACTGGGAGGGACTCCGTTCGGTTTCATACATCATTATACACTTAAGCTAAGCTTCTCAACAGACGTCAGCGTTATTGTCAAGGACAGTCGAATTAGGATCGTCATCGGAACTTTAAACCTTGGACAATCTCGATTTATACACAAGCAACAAGGAGGAGCATGTCGACTTTTTTCCGTTGGTTGGGGTTGTCGCGGTTAGTTTTAATGGGGGACTGGAATGCCGTCCTGGACCCCAAGATAGACAGGTACGGGTGCTAGCAGAATGGCATCGGACGATCTTTGCTTATTTGATATGATCGGTGAGTTTGGATCCACCGATAGATAGAGAATCGATCATCCGAAGGGGGAAATGTGGACATAGGCCCGTGGTTGTCTGTCTCTTTAGGTAGTCAGCTACATTGACTATCCCACGCTCCACTTGTTAGACTATTCGGATCATAGATTGGTCTGTGCCCGGATAGTGTTAGGTTCTAGGCCTATTATGGCTGGACAATGGAAGTTCAATCAGTTCTTATTGGACAGGCGGGACTTACAGCACCAGTTGACTAGATTAGTAGGCGGTTACTGGGAGTAGGTGGTCTGAGAGGATTAAAGATAGGACACGGTCCTTGAGCACTGAATATAGCCAACGACTCGCTCTAGATAAGGCTAAAAAGGTGAAGACTCTAGAGAATAGTCTGCCCAGGGCTCTGGCTCGGGGAATTTCCTAGAGTTAGCCGTAGATAGGCAGGTTCTGAAGCGTGAGACTAGCAAGCGCTACGAGGGTCATGTAGTTAGACATAGGTTAAACAAGATATCTAACGAAGCTGTGAACATGGCCGCAAAATTACCGAAGGAAGAGATACGTCGACGTTCCATTTGTGAAGTCATTACCATGGAGGGGTATACTCTGAGGCGTTTCGGAGGCATTTCGAGAGCTGTTTTACCAAAGAGCCTGGTCTCAGCGGTGTCAAGTTTTCGCGGTTATTTTGCTAAATTTTCACTGCAAAGGTGATATCAGAGTGGGCGAGATTAAATAGGAAATTGAAGAATGTCAGCAGAAGCAAGTCTCGGGGTCTTGATGGCCTGCCCTACGAAATGAACTTGAGGCTGTCGCACATCTTTGTTCCGATTTTGACAGTGGTGTTCAACAACTGGTTCAGGCAGGGTTCCGGCAGGTTTCATCGCCAAATGGATTTCTAGGAGTGTGATAACGTTGCTGAAAAATCGCAAGGGTGTTAGGCGTCATTTAAGTTATTACAGCCTCATAATTCTGCTAAACACAAATTATTGCCCAAGATCTTGACGGGGAGGTTGTAGTCAGTTGTCGCAAGCTTGGTGGCACCTGAGCTGCGAGGGGACGAACAATTCAAAGTAACCTGCATCTGATACGCACGATTACAGAGTGGGTAGAATACGACAAGCAAGTCGCGCTGATCAATTTGGATCAGTCCAATGCGCCAGTATCTGGATGCTTTCCTGCAGACCGCCGGATTCGAATCCAACTTCTGCAGGTGGATCAACCTCCCGTATCGCTCTCCCAGTGTTGTGGTATAGGTGAACGGAAGGTCATCGCTCTGACTCGGTCGGTCTAACAGTGTTGTCAGCTGTCGTCCTTTGTGCTTTTGCATTGGAGACTCTCCTCCGAATGAAGGACAGGGCGAACAGTATGGTCCTACGTGGAACCACTGTTTTCTCTTATAGAGCTCGAGCTTGGTTTTTGTGTACGCCGACAACATATCCATATTCGTGTCGTATTAAAGTTGTACAAAAGGCGCTTGAACGGTACGAGAATGTTAGAGGTGCCAAGATTAAACGTAAAAAGTCTTCCGGCTTGCGGTTAGGTGCATGGAGGGGGTGCTTCTGGGGCTTTTTGGTTGAACTGAGGGACCTGTCCGCATTCTTGGAGTGTGGTTCGATCCCGAACTACAGCTGAAGAAGTATTGGTCAGAAGTACAAGCAAAGGTCGGAACATCGGTCTTGGCTTCGAAAGAAATTGTTCTTAAAGGGTAGGTAAGGTAGGGCGGGCTGAAGCGTGTTCCACTTGTCTTGACCCTCATCCTTTCCCGCTTGGCTGTACTTTCTCTTTGCAGCACCCGTATGGAGGCGATCGCGCATTTGTTGATCACGATCTTGCGGGATAGTGGCTAGCATTGGGTCCGAAAAAAGAAGCCTGTTGACAGTGTCCGTGTCAGCGAAATGTGGGTAATGAGGCCAGTCTGTTTCGTGTGGACGGGGCTAGCTTTGATTTCTCTTTTAAGTCCCCTTGATGAAACGGGGCGGTTTCCTGTGAACCCTCCTTTCGTTAAGTGAGCACTATTTTGTTTTCCTTGTTAATGTAAATAAGTATTGTTCCCGGCACTACCTTTTGATATGATCATTGTCGAGATTCCCAATCTCCCCACTTGTTTTTATCCCCTGTTTTTTTTCTTTTTATCTCGTTTTTTTTTTTCCTATTCCGTCATTTATTTTACCCTCCTCATTCCATGAGTGAATGTGCTGCTTTATTCTGTCTATCAACAAAAATACAGCGGGACTCTCTTATTTTGACGGGTGGACAGGTCCTACTAACATTTGATTCGATTTTATTTTTCTGTTACATTTTCGTTTGTCTTCTGTTTTCTCCTCAGTATCTTTTTATGAATCATGAAATTTTTATATATTTAAAAAAAAAAAAAAAAGTGGAAAAAGGGATATTTTGGACTCTCATCAGATTTTTTTTTTATCTCATGGAGTGTTTTCTAGGCACTCCCGCCCTGTAAATATGCGGTATTTTGGTGCATGCAGGATCGTGAGGTAATGGATAAGTTCTTTTGGTGAATAAGTAAATTGTAATAAATGAATAAATTGGTTGCAAATCTGACTATCTAGGACTAGGATAGCTACGGAAGACCATCTCCCTCGCAATTACCCCCCCACTCGGCGATGTGCCATAATTTCCGTATTTTCAGAAATAAATACCTTGTTCATTCTTCTTGTCTATCCACTATTGCTATTACGTTCACTCTCTCTACTGCTATACGGATTATGATTATTCTCTTCTGAGCATTATACTATTTGGCGATTACTACTCGAACACCTATTACTAGTGAGGATATTATTGAAAGGCGTTACTACTAGTACCGGCGTCTACGAAGTCTCGAATATAACAAGCATTTTTGGAAGTGATAATGAACATTCGCTTGACATAGTAAGAGTGACACTCGAAGCCATCCAACATCACAAAAGTGGCCACAAGGATCCGCAAGAAATCGCGAGGATTCCTTGAACTTAAACGGACAGAAGATTATTCTGCAAAAAGTTCAGCAGAATTTAACAAGCTTTCGCTTGACGTAGTAAAAGTTTTTAGCCAAACAGTTTCATGCGTAAACGCAGTCGTCATGACCTGGGAATTGCCTTTAAGTATGAAACAGACTGTCGCAGCTGACTGTTGACCTGAATGTCCATTCATATATATATATATATATATATGTATTTATATTTATATTTGTGTGTGTATGAGTGAAAAATAAAATATGAAAAGAATATTCCTAATCTTCACCGATTATATAATCTTTTTGAAATGTATTCATATAGTTTATCCCTCAATTTTCTCAAGGGAAATTAACGTCAGACATTTTCAATAAAATAACATGATATTATTGTAAGACATTTTGAAAATCGACTTCGATGTGGACAATGATTTTCAATTTGTCTTTGGAATTTGGTTTCAACGTTAAACTTCGGGCTAAGTATTTGTTCCTATCAAATAAATAAGTATTTTCTCGATTCATTTTAAAAATAGATAAAGATTTGGTTTTAACGTTATGCAGCACATTCTCAAATATAGCGAGTTTTTTTTTCTTTTTGCTGTTCATTCAACATTTTGGACTATGTTGGATATACTCGTTTGGCAATAGTACCTATTTTCCAAAAATATTACTTATAGTAAAACAAAACTCTACCTTTTTTTAAGACTAGTAATTCTGATATCAAATGTAAGATTGATATACGAGGAACTCCGATCACTCCCACTTGATATTCGATTCTTGTTGCTTGTATCCTAGATATCCCCGAACTGGTTCTATTAATGTCTGATGTATTCAGATCGTTTTCAATCTGGTTCTTTCTAGAAGTTAATATATATGCCTGTGGGCGTGTACATATGTGTTTAGCTGTGTATATGTATATGAGTTTGTGCGTATCTCTGTATGCATATGTCTACGTGTGCGTGTCACGCAAATTTCAATCCAAATGAAAAAAACTAAAACATTGTTCTTCTGCTGTATGCTGAGAATATCATAGAACATGTATTCAGGCGCACAGTAACATGGAAAAGGTGCCGTTGCTAGCAATTAGTTGTGGTGAATTTTATAAAATCTTTTTCTTAAAACACGTTTTCAAGAAAATATACCTGTCAGGAAAATATGTTTCTCTTTTCTACTATTAGTGAAAGCTTCCTTTGATGTAGATTGCACAATCAATAATTTGCTTATAACATCATTTTCTCTTCGGATTACATACAATAGCCATTTTAGCTGTTTCTGTTGTTGAATATCCTCAGGTGATGTGGTTTCTGTTATATGGTAGAATTCTTTGTGATTCTATAGCGTCAGCCCACAATGTTTGGAGAAGTATATTATTCACAAAGATCCACATACATCACTCGCTGTAGAACATTTTTAACAAATGGTTTCAGATGACAGTTGTATAATTTAAGAATTTCGATATTTCTGAACGGGTTACACGCCATACATATTATTCATATGAAAGTCTTGATAGGACGTGGCTATTGAAAAACATCACACGAGTTTAAAAGATTTTAGCAATTTGTGGTTTTGCGTGAAACATCTAGTGCAACCTGTTTTATGTTAAATCTCCTTATATCCGATATTAAATTTATTATAACTGATCAGTTGTAATACATTTAATACTAGACACTTCAAATAACCTCATCCACCGAGTTATTTGAAGTGTCTAGAATTTACTACTTTCGAATCCTGAATTTTTATGTTGGATTCAAGGGATGTGCCATCAGTGCATTCATTTCAATTCCAGATCGCAGTTTCTTTTTTATCTTGAGTCCTATCTCCTGGAATACATGGTTGGCGATGTTGATATTTTGTTCAGCATTTTTTCTATGAATCTCTGTTATTGGTATAGTCTACTCTTAATTTTCAACCGAGAAAACATGGGCGTGGCTTTCAATTTGTAGATACCTTTAGAATGTTTAAATGATCAATGCGCACTTCTTCACCCTCGAGTTGGAATATACGCAGAACACCTAGAATGAAATTTGGGCTTTCATTTCGTCCTTGTACACGTGATGACGTTTAAATTATTTCTCTAATAGTTTCCTCAACAGATATGTAAAACTTTATCTACAGGGTGATTGGAAAGTAACTCTCCACATTAAAATATTTATAATTTATGGATTAATTATAGTTTTTACAAAAAATGTATATGTTAAGGAAGTATTTAGCATGAGGTTTTATTCGATATGGGCACCAGATTTCGCCATCATTTCAGGAGACGCCTAGTTATCATCAGGATCTCACGTAGTATACAAGACATAGATTCTTGTATTCGCCCTTCAAGTTCTTCCAAAGTTTTAGTTTGTTATAGTAGACTTGCTCTATTAACCAATTTCAAAGGAAAAAAAGTCACAAAGTGTTAAGTCAGGACTACTGGCTGGCCAATCATACATAAAATAGGTAGTTACTTTTCAATCACTCTGTATATAGTTCCATTGTCAGATCTCGAAAGTTAATCGAGGCAAATATATATATATATATATATATATATATATATATATATATATATATATATTGAGATAGAGAGAGAAAGAAAGAGTGAGTGAGAGATAGACAGAGAAAGAGACTGTTAGCTAGTGTATGTAACCGTGTATTCGTAAGTTTATATGAAAGATATATAATTCAACCCTGCCACATTTATTTAAATCCATGTGGTTATGATAATAAAGAAAACTTTTGTGTGAGCGTAATTTTAGCTGCGCGTTTGCGTCCTTATTTTTTGCTTTGATTTCTCTATACAAATGTGTATATATTTTAGTTATTTAGGTGTCAATAGTTCTTTAAGGTAAATATTTTTTTAAGCCAGCATATATTTTGTACCGCTGAATTTTATTGATCGACATTTTAAGATTACCAATAAAACTTCTCCGATAAGGAGGAAATTCATTTCAGAAAAAATATTATCCACGCTTTCGACTTACTGAAATCATTGATGTAGATAGAAAGGCAATGGGTGAGAACTAGTGAGTGCAGTGACGCAGGCAAGGTAACGTGGGTGTGTGAAATGTGGGTTTGTTTTAATTATTTTTAAAATTATAGATGGTTGTTTTTGTATGAGTTTTGCTTCGAGGAGCATAAGTTTGACTTTATTATTTGTAAATTACTATAATAAATAGTAAACGCAGATTTACGATTATCATTAGCAACATTTGCACTGTATATATATATATATATATATATATATATATATATATATATATATATATATATATATGCATATGTATATATATATGTGTGTGTGCTTGTGTGTATATTTACTTGTGTCAGTAATGGGCTGCTAAAAATAATGGATATAATGCATGGTAGATACAAATTTTGCGCATTGATTACTGACTTCAGTCGACTTCTTGAGGGGTTGGTGGCTTTCTTTGATCAAATAAGATGCACAAGCAAACAGACAACTTTCAGATAACACTGTTATCTTCAATATGAACTAGCTTCAAAGTATTTCCCACATTTGTTTCTTTATCTGAATCTTCATTATTTTTATTTTTATTTAATTTTACATTATTTATAAATCCTTTGATAAAAGTATGAGCTTGTGTGTATTTTATTCTTTATATTAATTTATTTCTTTTGTTTTATAATGGCTTAAAGGTATACGAGCTTCTATCTTTCCATACCTTTTCCTCGTCAGTTCTGTCTTTTCCTCTTCCAATGACGCATGTATGCTAAACATAGCTTAGTTCAAATGAAATCTTCGGGTACGTGTTTGAGCAGCAGTGAAGATCATATTTGCTTTAATGGCGATTGCCTTGTAGGCCAGAATGCTCAATGTACCTATATTTATTTAATCGATAGCCACTAAGACATAAGGGGTTACAGGCTGTTGAAGAATTAAGAACAGAAACATTAATAATGAGCGGTGAGAGGAAAAAGTAATCAGGAGGACAGTAGATAGCGATTGACATTGCATTTAAATTCTTGAAAATTAAAGTTGGCTTGAAACATGAGGTTGGAAAAGAGTTCCACAAGCAAGAAGTGCGTGAAAAGAAACGTATAGCATAGAACTTACGGTTATATCCAGCCAGCTCAAATGTAAGTTGATGAGATTTCGACGCCATTCTAGTATTGAGCTTAAATTCAAAAAGTCTAGATACCATAGCGCAGAGCAATATTTATTTTGATTTAATATAATAAAAATATGACACAATGTCAAAAGTGGGGAGAAGAAAAGCTGGTCTTGCATCTATTTTATCTTAAACATTGTTTGGCGCAAACGTACCACAGATTTCCTTACACCAAGACAACACATTCTTACTTACCATACTTACTACAGACATTATAATACTTCAATTTTTGTATGTAGTACTAACTAGCTCCCATATGTACAATTTGTCAGTGGTGGATGGAGATAAAATAAGAACATTTAAAAATGAAAATAGCTTATCCGATCAATTACGATGAAATATTTATTGAAAAGAGGCACCCTTATGGCGGTGGGAAATTGACTGTAGCCGAGAAGCAGTACCAATGATATTGTTGATTCTTATTTAGATTTTATCAAGGAGCTCCATGTAAATAGCAGGGACACCGGAAAAGACGCAACAATCACTTTCCTGGAGGAAAGGTAGAGAGGGTCTCTCAAATGATTAATGGATATATCCATATATATATATATATATATATATATATATATATATATATATATATATATATATATATAGATAGATAGATAGATAGATGAATACAAGGTTGGTACAGATGGAATAAAATTCCGGTAACTATTTTTAAAAGAGTGCTCAATACAGATTAGAGCAAATAATATTTATTCAAAATTATAACATATGCATGTCATATTATAACTACAAAAATTGCAATTTTGCTTCAACACCTTATGGCGGCTCAGATTGAGGAATCGTAGAACAGATTTCGAATTCCATTCGAATCCATTACATTCACTTATGTACTATCACAGTTGGAAAAGGTATGAACCCTCTTTGTCACCCACCAGGTATGGGTAAATAGCAGTATAGATCGGGTTCTATAGTCTTGGATGGCAACTGGTCTACCGCAGAAAGAAATGAGAAGCTACTGCGGGAAAAAAATCTGCCTCGTCAGTCATATATCGAAATATGCCTGATCGCCTAAGCGTGTATCACGCATGGAACATAACTGATTGAAATGTTGTCTTATAAAGTGAGGGTGTTGATTGCAAAATAAAGGGTTTTAAAAGTTCAACAACCAACCAAACCCCCTCAGTAAGGGAAACGTCGTCACGTAACCTATGATCGCCAGTCAGATTAGAAGTATATCGTAATTCAAAATACGTGACAATATACGCTGAGTACAATCTGTTAGTATATTAAAGTTAAGATTAGATTAAATTAGAAATCAATATAACAAATAAAGTTTTGATTTCCCAGTTAAATTTAAAATCAAACATTAGAAATTACAAAGGTTTATTCCTAAATTAACATCGAGTTTAATGTTATTACAAAATGATTCAGAAATGAAACTAGGAGAGAAAATATATTCTATTGTTCTTAGTGAAGTGCCATTTTATCAGTTAAGTTCGACGCTAACGTAAAAAAAGTATCTACGATTGCTACACATATTTGATATATGGAAGTCTGAATTCAAATAAGGAGGTGATTAAGGGGATTTTCAAATGATGGGTCAAACACATTTACATCCTAATACACAAACACATAAATATAATCAAATATATGAGCACGTAAATATAAGGACGGATATTCACACAGAAAATAGAAGGAAAAATTCAAAAAAGGAAAATAAAAATAAAAAAAAACAAATAAGAATAAAAGGAATAAGAATAAAGACTGACAAACCTATAAAAGACCAGGCAAAAAAACAAAAGAAAAGAAAATGGTCAGACACATGTATATACATGTAGAAGCAGATACAAGCAATCACACACACTCAATATACAAATAATCAGTCACCAAAATTCAAGCACAAATACACTAATAAAAAATCACAAATCAATATTGTACATACACAAATATATAGATAAAAAGGGGGATGAAATAAAGGCAAGTAGTACAAATACATGCATATGTACGATGCATACATATACGTAGTTAAAATACGCATATCGCGATATAGTCAGAGTAAGGCAAAAAGACATGTATACACATATATATACAAACACACACATACTCAGACAGATAAAAAAATCCCGAACAACCAAACTTAAATGTCCAAACCAAAAACGCGCACAAACATACAAAAATCCGTCATATATACAAATATAAAAACACATACACATACACACATATACAAAAATATATGCATACATCACACCATCACACACACTCACACCCATATATCTAATTATTTATTTTAAAAAATTACAACATAAAGATGTTATAAAATCACAACAAAAATAGCCATCTTGTTTCAACACCTCCTGTGTCTTATCAAGTGATGTTGAATGTAAAATAAATGGTTTTAAAAGTTTCAAATTAATTTTAATTAATTTTTCAAATCAAACGTTGTTACAAAAGCTAGGATGACCAATCAAAATACAACAAATTAAAACGTTCAACAAAAGTAATACACTTAACACCTTGAAAAACAGGTAAACGTGGACTGAAGTAAAATCGAACGGCGCACTTTCTGTTTTAAATAAGGTTTTCACAAATTGAGGAACAGTAGGTATTATAGATTAGTTCATTTTGAACAAGGGTATGGCTCCTGATTTTAGTTGGCAAATGCTGTTTGATTCTTTCATCCAGTAGCTGAGCAGTCCCTCCCTATGTAGCTGACTCCACAACTACAGTTATATTTATAAATAACAAAATTTACTTGATGAGGATGGAGAAAGTCATTCCGACTAGGGGAGAGGATTGGACTTGTCTTGAATACGACAACAGAAAAAATGACGCTTAAGAACACTCGAAGAAGTTTGCCTGGATAAGTTTTCCGCCTATGGAATTCTCAGTATCCACCAGTAGAAGACGTTTCTGTTGTTTTCTCTTTCCTCTTCCACTGTAGGGATATTGTCGAGCATTATTGATGGAAGTATAACTATGTAATATCAGTGATGAGAACACTTTTTTAATTCTAAGAATCTTTCCACTTTATTTTTTAGTTTGCATTCATACATGAGACAGACTGTCGCACTCGGTGTTTACCTCAGTGTTATCTATCTATCTACCTATATATATATATATATATATATATATATATATATAGAGAGAGAGAGAGAGAGAGAGAGAGAGGGAGAGAGAGAGAGAGAGAGAGAGAGCAGGGATAAAAGTCATGTGCGTGTGTGCGTGGTTGACTGAATGTGTGCGTGATTGAATGTGTGTGCGTGTGTACTCGCGCTTGTGTGCTCGCGCGTGTGACAAGTTATGCATACAGTGCACATATGTCACTTGAGTGTTACCTATATATATATATATATATATATATATATATATATATATATATATATATAATTCAGAGGCTGAATGTTGGCTAGATAATCAATTTAAAAGCATGTTGAGGCATGAACTAGAGCGATCGTAGTAATAGACGGGGCATTAATAAAGCTGGTAGCCTTTCAGTTAACGATACGCTTCGAATGCGTTGGTTCTAGAGCGTTGGGAAGATGGAAAATGTGCCATTTGTGATACAATGTGTGACGATGGTGAAGAGAAGCGTAAGGGCAGGCATTAATGTTTTATAACTTTTCACCTGCTTCTTAACTGCAGTCATGACTTTTAATTCCGTTCTGTGTGGCAAACACGTTGGGTTCACTCTGAATGCAGTTCGCACCCATGAAAGCAGGCAAGAAGATATCAGCGCTGGAAGGACGAAAGGAAAGGGAATTAAACAATATAATCCAGAATAAAAGATCGAACAACGGTTAGTAAGATGAAAGGAATAAAAGAAGAAAGGAAAGATATAAAAGAAAAAATGTATAAGAGTTTGAGAAAAAGAAAACATATAAGAATGGGAATAAACAATGTTAAGAAAGTAAAGTAAATAAGAATAAAAACTTAGGAAATTGAAACGATGTCCGGAAAGAGGCAATGACTAAAGTAATAAGTGAATAAAGGAAAGAAAACCTAAAATGTTAAGTGACACTGAAAAAACGTAATTTAAGAATGCAAAGAAGAAAAAAAAAACTATTAACGGAAGAAAGAAATGCGTATTAAATGTTAGAGGAATGAAAGGGAGAATGCATAATGGATTAAATAAAAATAAAAAAAAGCTTAATGTAACAAATATAGATCTAAAAATGTGCATGTGAGGAGTAAGAATAAAAAAATATGAAAGGGAACAGATAAAGAAAAAGGAAGCAAGAAAGGATGATAGAAGAATTTCAAATAAACAAAAAAAGGGACAAATGCAAAGAAAGACAGAATAAAGGAAAAATATTAGGAAGGAAAATGAAAATGACATACGAAAATATAAAGAAAATCAACTAACGGAATTTTTCATGTCTAATACGGCTTCATCCATAATACGCTCACCTAAAATCGTGTTGAAAGTGTGGGAAAATGATTCTACTCACGCATAATACGCACCCCTTGTTTGGCAATCAAAGAATATTATTCTAATTTAGTTTATGATAATTCTTATTTTATTTTACGACTATTTTTTAAAGATTTTTTGTAGGAGTGCATAATATGCGCATCTGATATTGCTTATTTGTTGCTTATTTTTTAGAAAAACACGTGTATTATACATCGGGAATTAGGGTAATTAGAATTAGAAATTTTAAACAAATGTTATAAAAGAAGAAGTAAAAGAAAACCGTGATTTGAAAGGAAGAAATATTTTTGGAGTGTAAAAGAAAAGAACGAATAATGAAAGAAAAAGAATGAAGGAAATTCGCTTGAATGAAGTCATATGAGAAGGTATACTTTGTAAAATATTGAAAATAAAAACGGTGAAATATAGTCAAATTGAAAGCGACAATAAAGGCAAAAGCAAATAAAAAACGAAGAAAAAATCGATAAAAAGAAATACAGCACATCGATTAATAGAAAGAGAAAGAAAAGGAATGAGGAAATGAATGAAAATAATAAGGGATTAGCTGCTGAATGAGAAAGTAGCAAAACGAAATTATGAAAAAAGTGGAAGAATAATTATAAATATGGCAAAAGTGAAATAATCAGGATAAAAGTACAAGAACGTAGTAAGTTCACAAGAAATAATTAAAACGGAGACGAATAAGCAAAAAGCATCGCTCCTAATTATAAAGAAATTGAAAAGGAAGGAGCGATTTGGAGTATAAAATAATATTGCAATATCAAAAATACAAGAAAAAATAGAGACAAGAATGACAATTTTTATAATCAGGCCCAATAATAATAATAATAATAATAATAATAATAATAATAATAATTGATTGGTGTACTTGTCTCCTTAATTTCCTATGCGAGACTAGGTGGACAATTACGCGATTTAATACATGCAGATGGGGAGAAAAATGAAAGAGGTGTAGGGTTAATATTAGATAATGACATAAAGAAACGTATTCTGGGATACTGCCAATTTTCAGAATCCAGTTAGGCTAACAGTGAAGCCTTGTAACTTCGCAATTATCGTTGTATGCATATCGACAGCGCAGAGCACGGAGGAGAAATCCGATAAATTTTAAAACTCTCTCGACAATGCAAACGCCCTATGTAAAACACAAGAAATCACTATTATCATGGTAGAGCTGAATGCCAAGTTAAGAAAAGTACGGGAAATATGGGCAACTTCGGACTAGGATTCTGAAATGAGGGCGACGAAAGATAGGTTCAGTGATGCAGAGTAATGAAAAACACCTGGATCCAGTAATATCAAAAATGCTTGTAGACAAAGAGTAGCTCTGGTTGGAGGGGGGGGTCATGATTAACCAGATTGATCACGTCACTCTACACAAAATGCTTAGAAAGAGAGTTCTCCCACTGCGAAATGTACTACATTAAAGTAAGCCTAAAGAAACTAAATAGCACCAAAACAATACTTATTTGACAGACTCCTAAAGGAGCTAAATTGCAGGGAGACATGATCAAACAGTTACAAACGAATACACTCTGAACATGAATACAAAAAAAAAATGTTTATAGCAGAGAAAAATGCTAGTCAGGCCAGCGAAGGATATCATCCTAAAGAAAAGAAGACAAGGAACGAATATAGGAAATACTAGATATGCTGAAAAAGCAACAGCAAACAATGCTGAGGAATGGAAAAGAGTACTGAACTCTTAACAGAAATTAAAAGCAAATGTAAGCAGGCTAAGGAGAAATGGATCAATGAAAAGTTATCAGAAATAGAAAATGAGCAACACACATACAGCAATTACATAAGCAGTATAAAGAATGGAGAGAAGGACAAGTGATCCAACCAATAGTTTCTATAAAATGAAAAGGAGCCTTCTTTGCAATAGAAAAAAAATGCTTCAAATGTAGCCCAAATACGAGAGAAATAATTTTCACGATGTGGGGAAAAAAAACTACACTGGAAAATACGGAAGGGCCAGGAATATTAAGAGATAAAGATCAGAACTGGAAATATGGCAAGGAAATAATAGAAATGCTTCAACTTTAGGCGTCGTTGACATGACGCGATCACTTAAATAATGAACGAAATATACTATGGAAAACAAGCCTTTGCTTCATGCTATTAAGTTCTTTAAAGAAAAGCGGACGAGGGGAGAAATTCACTCGCATAAAGACATTTTTCTACGTGAGAAGATATTGGCTAGTAAAATGAAAAGGCAATTGTTTTTACCTGTGGGTTATTTATATAACAAAGTAGTAAATGTATTATTATTAGACTCAACATAAAACATTCAGGAATGGGAGTTTATTTTGTTGTTTAAGTTCATAAGTAAAGTTCAGCTAAAATAAAAAAAAATATCGTCTTCGTAGCAGACGTATATTTTCAGGTTAGTAATCTTTTTTTAAAAACCTTCCTCTAAACTTGGGACATATAAGAGTTGGAGAAGTATGGGCTGAGATGATCTTCCATACTTAAGCCATTAATTTGAGTGTAAATTTTGCCGATATGCTCATAGAAAGGAACTTTGGTAGTGAATGCATGCAATAAATTTCTGAGAATATCGGGCTACATGGATGGAGGTGAAATTGAATTATTGTTATATACAATGTTAATGATAATATCTATGATTTCGTCAACAGGGACATTTGTAAATAATTACATATATATATTATATAACACGTTTTATTAAAGAAACTTTGGAGCCTCTTCACACCAAACAACAATAAGCAACATTAATTAAATTGTTTCAATCTCGCCACCCACCTATTAAAACGCTATTGAAGCAAAGCATTTGGGCTTTTTAGTAATATAGCGCGTTAAGCTATTCCATCACCACAGCATGGTGTCGATATGATACCATAAAACCTTCTAACGGAAATCTGCAAATTTTTGCTTTCACTGAAAACGTTCAACTATTGTTTAAAATATTCGGAAGATTTTAATCAATTAAGAGAATTGACTTTGCAAAATTCCAATCGATATCATACAATTTATTCGACACGAAAAGAAACTCAGTATATTTACATTCAATCTTCGCTTTACACATCAACACCAAACATAATTATATTTATATATATTAGAAGGAACAAATTATTATGCGTTTCATTGATTGTGGCTGGCAAGAAAATTTTTGTTCATTTTCTTTTTCTATTCTTCTTTACATTAAACCTTTTACAAGGTGTGGCATAAAGGGTTAATGCTCAATCTCTCAAGCTATGAAATCACTGGAAGAGTCTTCTCAGTTGTAAAGACCTTCATAAATGGTAGGTCACTGAAGAGCAATCTTCCGAATCCCAATCGGTCAATGCAGGCGTCCCCAAGGTTCTCTTCTCGGTCTAACCCTCTTTCTACTCTACGAAAAGTATCTGCTTAAGTGTAAATTCCGAATATGTATGCTGATGATACAATGGTATATGAGTGCACCTCCAAAATCGTAAATGACCAGAGCTTGACAGCTGATCCGCCCTGTCACCTGACTCAAATATCTCGGTGAAGGAAAAACTGGCTGGCCACATTGAAAACCTAAAATAACTTCATCCCTTTCTGGGTCCCTTAGTGAAAAGTAAGGTTCACTGGAGCAAATTCTTTATCTATACATCTACCTTGTCAAACAGCATCCGTAGAGGTTGCTTACACATTCACTATAATTCTTAATCAGTTGTTGTCTAGGGTAAACCATTATGTTTCCACTATCTAAGATAAAAAAGAAACATACCCCATATATATATATATATATATATATATATATATATATATATATATATATATATATATATATATATATATATATATATGTATATATATATATAAAGGCTTTGGAGATAACCGCCACATTTAATTGGGCGGAGTGTTCATTTAACAGACACATATTAACGACTTCTACTTCTATGCAATCTAAAAGGAACTTCATAATATTATTAAATAAAATTTCGTATTACGAATATAAGTAATGTTATGTTATTTTTTTTATTATTCTTATTTACCTCTTTTATTATTGAAGTTAGCATCATTGTTAGAAATTTACATGTTAGTTTTTATTTGGAGGATTTACTATGCACTTTACTTTAGCTTTATTCTCACGTCGAAAAAGAGCCTTCCTTAATCTCGCACACCGAATATATGAAAATATACACTGGATTTTAGTAAAGACTGACAATTATCATTTACGTGTTCAAATTACTATGCTAATCCAAATCGAAGTATTGAGGTGAATAAATCTCAGAATCATCTACGCTGTAAATTCTTTGTCATCAAAGTGATTATATTTAACAAGAACGACTATGAAACTAATTTTGATTATAAAATTATTTTCTTTCGCTTGGCTTTTATCTTCAATAATGGCATTATTTTCTACCCTTTTGTTTTCAGATTTTGTAAATTCCTCGTATCTACCTACTCCTATGCTTTCTACTATGGTCAGACTGATAGAATGTTTGTTCTCTTCTGTCGTATCGCTTTCTTTCACACCCTTATATGTTAGCGTATTTAACTTTGCACATGCCCACTTCTCAACTCACCAATACGTGATGCAATAACGCTGTTGACTCCATGAAAGACGCATGCATATATTAATAGCACAACCAATTCAGCAAGACATATTCAGAAAGAAATTATTTTAGTGTATTTTTTGTATAATTACGCGATTTGATTCAGTATTGTTTTAACGAACTGAGTGGGAGCTGTCACTCATTTCGTCTTAACAAACTGGATGACAGTTTTCACAGAAAGAAAACCGCCTTTATATTTAAATATTATTAAAAAAAAATTGAAAAAATAAGGCGTCCAATTATCATTTTAACAAGCCTTGTTGAAGTAGATGTCCTCTTCAGTCTTGGGATAGCTTCTTTAGTTAGTAGTAAATTATGTTGAGGTTGCTGACCCCGTAATTCCGTAACCTGATGCCACTGGCCGGGCACTGGTGAACGCGTAGCATTTCTTCATGCTTCTGAGTAACTAGCGAGAAGGAAAAGTGGATGGGCCTTTAAATGTGGTACATCCAAGGTTGTATAACATTTACCGGCGCAACGATTTGTACATTCTTTAGTTTGTCAGCATGAGAGGAAATTAACACGGAGAACAGATCAAAATAAGAGAAATAATAGAAACGATTAGACAACGAAATGGAGATTGACAGGATACGTAGCAAGAAGCAAAGATAATTGATGAAGTAAAAGGTTGTTTTTTCAGTAGTTAGCAAACATAGCATGAAAAGACCGGACAGATGTTGGAGGGAAGACATGGTGAAGCTTCTAGTAATATGTAACAAAAATATCACTGTTACAGACGTCCTGGAAGTTTTTGTCCTTCGGTCGACTCAAAACAGATCATTATTTTGCCGAAGATGATGATATTTCTACCGGGTTTTATCGCAAACCTTATTTCTGAAGTGTTTTCTAAGAGTTATTCTTTTAAGCAGAGCTATAATCTGTATAATCCTACTCACTGTTTAATATTAAGGATTAAAGTGCAGCATAGGTTAAAAAAAAACAAAAAACAAGAAGATATAAAAAAAACGAGAGATAAATAATATTAAAGTTCCATTGAACATTTAAATAAGGAAATGTTTGAAACAAAATTGCTTACAAAAAATATGATCACGATTAAAATGTCGTCTAATTAAAAATTCATTTGTCAACTTGACGGCTAGTTTATCAGACAAATGCAGGTTTAGCTAATTAAAATTCTTCCATTAATCGAATTATGTTTTCTTTTCTTTATCTTTTCAAAATTGGATTAACAAATTCTGAATACAGAACCTATAAACCATTTTTTTTCAAGTGTATATTCATTCAGGCTCTGGTTTAAAAGAAAATATGGCGCCAAAAAGTTTTGTACATACTTAATATATATCTATTCATGTTGTGTGTACGGGTGTGCGTAAAATTTGTGCCTAAACGTAGTCATGGACATACCTTAGGTTTAGAGCTGAAAGACTCATGTAATATCTGATATCCAAACATCGAGATGCATGAGTTTTGAAATCGTTTTTCACGGTCGATGTTTTCTAAAAAAATTTATCCAGTTTTGTTTTTTTTCTTCGAGACATATATGTAAACTCTATTATTTTACTTTCAATATCTTTCAGCGTCTTCACATTTCAAAATCAGGCACACAAAATAGTTGACAAGAACAAACACAGCATAATTGAAAACACTCTCTCACAGTAGCCAAACTAGTTGTAAGCACACTTGCGTAACTAGGCAGGTAAGTTCTTGTTTAGTTTCCTTCATTGTAAATTTGCAAGTTGAAATTATTTTGGCAAAATATCTTAGAAGTCGTGCTGAAAACGTCGGAGAAAGGCGTTTTATGGAAGTCGACCAAAAGCAAATTGGTTTTTTGCCAGAGGCTGATCTATTAGCACTCGCTTCCGGTTTGTAGCGAAAATAAGGTAGGGGCTGACCTGGACACAGCTGTCTAATATGTACAGTTTTACAGCTTGTTTTATGTTCCACACATTTTTACAGGCTGCCTGAATGCCAATTCTATCATCGCTCATTCGGTTTCAATATTTAGAAACTTTGAAAGACATAAGCTTCTGCCTTAACATAGTTTTCATTATATGACTGGAAAAATTTCATAACATGGATTTTAGTTGATATCGATTGAATACGATAGAAATGTGTGTTTAACACAAAGTCATGGTTTTCTTTTTTGCTTGCTTTTTATTACAGTACGACCAGGACGTAAAACATCGTAGGGTATGGCTTTAGCTCAACATTGGCATTTGATGCTGATCTTAGGAATGGTTCGTTCAATTTATAAAATTTCAAATTCACATATTCCAGTAATATTGAACAACATTCAAATAGCTATTTTGATGCTGTTATTTCTTATGCTGTCTAAGCGCCGAATGGAACAAAAACATTTCATTAGAAACGAATAAAAGAGTATTGAATAGGTACATAATATCAATCCTCATATCTGGCAGTGAATGCCCGACAATCTCCTCACAGAAGAGACTAGAAGCAATAGAAATTGGATTCTACATAAAGATGCTAGCAATACCCTGGGCAGACATGTTAGCAACGATGAAATTTTAACGAAAATATATGCAAAAAGGAAAATTATGCTTAACATCAAGAAGCGACAGTGGAAATTTATATGGCACATAATGCAGAAAGATGGCTTGGAAAATTTAATGCTCACAAAACGGTTAATCCGTTTTGTGAGCATTCAATTTTCAAGGAAAGAGGAACAGAAGAAAACAGCACATAACTTACCTAGCGAGAGTTAGTATATGGATGGCAGAGCATGTTTCAGGAAAGATAACCTTCCAAGATCCTAGAATTTTTCACTATATATTGATTTCAAATAAAAGTTATGACTATTTGATCACCGTCAGTCATTTAGCTTAGAAAAAATACCGATAAAAATAACTAAAGAAATTGATATATCTGTTTCTTTGTGATTAAGCCATAGAAAATAGAGAAAACTGAATTGTTATAAGAAATATTTAAATACGAAACATCAAATGAGAATATCGTTATTTAAAGGCATACTATAGAGTAAACAGAAAGAAGGAAGGAAGGAAGGATAGATAGATAGATAGATAGATAGATAGATAGATAGATATGCAGACATTAAGTAGTGCTTACAATGATTTTATCATTATACCCCTATCAAAAATGCAATCATATAAAGAAACATTTGGGAATGTTTTTAGGCAGGCCAACAACTTTTCAGTACCCTTGATCGTAATAATAGGATTATGGGATGTTTTCCTAGCTTAAGTGTCATCATCGCGTAACGTGAACTTGTTGAGACAAATTGAAGTTCTGGCTTTGTCCGTTGCAATTATTTAGCATGAATACATCTCTTCTTCCTAATCAACACCAGTTAAGGATTAAATAGCAGGGGAGACTGAACTTTCTGTCCTGGGGTCATCCCATGTAGGAGAAGGAAAACTCTGAATTTATGACTGTGGTTAAGGCAATGGGTAAACACATATGTAAAATGATGTGGTAATTCGCAGATAATAAAGAAAAGTAAACCGCGAAATGTCTTGATAGATTGGAAATTAAAAGTTTTTAAAAAGCAAAGATACCGAAAATTTAAATTCTTAATTATGTCGTAGTTAAATTTGTAAAAAATGGTTTACATTTGAAAAATAGTGATATTATATAATTATACGTATTTATATGTCTATATATCTTACTATTCTAAATAAATTTGATATTAAGTTTTTCAACATGTTTTGACACTAACTTTCAATTAATTTTAAACATTTTATCCGTTTACCGAAATCTGATAAAAGTTTGAATGATAATTTGATAAATAGTAATGGGACAATTTAAAAGAGTGCTTCGACATTTTTCACCGATGTATTGACAACATTAGAAAAGGAGTCTAATTTCAGAAGAACCAAATCTAGATTACAGATACTAAAAATGACGCCCGTTTGCTGGAAAGGTTCATTTGTACTTATAGAAATTAAATTATAACAAACGTATGTTCTCGTGTGTAAGTCTATTTTATGTATCATGCAACCCCTGATTTTTTTCTGAAAAATTTTACTTCGCATGTAATGCGACCCCAGCTTCTGAACAATACTAGTAGGCCTACCGTAGTCAAATAGTGCACTTTTGTCTTGGCCATATTTTTATAGCAAGTTGCTTTTTTTTATAAAACTACCAGAAAATGGTGAAAAAAACAAAAAAAAAAAAAAACACCGTAAAATATCTAATACGAAGATTTAGACACCGTACTTTGTTTTCGTTAATATCTGATTGCGGTAGCTTGTTTACCCAGGGTCTGTGTCCAACATAACCTAAGTTTTCTCGCCTTGGGTATGACGATAAACTACATCCAACAGCTAGGCCTCTGAGCAAGAGGTTCTAAGGAACGTGGAACCAACTCTTAATTGCTGTTGTTCTCAGGACCACCATGACCGAGGTGGTAGCACGGGTTAAGGTCCTGTTAATTGGAAATAGTTAACCACCGAAACTGGTTTTAAAACACTATGAAAGTATAAAAATAGATTTCATAGTAAAAATACATTTTTGAAAAAAAAAAATTAGGTTGGTGCAAAAATAATGACGTAATAATGTCGTATTGTGACGTTAAAAATACGTCAAAAAACGACATTATTACGTCATTATTTTTGCATTAACCTAATACCAGCAATACATTTGACTCTCAGCAAAAATCTTCTTTACAAAAATACGTCAATGAAACTTAATTTACAAACAGATTTCTTACAAAGAAATACCTATTCTAGTCATACAAACTTATCCTATAAACTTGTCAGCATTAAATAACCTATTGAGGTTGACATGCTGTAAAACAAAATAAACCAAAATTCAGTTTACACTTTTTGATACTACGTGAAGTGTAAAATCTCATGAACTATATATGGCATAAAAAATACATTATATAAATGAAGAATTAATAGGTTTTTTCCTATCTGAATTTTATATTCATTTTTACAATGTCAACATTTTTGTTAGGATTACCAGTGTATAATGCAAGGGGCACATACTTTAATCAGGCTAAAGGGGGCTTATCTGTTTCGTTAAGGCTAGATAAAGGTGTCATGAGAATGTAGGCCTACCAGGTAGTTGACCTAAGATGTCTGAATTTTAAATCCTCCTGAAAATATTAGGTTGGTGCAAAAATAATGACGTAATAATGTCATTTTTTGACCTTAAAATACGTAAAAAAAACGACATTATTACGTCATTATTTTTGCCCAACCTAATATTTACCTAGTGTATTGCAACTGGTCACCGAAAATGCATGACATTTAACCTCTTTAAACAAATAAACTGTATAGAGTTCACACGTTTTTTTGGTGTAAAAATGATAATAAAAACTCCACTATACATGAGTATATACGGTTATTTCGACTCAGTCTTGATAAATATTTATTGTATTATTATTATTTTTATTTATACATTTTTATTGAGAAAAATAGACAAACAATATCAATAAATATGAGCCAAAATAAAATAAATACTGAGATGAAGTTAGTTAAAATCTGGTTTCTATAACGGTACATTTCAAGTAAAAATATAGCATTCATCCACTTCTCGTGAAACACAATTTCCCTGACCGACGTAGTTTTTGTTTTGTCGGAAAATGCTTTTTCGGATGACGCCGTTTCATCGACGAAATTTGTAAAAATTTTATTTTTTTAATCATCTTATATGAATAAACGTTTCTGTACGTAGCGAAAATCTAATGTTTAGATATCGTATATTCACACTTTGATATATAAGTACATTTTCTGAGTTTCAGTATTTAAGATATAGATTATAAGTATTGTTAGTTGTCCTGAATTAATTCTGGTATTACTGACATATATTTAACTTCGCCGATACTCGGTTATAGCACAGATGATGTAATTAACAGAACATCACTTGCGATATTATATGTTCCATGAACTACCAGGCTGGCATCTCGGCCCCACCCTTTCACTGTCAAAACGGTGAAAGGAAACAAACACTTCTACTCAAACAGGTTCTTCTCTCGCAATTCATGTCTGTGGAACTCCCTTCTACTTAACTGCTCCCCCTGATGACTATAATTTTCAAATATTCAAGTGTAATGTCAATCAACATCTGACACCCTTGGGTTGTTCCCCGTCCTTCTCTGTATCCTTTCCTCAAACACGCTTCTTCACTCTTGTTCTCAATCCTCTGTAACCCCCTTGTGTGCCAGAGGCACTCGCGCCTTGCTTGGAGTGAATAGCTCTAAAATAAGATAAAATAAAATAGGATTGCCTTCTTTTAATTCTGATAAGTTGGCATCGATATAAGGAAATACTTGAAATAAATAATATTTTTTGCTAAATATCAAGGATCGTCTAAAATATGATATCGGTTTATACGAGAGTGCATAAACCTGTTTCTCATATTCGAAAGAATAAACATTATGCATGTTAGGAATACCAAAATTATTACGAAGGAGAAACGTATGTATGCCGATTTTTGTTCCTCTTCATTACATAATCACTTTCATATGACTTCAGCGTAGAAATTTTAGTTTGCGCATTTTCCCTAATATATTGACAAAGACAATTTGGGATTTGCTTCTTCCGCCAGAGGGCAACGAAAAACACAGTAAAATTCAGCTACAGTTGCACCGAGAACATGGCACAAATAATAAAAAAGCACAACAGGACAATTATCAACAAACCACACGAACAAATTAAACTCACTTGCAACTGCAGAATAAAGAACGAATGTCCATTAAAGGGTAATTGTTTACAAAACAACGTAATATACCAAGCCACGATAAAATCACCAGATAATGAAGAAAAAGTATACATAGAAGTAACTGACGGACCCTGGAAACAAAAAATTATGCACACAAAACGTCTTTCACAAATAGTAAATATGCGAACAGCACAATGCTTTCTAAATATATCTGGGAAGTTAAAAACAGAACGCACATCACACCAAGAATATCTTGAAAAAAAGAAAAGATCATCAGCCTATAACAACCAATCAAAAACTTGCAAACTTTTCTTGGAGGAAAAATAGCTACCATTACCTTTCCAGACCAAAATTAATTATTAAATAAAAGATCCGAGCTCATCTCAAAATGCAGACATGAAAACGAATTTTTACTACGTTACTTAAAAATCTAAAACGGAAAAAATATAATAAAATAAAATTAAAATAAATAAATAAACTAAATGACAATAAGATAAGCAAAATAAATTAACCCAAACAAATCATAAAAACACACCCATTAGAACAGACGAAATAGAATAAATAAATAAAAATAAAAAAAACAAAATCAATAAACCCATATAAATAAAATAAATAATAAACAAATTAACAAACCATTATGACCAAAATATTAGTTAGACTATAAAGATCAGATCAAAAATCGGACTAAAAAAATAGCTATAACTGTAATATAACGATAAAAGAAAAATAAATACTACGTTACTTAAAAATCGAAAACCGAAAAGTGTAATTAAAAATATACAGTAAAATAAACAAAAAATAAAAAACAAGTAAAATAAATTAATCTAAATTCATCCAAATAAATAAATAAACTTACAAATCGATCCCGATATATCCCCATTTTAATTTGTATGAATAATTCATGAATTTGTAAATTAATTGCACCTTTATTGAAATTATAATAACTGATCCAAGTGCAACTTTCGGATAATAAGTGCGACATTACTGTAATTATTGAACAATATAGTTCATGCCACTTTGACGGAAAATCTACCAGTAAAAAATAATTCTCTTTTCGCTATATTTGTACATAAACGCAGAACCTTAAAATTTAAATTCAAACTCAGTGTTGCGACTGCACGTTTCAAAACAATAACACATTTCTCATAGCATTTTTCGGATTACAACTCTATTTTCGTTGTCCACTTATTACTGAGAGTAAAAACAAGAACAAAATCTATTTCATACCTGAGGATGTCTGTAGGAACAGACGAAAGCTTGTAAAAATAATAAGACCTTATGCAACTGAAATTTAAAAAACAGGATCTTTTCATTCATAAACAGGTTCAGGGTTTTTGTATATTATTTGAATTGTTCGAGGAGATGGATTTCTCGCCATTTAAATCATTAACCTTTGTATTTGTTTTATGTATGAATAATTCATGAATTTGTAAATTAATTGCACCTTTAATGAAATTAAATATATATATATAAATATAAATATATATATATATATATATATATATATATATATATATATATATATATAAATATATATATATATATATATATATATATATATATATATATATATATATATATATATGTATATGCTTGTTAAGTTCCAAGGTGTATCTTTTATTATATCCTTCCAAAATTCTTTCGAATGTACTATTTGAACTGTTGTACATCGGGACTGAAGTTATGAATAAATTTTCCTAATTTGATGTATCGAATATCTATGTATTTTTGCATTGACGCATTTAATATATTTAGAGAGGGATATTTTGTTTAATGCGTGTTGTTTCTTTTGAATTATAATAGCTTATAATTTCTTTTCAGTGCGTCCGGTTAAATGTAACATTAAACTGATTCCATTCGAAAAAAGAAACGACAAAATTACTCAAAAATCTTGCTTAGATCAAGGATAATTCCCTGTTCATGACAATGACAATAAGTTAAAAGTACTTGCATGAATAAAACAGAGAAAAAATGACCTTGGTTGATTTATTCAGAACTTCAATCCGAATACCAATTGTAAAGTGGAAATATATAATAAAAAGTTGAATAGAGAGACCTTCTCGATAGAATTTGCTAAAAATGTTTTAGATGAATCCTTGCATGTTAGACAGTATATATATATATATATATATATATATATATATATATATATATATATATATATATATATATATGTATATATATATATATATATATATATATATAATTTATTTCTGAGTTGGAATCCGATTGAATAAATCTAATGAATTTTTTTTATTTCATATTCATTCATTCAGCTCGCTATCACTGCCAAAAATGCTCGTTATATTCGAGGCATCGTACATGCCGGTACTAGTAGTAACGCCTTTCAGTAATATCCGTACTAGTAATACTTGCTCAAGTAGTAATCGCCAAATAGTATAGTGATCAGAAGTGAACCGGAATCTGTATAGTAGTAGAGTAGAGAGTGAATGTATAGCAATAGTGGATAGACAAGAAAAATAGGGTATTTATTTCTGAAAAGACGGAATTTGTGGCAGATGGCCGGGGAAGAATAGGGAGTTGGCTGGTCTTTCTGAGCTCTCCATGTCCTAGATAATCATATTTGCGAACCATTCATTTATTATAATTTGCTCATTCATCAAAAGAACTTATACATCACCTCTCGATCCTGCATACACCAAAATACCGTATATTTACAGGAGGACCTACAAAACACCTCTTGAGATAAAAATCTGATGAAAGTCCAAAGTATCCTTTTTACACTTTTAGGGTTTTCTTTTAATAAAAAATATATAAAAATTTCATGATCCCTAAAATGATGGGAGGGGAAAAACAGAGAACAAATTAAAATGTACTAGAAAGATAAAATTGAAACAAATATCAGTAGGAGGCGCGTCCACTCATCAAAATAATAAGAATTCGCTGTATTCTGCCGATAGACAGAATCAAGGGAACAGGCCGGGAACAACACTTATTCACATTAACTAGGAAAACAAAATAGTGTCTAACTTAACCATGGGAGGGTTCACAGGAAACCGCCCCGTAGCATCAAGGAGACAAAAGAGAAAATCAAGGCTAGTTGCGTCCACATGAACCAGGCTCGACCCAGTTACCCACCTTCCGCTGAATTCTGTCGAAATCAAAAGTTTTCTATCAGATCTGATTTTTACACTAAGCTGATGCTTTAGGAAAACAACCAGATCCTGATACGAATAACAGATATATATATATATATATATATATATATATATATATATATATATATATATATATATATATAGATAGATCGATTGATAGAAAGAAAGTAATTATATCATCTATTCCATATTCAATTCTGTCCGAATTATCTTGATCTCCATTCATGGAAATTTACAAGAATATTACTGACATTTACAATGAAATAATCGAAAATCAAAAGAAAAATGTTACATCTTAATTTTAGCTGAGAGAATCACCGAAGTTGTACGTTATAGATCGAATGCCTTGAGCAATGATGAGATGTGACTCTCAAAAGGCATAAATTTTCAATAATGCGCTAAAGATCATCACAGCAAGACACTTTGAAGAAGCAGTCATCGTCCGATATTTTATAGCCTTCATTTTGTTAAAAAATACTGCCATTAGAAACAATCAATAATTTTATAAAGGTATATTTTTTAAAATTTACATTGAAGACAGATACGATTAGGCTTACATAGAAAGAAAAGTAGAGCGTTATGAAAAGATACAGAGAGGAAAGGGAGAAATAGATATATTGAAAGATAGTAAGAAAGAGAAGGTAGAGATGATTGACATGATAAAGAAGACATATATAAAGAACATTGCAAAAATAAACACGAAAAATTTAATCAAGTTACGTTAAAAAAAAAAAAAAAACGATAGAAAATATTGCTCCGGAATTAATGACTCATTACTTTTATTTAAGCGGAAACTTTAACAGATACTGACATCGTAATATCCCCGTGAGATAGACCACTTTTTAAAAAATTCATTTCACTCCATTCAAGGTAGTAAACCCGTTATGACACAAAGGGTTACTTAGAGTGAAAGAAAAAAGAAAAATATTAATAATGGACAAGAAGGCTAACCAAGAAGAAACTAAATAACGATTGATATTGCGTTTAAATTTTTGAAGATCAAAGTCCACTGAAAACCATAGAACTGGTAGAGAGTTCCACAGACGAGAATTGGGAGAAAAGAAAATGTTAGCATAGAATTTACGGTTACATCTAGCTAATTCAATGGCGAATTAATGAGACATTGTCGCCAATCTTGTACTGCGCTTAAATTATGTCTAGATAGAATAGCTAATAATCCATTTGACCACTGACCATGAAGGTATTTATGAAAAAGGCTCAGGTAAGTTATATTACGAGATGTTGGGCCCAGACCAATAATTTTGCTGATTCTCTATTGGATGTAGTCAAGAATCTCTAAATATGTACTGCAAAATATTGTTCAGTTAGTTAAAAGAAAAGAATACAAAATTGTTATAAAATATTAAATGTTTTCTGCGGCAGTGAATATTGTACAAACCTCCTCACAGATGAAGAAGAGATTTGAGACTTCAGAAATCTGGTTCAGCAGAAGAAACTTGAGAAATCCCCGGACAGAACATGAGTAACATGTAAATTTTATCGGAAATTGAAACAATAAGGAGAATTAAACATAACATCAGAAAAAGACAGTTAATTCTTTTACGGCACATAATGAGGAAAGAGTGTTTAGAGAATCTGATACTCACACGTGATATAAAAGGCATGGCTGACAGAGGAAAACAGTGAGCGACCTAGTTCATGAGTTTGTTTAAATGAATGGCAGAACAGGGACTGGGACAAATAACAAAAAGACAAAGCCTAATAAGATCTAAATAGTAGAGAATGTTGTGGTCATCTATGATCAAATGGGTACGACACATAAAATAGTCCACCATTGGCTCCGTCTTTGGCAGATGCGTTTATGGCAAATACAGAAAGAAACCTAAAAGGTATTTCTTGATAAGACAGTAAAATAAAAAGAATAACTACGAATAAAAGAACTTAAAAGGTAGCAAGTACAGCGATTTAGTTATCTGTAAACTGCTATAAATGTTGATGGGAACTGTGATATATCGGATTAGTAAAAGATGCTTTCCAATATATATACACACTATTAATTAAGTTTTAAGTTAAATATTAGGTTCGTGCAAAAATAATGACGTAATAATGTCGTTTTTTGACGTTACGTCAAAAAACGACATTATTACGTCATTATTTTTGCATTAACCTAATATGAACAAAAAGGAGAATTTTATATCAACTCAGAAAGAGACAGTTGAAATTTCTGGGACACAGAATGAAGAAAGTAGCCTGAAAAAATTTGACTCTCACGGGACATGTTAAAGGAAAGAGGGGCAAAAGGAAACATCGAGATGTGAAGAACAGGGACTGGAAGGAATAGTAAGGAGACAAACATTGCTAAGAGTTATATACAAATAAGAATTTTCCAAATTTCCTAAAATACATGTATATATTATTATGACATGCGGGTATTTCAAATTAATATATAGATGTGCATCCAGTATTTCATTTTATCTTAACCTGTTTTTAATATCATTCATTCATTCATTCATATATATATATATATATATATATATATATATATATATATATATATATATATATATATATATATATATATATGAAGAAATATAGTTTTAAGGTGTGCTATATTTATAGGATAAAGTGCTCAATATCATAGATAGAGTGTATGTAAATATAAATATAAAAGTGAACATTGAAGTCAACACACAGAGGCGAAAGTTTGTTTCATGCTAGACGCAGTCGTCAGGCCTGTTGCGTCTAGGATGAAACAGCCTGTCGCCTATATATATATATATATATATATATATATATATATATATATATAGAGAGAGAGAGAGAGAGAGAAGTATTTTAGAGGTTGTGAGATAGATAGAGAGTAACAGATAGATTGATAGATAGGCAGGCAGGCACGTACAGATGGAAATTATATGACCATATATATATTCAAATAAAACCAATGCTTCATTAAAGAATAGGTTGGTGGATGGTGAATCGATGCGAGTGAGATGTGAAACAAATAAGAGTTTGAAAGGTATAGTGGTAAAAAATAGCAAAATACGACGCACGAACTTTGCCAAGAAAGAATCAACATTATGCACACTGTCACGAAAGAGAATAATTAGGAGTGAGGCTTCAGATTTTATTTTGACAAGAACCATTCTTCGTAGGAGCGACTCACAGAAAAAGCCACAAAAAATCAGAATGGAGAAATAGCAGTGGAGAGAGTAGAAAGAATCTATACTCATGTAGATAAACAAATAGCGAAATGTAGAATCATTATTTGCATACTAGTACGTAAATGATCTATAATTTACTTGGAAAATCAGGTTCAAGGTGAAGAGAAAATAGCAATTGTTAACTGAATTCACTAATAATCAGTGAATCGAAAATATTAGCAACTACCTTATCAGGTATGCTCTACGTGGGGTTTTGAATTAATATTTCGTTAATGTAGTCACATGGATTTAAAATTTTATTTTGTCCTACTCGTCTTTGTTGGCCTTTCAGCTCAATCGGATATATATATATATATATATATATATATATATATATATATATATATATATATATATATATATATATAATTATTTATTTTTAAAGAAAAAAAAATTATAACATAAATATGTTATAAAATCATTACAATCATTGTTTCAACACCCTCGGTGTCTTATCAAGTGATGACGTTGAATGTAAAATAAATGGTTTTAAAAGTTTCAAATTAATTAATAATCCTACGCAAGGGGAAAACGTTGTTACAAAGGCTAGATGGACCGATCAAAACACAAGTACAGGAAAATTCAAAAAGCTCGATAACGAAGTCATGTTATAATATCTATTCAGATGTTTAGTATTAAAAATAATTTATTCCAACGAATAAGTACTAAATTATATGATAAAATTTAATATTAAAATTTAAAACTGCTAATTACAAAATCAAAATTTTAAGAATAGTAATTGTTGGTTATTGGAATTCATTCCATATACACCAATCATATACTTGTATATATATATATATATATATATATATATATATATATATATATATATATATATATATATATATATATATATATATATATATATATTGATACCATACAACAGATAACAGAAAAGTAGTATTTGTCTAAAATTTTATTCAACTGCGACATATTTCGTGAATTTGCTCTTTTTAACATGTAAATAAATCTATGAACACACATATTTCCCATTTGATTATGTTGCCCAAAATTTGGTTTATATATTACACATTACTGTAAACTTTGTCGACTACAGCAATAGATGTCAACAGCAGATACATATGATTTTCCCACCGTCGACCAAAACCCGAGTAGAGGAGAGATATCAACATTATATTCGCCCATTTATCGATTTAAAAATGTATTAATTTGAAAGGCATACGAAAAGAATTGATAATCAAATGAGGGATTGTAGAAAGGAAAACAGAAGAACTAACATTCATAAAAACTAGGGTAGTGACAAGATCGATAGGAACTTGGCTGAATACTAAGTGACTAATACTCGGGCGTTCCCAGGTTATCACGAACTGAAAACTCCTACTTTAGAGCCGTAGTTATCAATTTAACTTTGCATGATATTACTTATGTAGTGGGTCCGTTATTCCACGAACAATTTATAATTATTGACCTTGCTATAAGTTAATACACCTCGTATAACTCGTCACGCATAATAAAAATGCTGCGAGTTCGATCCTAACTGAATACTCTACATTTCTCTAACACAAAGAAAATATGATAAATGTCACTTTTCTTTGGGCACATTTCTGAAAGTAACTATAACTGTAAAGACAGTATAAACAGAACCATCTTGAGTGAGTATTGTTTGTCTTTTAAAATATTCATACTTAAAATGTATCATTTACGTGAGTTTAACTCAGTTATTTTCATATGTGTAGATTGTTTTTGATTTTTCTTTATATTTGTTTGATTTTTGAATTTTGACTGACTTTTGAGGAATATATTTTTTTCATTCTTTTTGGTTATTTTTTCAGTTTTTCTATTTATTTTTACTTCGATTTGTCTATTTCTTGTTTGTATATATTTCTACCATTTTCTTTTTAAATTGTATATGCTACTTCATATTTGAAAACTTTCCTTAACCCGTTTTGTTCTATTTTCTTTTCTTTTCTTCTGTACTTCATTTATTCTCTTTTTATTTTTTTCGTCTTATTCTTATTCTTTTCATTAATTTAATTAGATTTATATTCTTTCTGATCACTTTTTCGCATTTTGCTTTTCTAAGAACTAATCCTTCATTCAATGAATCATTATTGTTTCAATACTTTCATGATTTCTATTATGGACTTATCTTGTTTATTTTTTACTTTTTATATTCCGCATATAAATTTTCTGTTTTCATTCATCATTGAATTATTTTTCATTTTCCTTCGATTCTTTTTCAATTTTCCGTTTTTTTCAACTGACATTTGTTGGCTCATTATTTTAATTTCTATTCAGTTCTTAGGACTTACTTTCGCAATCATTTTACTATTACATTATTTCTTTCTTCGAATAACTTTAGTTAGCCACTCTTTTTCAAAATAGTCCCATGACATTCACTTCAATGGCTTTCTATCTAATTTCAGAAGGTTATACATTTCATTTGCTGACGTGAAATCCTTATTTACTAAGCAACCATTTGGTTATTTTTTTTTATCTAATAGCATTTCCATACCTGCACGCATTCAGGTATAACATATACACAGACGCGTACACATGTGTATATGCATTTTAGTGTGTACATTTTTCTGAATGTGTGTACGAGTGTACGATTGTTTTTATGTAAAATCATACATGCCTATAGGCACATAGTATCACATTAAATATATATATATATATATATATATATATATACATACATACATATATATTTACATGTGTGTGTGTACATATATATGTATATTTATTTATATATGTATATATTTATTTATGTATATATTTATATATGAACGCACACCCACACGCAGAAATACACACGCATGCACGCACAAATACTCACACACGCGTGTACATATATATATATATATATATATATATATATATATATATATATATATATATATATATATATATATATATATATATATAATGGAGCCGACTGGCGATAACCTCTTTTGCCTCTTCTGTTGCAGCTTTTCATTGAAACTGAATACAAGTCACACGCAATTCCCTTTATTCATGCTTTCTATCAAATCCTTGTTAATGCGCCCTTTAAAATCTTTTCAGTCGAAATTCAATGCCTTTGTTTAAAGACTCGGTTGAGAGATACTACTACTTCTGAACAGTTTTCTGTTTATTTATCCCGTGTATACATGTAACTGAATTTCTCATTCGTTTAAATTCTACTCTCTTTGTTTAATTATCCCTTTATTTATGTATGTAGATGCCCATTGGTATGTGTGTATATGTATTTTTATATTTTTATCGATATACTTGGAAGCACATTTTTTTTGTCAGCGGGTATTATACGTGTTTAATGTCAAGTCTGAACACAAAATATATCGTTAACACTAACTTTGTTATCATTATCAATGAAAGACTTTTTGGATTTTAACTTGAATTAACAAAACATGTAAGACAAAACTATACCTTTTCTTAATATATGTTATCATTACTAACTCTCAGTTCTGGTAAAATATCAACTCGAAACTTAAAACTGAAGAAAATATTAAACTAATCTGGTAAACGAAATTCAGTAAAAGATCTTTTAAATGTTTTATCTTACCAATCACTCTCATTTTGCTTTATGAATTGATGAAATAAATGTCAAAATTATTAGTGAAAAATTGCAGATATTTGTAGAAGCATTCTACATTTTAGAATAATTCAGTGCAAAAAGTGGAATCGGTGAATCGGGTTTAAATTCCGGACTAAGATTGTTTCATTTACTTCCGCAAAATTCCTTTGGAAAAGTATAGATCCATCAGTATTCTATACTCTATCGATTAAATAACAGAGTATATTTGGCTTTCTAACTTTGTGTGGCAGCCAATCTAGGGTAAGAATTTCTTTGAATTACAAATCGTAGAGAAAGTAACGTGAAATTACACTCCTGTCTTTCCCAAGAATACACGGCATTTCACACATGATGAACAAAAGGTCTCTGTGGAGAGGCATTGTCACTCCCATCCATATGATATTCAAATTACTATGAATGTTTTAATTGGAAATTTTTCATAATTTTAATTTATGTTTATCTTTCTTTGCAAATTTTCAAACAACCCTTCCGAACTATGTGGCTTATTAACGGTATCATACATCTGTTATGTTTTCTTCACTTTTATGCAATAACAGACGCTGTTAAAAACATAAGCTGTTAAACACGTACGCTAAAAGCTAACAAGATGCTCTTTGCAAAAGATAGATATAGGGAAAGAGTCCTTCGGTAGCTAACAAGTTACAATCACCTAAATGTGAGTCTTTTTTGCTATTATTCTTTGTAATAATGTACAGCTTCCTGTAAATGTTATTTCACGTATTTTTTTTTGTTTTACTTCTTCTTTGATAATCTACAAGTGCATTGTTGAATATGATCGATACAAAGAAAAATATACCCTCATTTTGTCTGTAAGCCTATTTATATTTATCGTCTATAAATAATCTTTCTTGAATTTCAATGCCTAAAACCTTACTGACAAAAAAAGAATAAAACATACCACTGAAACAACGCAAATTACCTAATTTTGACATTCCCGAAAAGAGAAAAATATCCAAATGCGTTATTGTTGTGGTAGGATCCACCTAATTTGCATAGTGGAGTACCGACCATATAAATATGGTTGGTACCGGGAAGAGAGAGGAATCAAGGGATTCAACCAGAGACTCTGCCCGCGAGTCTGCATTAAACGTCCGTGTCGTGGGGGGCTGGGAATGCCGCACCTGTTGAGTCACATCCGTGCCTCTAGGTTGGCTTTCCTACGCCGCGCATTGACTGGAAGTAATCCGATTCTGGAGGGGATTGTTAGGGACGCCTTCCCTAGCCTTACCATCAGTCCCCCCCATCTTGAGGGTTGAGCGCCGTCGTAAACCCCGGGACGAGTCGGATTTTCTTCGCGAGTGTCGGTCGGCTTTGAGGGCCATTCCCTGGTCCAGTGACCTTTCACGGCCTAGGAAGGTCTTCTATCGTGGTTTAGTGGAGGGACCCGCGAAGGATTCCCTACGAGATACGCTCGGCTTGTCGGAGGAGGAGTATCGCTCCTACTGGTCTTGGGCGCCAGTAACCCTGAGTTTTCGCTTACCTGGCGATTGGCTCGGAATCGACTGCCTCTCAACGACAAGGCTTTCATATGGGGTTTGGCGGATTTGCCAGACTGTGAACGGTGTGGTCTTGGCTTAGAAGAAACGGCTTCGCACGCCTTCTACCATTGCCCCCGGGACCATGTCGGCGAGCTGACGGCTCGTCTCGCTCCCGAACAGCTTGTGTCCATTGATCGCGCATACGCGTGTGACAATGTGTCGCCCACGTATTCCGGGGTGAAACGAATGGTGTTACTGACGCTGCTGGCCACGGCTCGAATGGTGATTTGGACGTCGCAAAAGAAGTAAGTCTTGCGGGGTAAACGTCTTTCTCATCAGCATCTAATCCAATTCTTTGAGCATCAGCTCAAGATGAAGATTAGATCTGATAGAAAACGGTTGCATTCGACAGTCTTTAGCGAAAGGTGGGTAAAAGAGGCGAGCTTGGTTCATGTGACCGGGGCTAGCCTTGATTTTCTCTTCTAGGTCAACCTATTGCACATCGGGGTGGCTTCCTGTGGAACCGTCCCGTTGGTTAGGTTAGACAAGCTTCAGTGTACCTAGTTAATGTGAGTAAGTGTTGTTCCTGGCCTGTTACCCGGCTACTCTTTGGTTATGTTTCAAGTCGAGATTCCCAACCTCCCCAGTTTGTTTTGGTCCCTTTTTATCTCGACTGGGTCAGCTTTATATTTTCCCATTCCCGCATAATATTTTAGCCTTCTTCCCACTCCCTTAGCGAGAGTTACCTCTTGGTTTTGTCCTTGGGGCAGAATACAGCGGCCTCTCTATTTTTGAGGGTTGGACGGTTCCCTACTAACATATGTTATGTTTAGTTTGTATTTTGTGTTACCTTTTAGTTATTATTGGGTTCATCTCCCCTTCCCTCTCATTCTATCATTATTAGAATTTTATGTATAGCATGTGTTTCATCAACAAATTTTTATGGTGTGGGGCGCGTTTTGGTAGGTTCCCCTTGAGAGGATGTGGTATTATGGTGGTTGGAGGTTGGAGGTTTGTTTGGGGATGGACGAGTTCTTGTGGTGAATGGGTAAATTGTAATGTATGAATAGGTCGTGAATCTGATTAGCTAGGTATAGGATAGTTAGTTTGGACCAAACTTTACCCCTCCCCTTCATCGGCCACGTGCCACAATTGTAAATTTTTTTCAATAAATCGTCCAGAGACTCTGCCCCACTGCGACTCAGTCAACACATCCTCCAGGAACGGTCTTCCTAGGAATATACAAAAGACTATATGTAAATATTGTGTACACTTTTTTGTTTCAATACATTTTGTTCTAAGTACATTCTGTGTGTCAAGTTTCAACAATGGCGACGAGGTAGAAAGAACCATACGAAAAAAAAAAAAACAAAACAATTAATAATTCATAGCTTTCAACATATGGGTCAAGTCACTGAAGAACCCAGGCTGAAGGGAAAAATTATTAATTAAAAGTCCAACATCTAACGGAACGGCGAAAGATTCGTTAAAGGACGACTAAGCATAAGGAACTTTCACTCAGAAAAATTTGAAAGGTGTCGTAAACGAATAACGGTGATTTTAAATTTAAAAACTTATCTACAACGAGACACCAGTTAAAAAAAAAACTGGCCGACTAGAAAAACGGGCATGGAATTAAAAGGCGCACACATATACCGTGTCGATTTTAAAAGGTAACTAACTTTTAAAAAATTATTTTTTTCTGTTTTGTTTTGTTTGCTCAACAATATTTTATAGTGACGAATTTACCGCTGATGATAAAAATCAGAGGTTTGTCATTGAAATACACGAACAGAAGTAATAAAAAAAAAATACCAAAATTGATTATCACGGGCTTGAATGTAAAAGCAAGACAAAAAATAAAAAAGTCGTAAGTTGTTTCGATTTTTCTTGTCAGCTTATATTATATCCATAGATACACAAATTAAAGGTATATTCTTTGTTGCATGAACACTATCAGCTAAAGATGGATGAATTATCCAAAGTAATATTTGAATTATTCAAATCCCAGCAGTTGAGTCAGGTTGAATTATTCAAATCCCAGCAAAAATATCAAGAAAAGCAAGAGGAAAGACTTTTAGAAATTCAAAAGTTAATATTGGAGAAATTAAACAACAATCAGGAAAATGAGGGAAATTCTTCATATTCTAATAACACCATATTTAATTCGCTGGAAACTTTCAACTATGTACCAGACGAAGAAAAAACGTTTGAAGCGTACTTTAAATGATATGAAGATATTTTCTACACAGACTGTGAAAACTGGTCGAATTCAAGAAAAGTCAGTCTATTACTAAGAAAGCTAGGTACAGCAGAAGCTAGCAAATTTGTAGATTTTATTCTACCAAGAAGAACGAATGAATTGGAATTCTCGAAAAAAGTGAAATTGCTAAAGGAGCTGTTTGGAGCAAATATGTCGCTTTGGCATAAGCGATGGTTATGCATGAATGTCACTAAATCCGACGATCAGGATTACTTAACATATGAATCTATAGTGAATAGACATTGTAACAACTTCAGATTGGCAGAGATTACGGTGGAAGAATTTAAGTGTTTAATTTTTGCTCAAGGACTGGTATCCAGTAAGAGTGCCGAAATAAGACGTAGAGTTTTGTCTAAACTCGAATCTGAACAAAACCCTACCCTGAAAAAGTTAGCAGAGGAGTGTCAGCGGGCAGTAAGATGAAAGAAAAAGTCTCAAAAAATCGAAGAAGCTCGCATTGCTTATATTAAAAAAATAGAAAAACAGTCAAATTACCCATCAGAAAAAAATTGGAGTAAAAATTCGGCGTATTTTAAAAATAGACAAGAAAAATTAAATAAGAACGAGGATGAAAAAAAGGTTCCACCATATAATTGCAGACGCTGCAACGAAAGACACTGGGAGGTAAATTGTCCATATAGAAATAAGAAGTGTTTCGTGTGCCACAAGAAGGGACACAAAGAATCGTCTTGTAAAACGAAAAAATTCAATAGCCGAATTAGACAAACAAATTCGAATATCAAATCAGATAGAGATTTGAGGAAATATGTGACGACTGAAATATTTAAAAAGAATATCAAATTTCAACTCGATTCGGGTTCAGATTTAACAATAATGAGCTATAAAACATGGAAAATTTTAAAAAGGCCTACAATAATGAAGTCAACGAAACGCGCTCGAACGGTAACTGGAAAGGAAATTAACTTCGAAGGCGAGGTTGTACTTCCCATGAAATTGAACGGGATCGTTAAAAAAAATAAAAGTTTTCATTTTGAAAAATGGAGAAAACTTGATGGGTACAGATTTTATTGAAACATTCGAATTGTGTGATAAACCGTTAAACTCATTCTGCAGAAAAGTAGAAAGTAATACGCAAACAAGACAGGACATTAAAGATGAATTAAAGAAAAAGTTTCCGGAAACCTTCACACCTGGTCTTGGAAGATGTAACAAGTTTGAAGCTAAATTTGAATTAAAGGAAAATACTATGCCAATTTTTAAAAAGAAACGTAACGTGCCTTTCGCAAGTGTAGAGAAAATTAACGAAGAACTTGATAGGTTGGAAAAAATGGGAATTATTTCGAAAGTAGAATCTAATTCATGGGCTGCGCCGATTGTGTGCATTAAAAAGAAATCAAACCAAATCAGAATCTGTGTTGATTTTTCGACAGGGTTGAACTCGGTAATCAAGGACTACCATTAACCGTTACCGAGTCCGGAGGAGATTTTTAACAAGCTAAATGGTGGAGTTATATTTTCAAAAATCGACTTATCAGATGCCTATCTCCAAATTCCCACCGAAGAAGAATGTTCGAAGTTACTAGGGATAAACACGCATAGAGGGTTATTCAAGTACAACAGGATTCCTTTTGGTATTAAAGTGGCACCAGCCATTTTTCAACAAGCTATGGACGTCATGTTGAATGATTTAGACTTTGCGTGCGCCTACTTAGACGACATCATAGTAAGGAGCGAAACCGTCGACGAACATCGAGAGCATCTCAATTAAGTATTTAAAAAGATTCAGGACTTTGGATTTAAAGTCAAAGAGTCAAAGTGCGAATTTGGTTTGGAGGAAATTAAGTATTTAGGTCACATAATCAGCAAAAATGGCAGATGTCCAGATCCGGAAAGGTCCATTGCGATTAGAGACATGCCGACGCCCACTAATGTGGTGATGCTACAGAGTTTTCTGGGGCTCGCAAATTATTATCAAGCGTTCATTAAAGGAATGTACAATCTAAGAGCTCCGTTGAATGAACTACTAAAAAAAGACAAGGCATGGGAATGGACGGTAGAATGTCAGAAAGCCTTTGATAAAATAAAGAAAATGCTTGCCCATTACAATCCAAAACTTGATATTGTAGTGGCAAGTGACGCCAGTTCATACGGTATAGGAGCGTGTATTCAACACATAATGCCAGATGTTTCTAGAAAACCAATTGCTCATGCTTCGAGAACTTTACTCCCAGGAGAAAGAAGTTACTCACAGATAGAAAAAGAGACGCTGAGTATCATTTTTGCCATAACAAAATTTCACAGATACATTCACGGCAGACATTTTATTCTTGAAACGGATCATAAACCTCTGATCACTATTTTTGGTTCAAAGAAAGGGTTACCCGTTTATACGGCAAATAATCTGTTGAGATGGGGAACCATTCTTTTCAATTATGATTTTCACATAAAGCACCTATCATCCAAAAATATAATTCATGCGGATAGTTTATCAAGGCTCGTACCGAGTCAAGAAGAAAGATTCGAAGAATCAATTATTGCAAATATCAGAGCAGATTATGAGGTGAAAAGCATGGTAAACAACATTTTAAGAGAGCTACCGGTTACATCAAAGGAAATCAAAAAAGATGCTGAAAGCGATGATTTCATTTTAGAAATTAAAAGCAAAATCGTAGCAAATGATCAAAAAGTGCAGGAGATTTATTCAATTTGTGACGGATTTTTATTATATGGTGAGAGAATAGTAGTACCAAAAAAGTTGCAGAAAAGAATACTACGGGACTTTCATATGGGTCACCCGGGGGTAATAGAACAAAAAGCTTAATGCGAAGCTTTGTATATTGGAAAGGAATGGATGTGGATATCGCAAACATGGTTCATCGATGTAAAGGGTGTGCGTTAGCAGCTAAGGCACCACCTATAGTACACAAACCATGGGCCAAGACGGATCATCCGTGGACAAGATTACACATTGATTTCGCTGGTCCAGTAGAAGATTATTACTACTTAATAGTGGTAGATAGTTTTACAAAATGGCCGGAAGTACTACGCTGCAAAAAGCCTACGTCCAATACCTCAACAACTTTTTTGCAGGACCTATTTGCAAGTTTCGGTGTGCCAGAGTGTATTGTGAGTGACAATGGTACACAATTCACTTCTGAAGAATTTAAGGAATTTTGTGAGTTATTTCAAATTAACCACATAACGACGCCGCCGTATCATCCGAGGTCCAATGGACTCGCAGAACGATTTGTCGATACTTTAAAGCGCGCGCTGAAGAAAGCCTCAGGAGTTCAAACGGAATAGGCGCTTCAGCAATTCCTACAGGTATACAGAATTACGCCAAACCAGAGAACACACTCAAACATGGCACCAGCTGAACTAATGTTCGCTAGGAAAGTTAAGTCAGTGTTTGACAAGCTTTTGCCAGGAAAAAATAGAGTAAAGAATACTATGTATACAGCGAGAAAAAGATACTCTTCCGAGAGAAGGTGTTTTTCAAGTGCTACAAAAACAACGTTGAGTTTTGGGAGCGAGGCATAGTGGACAAGAGAATCCGAGAACTGATTTACATAATTAAAGGGCCGAAGAATACTCATAAAAGGCACCAGAACGAACTTAAAAAAAATGTTACGTTCTAGAGCATGAAGAGAGTATACCGGATGAGGAGGAAGATCCCGTTGATGTAATGTATGATATGTTTCAAGTAGAACCTCCGCAGAATACTCCTGAACCGAGAAGATCCGGTAGGAAACGAAAGTTCACGGAACCATTGGACGTGAATCCAAAACGAAAAAAATATTAAAAGTATGCAAATGCATCTACAAAGAAATAGCCATAATCATCAACCCATATAGGAAGCCAGTTTGAAATCCAAAAGGGATTCCAAGGCTTGGAAGCGGGGTGTTGTGGTAGGATCCACCTAATTTGCATAGTGGAGTACCGACCATATAAATATGGTTGGTACCGGGAAAAGAGAGGAATCAAGAGATCCAACCAGAGACTGCCCGACTGCGACTCAGTCAACACACATTCCAGGAACGGTCTTCCTAGGAATATACAAAAGACTATATGTAAATATTGTGTACACTTTTTTGTTTCAATACATTTTGTTCTAACTACATTTTGTGTTGCATTATTATTCCATGCATTAGTCAAGTATCAACAGTTATCTATTTGATTTTATCTCGGAAGTAAATCAAAATACTCAGTTAATCCATAATTTTAACTTTTGCAGTCATCAAACAAAAATAGACAAAAAGTGCATGCTGTTAAACGGAATCTAAATCCAATGCTGTTAACGTAAACGTGAAAGATTAAAAAGCTTTAATCAGCAAGCATATATCTTAATGCATCTGATCACCGTACTGCAAACGCAATTTTACCTTGCCTTTTTGACTTAATGCAAAATGGAATAACATACATTCTCAGGTCATGAACCTGAGATTAAAGAAATATTAATTATTTTCAAACGAAATTTTGCCATTGGTTGGAATAAAATGGTAAAAAAGTTTATTACGACATCACTATATCTCTCTCCTACACCCCAACCCTGCTTGGCTTGAAATACGTGCATCTATCACTACCAAGGCGATCCGTCAAAGAAGTGTTTCTTTCTTGCTGAGAAATATCCAATTGGGAACCGTAAAATGGATTGATACATCGTTTTGCAAGTTTTATTAGACGAACGCACGAACAGACAATCGATCGGTAGTTGGCGTGAGGCAAACCGTTAAAATTTCTCAAACAGTAAAAGAATGCGCGGCAAATGACAACTGTCAATTCTATCTGATTTTTAGAGCGATGGACACATATTAGAGACATTCGATTTGATAAAGAATCAAATTTCTCCATGGGATGAGTCGTGAGGTAAAGAGCCAATAGAAATACAAGCGATCATAATTTTAATGAATATAATCTGAGGAAAAAATGAAAAATACACAATATGTTCCTTTGTTATTTGGTGTTCGTAGACTTATTTCAAATGTAACAGCGTTGATGCATTACCAGAAAGAATATTCTAATTTCAGTCAATCCAATTCTACTTATATGCATTTATATTTAAATGTGCATATATAATTTAGATAGACGAAAAACATCAAAGAGCCATCTTCGCCTACTGTCTTTAGAACCATCTAACACGTTTTTATATTAACTCAGTTAATTGCAACAATTCGGCCAATGTGCCCCCCACCACCGACTTTCATCAGGTGTACATCAATTTGGGTAATCTACAAACAATTCTGAACTGAACCCTGTACTCGTTCCGCTTCTCGTGTCTAGGGTTATCAAGTAGTTCTTATTTTTATTTATTACTCTTCAGTTATTGTTCGTCCGTTTTCACTATCAACAACAAAGATAGCATATATATATATATATATATATATATATATATATATATATATATATATATATATATCTTCAAGAGTGCTGCAATAATACATCTACAGTAGCGCCCCAGCAAGAATTTCATAAAATTATGTGTCTTCCATTTTCTCTCTCACTCATCCACAAACAGACTCTTTCGCTGTATCACAGCTCATCAGTGTGGTTAGAAGTCCAGTTGCCTCTATTTAGGATCGAAACCCGGCTGAATTGTCGTCAGTTAGACTCTACCCCTAAGCTGTTAGCACATGGCTGGGATGAAGGTGAATTTAAGCGTATTTATTTTTAGATAAACGCATAGTGACTGAGAGAACTCGGTTCGCTTTACCGAAGAGTCTTGCATTATTAACAGAGATAGTCACTGTTTGCAAACTCACACTTCCTATCAAAGGAGCACAACCGAAATAAATTTTTCACGAGCGTATATATAGTCATCATCAGACAGACTGTTTCGCTGTATCACAGTTGATCAGTGTGGCCAGACGTCAGTTTTTATTTATTTATTAAATCGTATATTTACTTATTACCATCTACCGTCATGAATATGAATAAATATACTATTTAATAAATAAATAAACACATAGTATGTACTCAAATATGAGTATCCATTAAAAATAATGTTTAAAAAAAAATTAAGAATATGCCGGATTTAATCCATTTACTAAAAAACGGTTTACCCTAGGGGTGCATGTTCGATTCCTGCTGGTGAACTCTAACCTGATATCTCAAATATTCAAGCCGGTAGATGTGAATAAATAAGTGTTCCATAAAAATGAATCAGAGATCCCAATTTAAAGTTTTGTTGACTAAATTCATCACTCTGAACCTCAATGAGATCCATTTGCAATTCCTTTTGAACATTTATTTTAACATCAACATTAAAGAAATCTCTGAAAGTATTAAAACTGGCTTCTCTTGGTCTGATGTCATTAAATCTGGAGTTCATTTCTTTTTTATAGTTCATTTCCTTCCACAGCAAAACCATCATTACTTTGACCCGTGATTGGCTAGTGCGGTGAAATGGAAAGTATCACCAGTCCAGAGTCGATTATCCCAAATTTGAAGTTTTCTTATAATCTAGGTTATAACTAGGTTATTAAAAATATGTTTCGAGTTATTAGATTAGCATTAGGCTTGGAACGGTGGAGTAATGGATAGCGGCTCGGATTGAAGAATCGGAGATCCAAATTCAAATTCCAGTCGAATCCATTATATTCACTCACTCGCTATTATCCCTTGAATCGTCATCTCTATGGGTAAATAGCTGGACAGATCAGGTTCTATAGCCTTTGATGACAAAGAAGTCGCAACCTACTGCGGGAAAAATCTGTCTCGAATGATACATGATCACTTAAGCATCGGACATATCTGAGTTATTAGGGATTTGTAGCATCTTGCTCTGTTAGAAAAAAACTACGCCTAGCACAGCCTATGCTATGTTCAATTAGTTTATGTTGTAATTTTTTTATTATCTATACACCAAGGTATCTGAATTAATTGGACTTTAATACTTCACCATTCTGAATTCCAGTTTCATATCATATTTTCTGTTTGGAAAAATTTATCATACGACACGTGTTAGAAGATGTTGATATTTGTTCAAGATCATTCTTGTGTCAACTATGAATAGCTATATCAACAGTACAGCCTTCCTCATAATCAGTATACTGTTTTCTGAAGTGAAACGGGAAAACTGTTTTCTATTAGTATATCCCTCTAAAGAGTCTATGCTGAACTCTTCGGCCAAATATAAGATTAGTAGGAGAGAAGGACGTGAGGGAACAGTCGCATAGATTGTTGATCTGTCAAACTCTCTGCCTCGAGCAGAGAGAAAGTCAGACGAAACTTTGCCCTGCGGCAAAGTTTCGTCCGGGGAGGTAAACAGTCCCTGAACCCGTCTAGGCGTGTTCAAAGGAAATATTTTTGGCCGAGCCTACGGCCCCGGAGAAACCCACCTTGAACTGGGTGTTGTGCCACATACATTCCTTGGGGTGGGACTGTTAAATATAACAGTCGCATAGATTGTTCAACTGTCAAACTCTCTGCTGTGGCAGAGGCTTTGCCACAGGACAAAGTTTCGTGCGGGGAGGTAAATAGTCCCTGAACCCGTCTAGGCGGGTTCAAAGGGAATATTTTTGGCCGAGCTACGGACTCGGAGAAACCCACGTTAAACTGGGCCTTGTGTCACATACATTCCTTGTGGGGGGACTGTTAAATATAACAGTCGCATAGATTGTTCAACGATCAAACTCTCTGCCTTGGCATAGGCTTTGCCGCAGGACAAAGTTTCGTCCGGGGAGGTAGACAGTACCTGAACCCGTCAAGGCGGGTTCAAAGGAATATTTTTGGCCGAGCCTACGGGCTCAGAGAACCCACGGCACATACATCCCTCGTGGGGGGTGGGGCTGTTAAATATATCAGTCGAATAGATTGAAGGCTGGGTCAACAGACAGACATTCACTAGTCGTGTAATAATCTTCTGTTGTACTTACTGCTTATTATATGATATATCTGTAACACTTGTTTTGTTATTTCTTTAACGATTTACTTAGTCACAACAACTTGGCGACGAAGGATTCGAAGAAACGGACTTCACGTTAAATCATAAAAAAAATTGCTAGTGTCTGCAATAATCGTGAAGAAAGGAATTCTAATCAAACTACGACAAAAGGGTATCCAGTGTTAATTACAACACTGACAGTTAAAAAAAGAAACTCCTTAAAACAATAGGATTTCTACAAGTTGAATTCAGTGGTTGAGAAGAAGGTTGGTGAACCTTGTTATTTTTTCCATTCCAACAAGTCAGTAAAAGAGCTGTACAAGTTAAACAGTCTTATTGTTTTTGCTAATAGGGTAAAGTAAAAATTTACCCCCTCTCCCCCTTTTAAATTTTTCAGTAAAAGAATAGTACAAGTCAAAGAGACTTATTGTTGATTAAGAGGGTAAAGAGAAAAAATATTTCCCACTCTAATTTCTTAATTTTACATACCACCACAGTAAAATGGAGGAATTTAAAAGTGCAATGCTAGAGTTGATGAAACACCAACAGGAACAACAACTACTGTTGGAAAAGAAATATCAAGAAAGACAAGAGAAATTCCAACGAGAAGAAGCAGAATACCAGAAGAATTTTGAGGAATTGCACCTAGAAATTCAGGTTAAACAACAGAAACTGGAAGAAATACTCCTTTAAACACAGAATGAGCAAAATCACCTGTATAATATATCCATCAAAAGTCAAAATGAGGAAAGCAAAAACGCGTTCTTTCAAAATGCTATATGGAGTGTTATTGTAATTGTAAATTTCACGTTTGCACCTGAAGAAGAAATTACATTAGCTTCGTACTTTAAACGTTAGGAGGACTTATACAATACGGATTGTGCAAGTTGGGCTGACTATAAAAAATTCGTCTACTCCTCAGGAAATTAGGCACTGCAGAATATACTAAGTTTGTTAACTATAATTTGCCTAAGAAAACCAGCGACTTGAAATTTAAAGAAGTGGTTCAATCATTAACAGAACTGTTCAGTCCAAATAACATCATTGTTCCACATGCGTTGAAAATGCATGAATCTCACCCGCAAAGAAGACGAAGATTATACTACTTTCGCGAGTGTAGTCAATAAACACTGCGATGACTTCAAATTAGCAGAGTTAACCGCCAATAATTTGAAATACCTGATTTTCGTCCAGGGTTTGATTTCAGCGAAAGACGCCGAAAATCGTTGTAGGGTACTCAACAAGCTTGAAAACGAGCCCGACATTAATTTAAAGGAAGTTGCCGAAGATTTTCAACTTTTCGTTAGATGAGAGAGGATTCAAAAAACATTGAACAGAGTGGCGTGGATCACATTAAAAGAATACGACGAAGAAAAATTAAAAAGTGTCAACTAAAAAGTAACAAAGTTACTTTGCTGTCAAGACAATGTTTCGAGTGTGGTCAGTTGCATAGAGATTGTGCTTTTAAAGATAAAAAATGTTTTAATTGCAATAAATTGGGACACAAAATTCTCACTGCATGATGAAGAACAAGATAAAATTTTTTGTAAAAATTACCAAGTCTCATAAATCAGAAAGTCGTAACATTAGGACATATATTGAAGTGCAATTATTTAACAAAAAATATAAGGCTTCAGGTTCAGACTTATCCATAATTAATTATCAAACATGGAAAAAACTAGTTAAGCCTGGTAGCTAAATGTGTAACTAGCGACCCTATTAAGTTTATGGGCGAACCTATAACGAACGTGTCATTCAAATGTAAAACTTTAAAACTAAAGGCGTATATTATGAAGAATACAGGTAATTTGTTCGGGACTGATTGGTTAGAACAGTTTCAATTTTGGAACATGCCTATTAACTAATTACGACAAAATTCGAAAATCTGACTAAGGTGGCAAAAAGTTGAAAGGTGGACATCAAAAAAAAATACCGATGTTTTCAGTGGAAAGAAAATGCACAAAATGTCTGATAAATTTGAGGTAAAACCAGATGTAAACCCAGTTTTTGAGAAAAAAACATTACATTATATTTGCCTCGTTAAATCAAATTGACTAGGAGTTGAATCGACTTGAGGAAATGGGAGATCTACCAAAGTGAATGGGCATCTCCTACAGTTTATATTTTAAAAAAGAGCAAAGAAATTCGTGTATCTGCTGACTTCTCTACGGGGCTGAACAGCACCCTAAAGGGTCACCATTATCCCCTTACAAGTCGAGAGGAGTTATTCGTTTCGCTTAGTGGAGGAAAATATTTTTCTAAGATTGACTTAAGCGACGCATATCTACAAATATCCTTAGACGAGGAATACTCGAAGCTCCTTTGCATAAACACCCACAAGAGTTTATACAAATTTTAAGACTTCCGTCCGGGGTTAAGGCTGCTATTTTCATTTTTAACAAGTCATAAACTAATGGCAAATGATCTAGATTTTGTGGTGGCCCATCTCGATGACGTCCTAATGAAAAGCGAGAACATCGAGGAACACAAATTGCACGTCTGACAGGTGTTTATGAGAATGAAGGATTACGGATTCAAATTAAAAGACGGGAAGTATGAGTTTTTCTTAGATAGTATTAAATATTTGGGGTAAATAATTGACAAAGACGGAAGACGTCTTCACCCAGATAAGGAAAAGGCAATAAAGAATATGCCAGCACCAGAAAATGTGTCGGCTATTCAAAGTTTTTTTGTTTGTTTAGGTCTTGCCAATTATTACAAGGTTTTTGTCCCAAGAAGGCACAGTTTGAGAGCTCCACTTAATGAATTATTGAGAAAAGATAGAGTGGGACTGGACAACCAAATGCCAGGAAGCATTTGAGAAAATAAAGGAGGTCCTTACATCAGATCTGTTCCTGACTCATTACGATCCAAATCTTGACATTGTAGCCAGCTATACTAGCTCCTACGGCATCGGGGCTTGCATTTTATACAAGTTAAATAATGGATCGGTAAAGCCAATCGCCCATACATCTAGGACGCTATTACCAACTGAATGGGGTTACTCGCAAATAGAAAAGGAAGCCCTAGGAATCATTTTTGCGGTGACTAAATTTCATAGATTCATTCATGGAAAGTACTTTTTGTTGCAAATAGACAATCGCCCACTCCTTACTATCTATGGATCAAAAAAGGGTCTGCATACACATAATGCTAATAGACTCCAAAAATGGTGAATCATTCTCCTCAATTATAACTACAAAATAGAGTTTCGCCTATCCACTAAAATTTGTCATGCAGACGGCATGTCTAGAATGATTCCCTGGAAGACAGTCATTGCTACCATAAGAAATAAAAAGTACCTTGTGTAATATCGTCATTATAATTTACCATTAAACTTATTCAATTTTTCATTATTTAAGAATAATGAATAGAGACTTTAATAAAAAGAAAGACTGTTATTAACACGTAAAATGTTTGTCTCAAAAAATGTGAACGTAATTCCTGTATATACCATATTTAAAATGGTTCTTTGTGAATTTGTTTGCGGAAAATGGTTAATTTGGTTGAATAAAAATATTGTGTGGGAATTATATAAAATAAAACTCCATACTTAGTCAGTCTGAGAAGAGGGGTGTTATTTTATTCTCCCTCTAAAGAGTCTATGTTGGACTCATACGCCTACTATAAGATTAGTAGGAGAGGATGCCTTGCAGAGACAGTCGGATAGATTCCGCGCTAGTTTATTCGATACACTCTCACTAAGCGTGTAATACTCTTCTGGTGAACTTATTGTTTAATATACAATATATCTGCAACACTTGTTTGGCTATTTCTTTAAGCATTTACTTGGTCATGACAATATCAACTCATTCCATGGAACCGGAGCCGAAAAACAGATTCTGATGGATCAGAATAGAATATCTCTCTCGATGTGGTCATATGCTTCTATGAGGATCACATAGCTGGTATACAGATTTGTATTCGATACGTATGTGATCTGATGTAGGTGTCCGATAACATGTCATCTTTGCATCTATTACTACAACAAAGCCAAGGCAGAATTGTTTGCATTTAAGATTCATATATTGGTGACTGTCGAATTAGTAAAAATTTTTAATATGCGCGCAACATAATGAATCCAATTGAGTTACCTCAGTAGTTGCGAGGATGCTCACGATTACCTTTTTATATCTACATCGCATTAATACTTGATGTACCACACTGCATTTGGATGTACTTTTGATTCCGAAAATCACATGAAAATGAATAACTATTTTTAAATTCGAGTGTAGGTATACTACTTTCAATAAACAGTCAAAGATTTGGCGATGAATTGAAACAAGTTACTATTTCTTTGGTAATAATGATCAACGTTGGCAATACAATGAAATGTGTGCATATTTATGCTACACCCAACAAAAACCCTAATTAGAAATCAGTCTTAATTTTCACAGGAAAAAGTATATTTTAATATTTTTATTGCGTTGATAAATAGCGTAAACATAAAGGACACACTGATAGCACAACTTAAGCTGGTGAGTTTTTTCAATATTAAATTATATAAGAAAGTTTCAATTTCTTGGTAAGCAATAATTGTTTACGCCTACACATATTTCTGTTAATGGACTGAAATCTATTATTTCATATATTTATTATCAATGTTCTGTAACAGCATAAGCGCCAAAATTTGAAATCAACGCCTCAAAGTTTATGTGTGAGTTTTTTTTGTTCTATTCACTTTCACACTTATGAACTTCAAAAATCCTATTTTCATACCACGACAGTTATGGCTTAAATATCAGCGTAAACCGGCTTCTCCAACCCGCGGTTGCAGCCTTTGTAGGAAAAGTGAAACCATGAATCTTAAAATTGTGTATTAAACCATTCTGCTATATTTGTCCAGTAGTGAAGCTAATTTACAGATAAAGAAATACCAGCTGTGGAGAGTCTTTTTTAACCTACGATTTGAAATGACTAAATAAAGAATTATTAAATGATTTTAATAGTTAATTTTTCAGTGCGTTTATGCATTTACATACAAACCCACACAAATATATAAACTTGAAGATACCATAATACATACAGTTATACGCATTGTCGAATAACCAAACATGTACTAAAGTATACATTTATTACCATCACCTCGAAACAACTAGATATATACTTATTGTCTTATTGATGCTGTGTTTAAAAATATTTCATACATTTTTCGAAAATTAATTTGACATTATTTTGTTTTGGAAATAATTCTTGTAGTTTAGCATTCCTCAGACCCTTTACAAAACGCGACAATTTTTGAATTTTAGCATATTGATTTTTATCGATTTAGAAGAGGTGTGTTATTCATAAAATATATACCTCGTAAAATCAATCCCTGACGCTTTAAATAATTACTTGGACTTAGCTGTTCAATGTACCAAAAGATACTTTTCCTTTCTTTTTACCAAAAAGATTTCCTTTAAATAAAGAACAAATATACATTTTTAATAAAAGAACAACTTACATAAATTAATACAAATATAAATCCCATTGTTGTTAATTTCGGATAAATAATTACTCTTGTCTAATTTCTGTGCATGACATTCCGAAAGAATTCCTGTAATTTTTTTTCGAATAATTTTTTAAATTCAGAAAATTAAAAAAAAAGTTCAGTGATATAAGGACAGTTTCAAACATGTCATTTGTAAATAAGAGCTAAGTCCAATATAAAAAGTCATGGATCACTTTTACACTGTGTCGATATTATGAAGAACGATATTGATCTTTTATCGATTTAGAAAGGGGCTTTCTAAATCGATAAAAGATCAATATTTTCGTTTTGATAAATGCTGTGACTTGAGGAAAATCTAACCTACAAAAATATTCCCTATTTTTTAAGGATTGGACATATCTATCAAAATAGGGCAAACAGAGAGGGAGAGGGGGAGAGAGATGAGAGAGAGAGGGGGGAAAGAAAGAAAGAAAGAAAAAAGAGGAATAAACTAAAGTAGGCAGGAAGAGATTGAGATATATAGGTACGAATATAGATAGATAATTATATATATATATATATATATATATATATATATATATATATATAGACAGAGAGAGAGAGAGAGAGAGAGAGAGAGAGAGAGAGAGAGAAATAAACTAATTGTTGTGGTAGGATCCACCTAATTTGCATAGTGGAGTACCGACCATATAAATATGGTTGGTACCGGGGAGGAATCGAGAGATTCAACGTGAGACTCTCGAGTTCCGTCCTCCGTCTTGTTCGGACTTTTTTCTGACCGGCTGCGTTGGGTGTTTGTGATTGTGTGCTTTGTTTTACTGTGTGACGAGAATTTTTTGCCCACGAGGATTTGATTGAAGTGATTTACGAACTTTCTTGCTTGACGAACTTTATTCGAACCCACCAAGTCATTTTTCTGTTAAGTTATTGTTTAAGTTTTATTTTTTATTTTTTCCATTTCTTTTGTTTGTTTTAATTATTTTTTCTGGGCTTCGGCCCTTATTTTTTATTTTTTATTTTAGTCCAGTTTGACAAAGTCTTACCGGACGACTGTGTTTTTTTTATTTATTTCTGTTTATTTCTTAATACAGTTTAAGACAAGAGAGAAAAAAAAAGAAAGGTTTGTTTTTTATTTCCTTTTTTATTTTGTACATTTTTTATTTTTATTTTTTCTAATTAGCGACTCCGGTCGCAATCGTTTTTTGTTTAACTACTTTATTTTATTTTATTTTTTTTTTTTTTTTTGGTTGCACACCAAACTTTTTTATTTCTTTTTTTTCTTGTACATCTTATTTGAATTTTTGACAAAAAAAGAGGAGTTGTCTGTTTTTTCCTTTTATTTTCGGCTGCCTTTGGGCGCCATTTTTATTCGTTTTAAAAAAAGAGTCTTACCTGTCTTTTTATTTCTTTCAGTTGATCTAGTTTTGTCCTTAATTTTACTTTACTTTTAGTTATACCAGTTTATTTATTTTTAAAGCTTATTGTCTTTTGTATTTTTTATTTCCTGGGTTATCAGATTTTTATTTTTTTTATTGCCTTCCCCCAACTCCTTTCCATTCTAAATAGACACCCGTAAGTGGAAGTCTCCACACTTTAACATCATGGCCGACGATGCCAATCGGTCTAAGGTTAAAAAAGACCTTTTCGGGGCGGTTGCTAAGGCCGACCCGCCAGATAAATCTATTAAAAAACGGGCAAATGCTGCCCAAAATTTAGATGACCGTACAAAGGATGCGAGTAGCTCAAAAAAAAGGAGAGACCAGGCAGGTCTCAAGTCAAAATAATGAGGTGCCAAAAGAGGCTCAAACTAAGACTGCCGAGGAATTGCCCTCCTGCTGGAAGTCCGCCCCAAGTTGCATTTTGAACATGGCGGATTTCTTGGAAAAGGCAAAAGGTTATGCTCACCTTGTTAATATAGATGACCAAGAGCTCGATGTGTTCGCAAAAAGAATGGTGAACGTTTTCGTGGTAGACAAAAAGACTCGTAAAATTTGTCGCTCCTCGAAAGACATAGTGATTAAATCACTTTTGTCCCTGGGGATAAAACCCCAAAGAGTTATTAAGGGTACTGGGTTTTTCATGTGGGACATTCTGCTATCCACCCCAGAAGATTGTCTGGCTATGGCTAAAAAAGAACTAATAACCAAGGATCTAATTTTAAGAACAGAGTACGAAGGCCGTAGGAGGACCAGGGTGGCCGTTTTTGAGGTTCCTCCTCAAATTTCGGGAGAGCACCTGGCTGCATTTTTTATGCAGTACGGCCAAATTTTAGGGGCTCTCTCCGACAATTTGAACGGGGATGGACTTTTGATATAATGCTCGATCAGAAGGCCTTCAAGTCCGTCCCCAACTGTTTGGTGTTTGGCGACCGGAAAATGTCGGTCACAGTGACCGGTAGGAAACCAACTTGTAGGAGGTGTGGAGAGACTGGTCACCTTTCCTCCTCCTGCCCAGGGAAGAAGGCCCCTGGAGTTCCGGTAGCAGGCCACCAAAATCCCCCCTTGGCCGAGAAGGTAAAATCCGCGGCGCCTGTAGTGGGCCTAGCTGCGAGGCGGACCGGTGCGGAAAATCCCTCGGTTGGGTCCGTAACCACATTACCCCCTGAACCGATGCCTTCTACAAGTGTGGATAAGGAGAAGGATGAGGGGGAATGGCGTCTCGTAGTTAGGGGCAAGGGGAAGACCCAAACAGCGGTTCCTCAGTCCCATCATGACCCCAGGGACAATATAACCTACAGCCCCATTCCCTCTACCAGCTCTGAGGGCGACACCTCGGCATCTTATGAAAAAAGCGCCACTGAAGCTGAAAAGTTGAATGAGCCAAGCTGGCAAAAGATACTGGATCTGAAAAAACTAAAAGAAAAGCTGGAGGCGAAGCGGGGGAAAAATAAAAAATCGCTGGGGGCACCGGGCCCCCTATCCTCTGCCCCGTCTTCCCCTTCATCAAATAAAAAAAATATTTGCGAAACCAGCTCCACCAAAATCACTGTCAAACTCACCAATTAAAACTTTTCATTCCTCAAAACCTTCTCCTGTGAGGACACCTTCTGGCATGACACCCTCCACTACACCTAAAGACACGCCCATTTCGACACCCATTCAGTCCCCACAGAAGAAAAGGTTCATAAGCCCAGATTCGCAGGTTGCTACCGAGAAAACAAAGAAGAAAATTAAACCACCATATCTACCAGGGGAACACGTCTCCCGCGTATCCCGGGAACAGGCCGAAAGGGTCTTCGGGCAAACAAAAAACCCGAAGCCCTTAAAAATACTGTGGAATTTCTGACGCATCAGTGGTGTTGATGTGGAGGTGCCGGAAAATTTTAAGAAGGCCCGAACTCTGCTAACCGTCGTCAGAACTGGCCGGGGTACGCGGGAGATATGGGGCATGATAGAGGAGTTAAAGGCCTCCTTGAAAGCGGTGCTCCCAGCTGCCGTTCTTGTGGAAGAAAACCTAGATGAAACAAAGCAATATAAAGGGAGGGTCCCTCTTTTTGTTCACCCATCCCTTAAGCTAACGTATCCTGCGGACATCGGTGGCTTGTCTCAGGATGATACGCTCGATACTGAGATGATGTCTGGTTCGATGGGACAGGCTGTCGGTGTCCTCACCCCGGCCATGTTCTATCCTGAAGGACAACCCTAATCGGCTTCACAACGGCACTCTGGTTAGCTAGTTTAAATGTCCGGGGCCTGAGGTCCGAGTCTCGCAGGGCGAGGCTCTCTCGTGACCTTCAGCACCTCGGAGTGAATGTATGTTGTATACAAGAGACCCGTTTTTCTTCTCATGATCGTGAGGACATACTGTCTAAGGGGTTCGCCCTTTATTTAGCCTGTTTTGATGGTCGTTCGCGGGGTGTCTCTTGGCTAGTGAGCAAGTCTTTGAAGGCTGCTTGTACCCTTATCTTCGCGGATCCGGCGGGCAGACTTTGCGTGCTGGATGTTACCATAAAATATAGGGTTCTACGTCTTATTGGGGTTTATGCGCCCAATACCCATTCCGAGCGGCCTGCTTTGTTTCGGCAGATCGCGCCGTTCTTGACGACGTCTCGTCGGGTAGTTTTAGCGGGGGATTGGAATGCCGTCCTTGACCCCGATATAGATCGTATAGGGCAAAAACAAGGTACTAACAACCCGGATGTGAAACCATTTCGGGACTTTAACGATGGGTTTGATCTTGTCGATAAGTTCCGAAATGAACACCCTCGGGAGGTAGCACGGACTTGGACAACTCGGCTCCTTGGACGCTTGCGAGCTACCTGGACCGAGTCTTAGTTAGGAGAGGGCTCTTAGGGTGTCCAAGTTTCCATTACATGGTTTATACGGATCATAGGCTTGTCCGGGTCCGTGTAAACTTAGATAAGCCTAAGGTTAGGTTGGCTGGTTACTGGAAATTGAACTGTTCACTATTTAGTGAGCAGAATTTCCGGGACCAGCTTTTACTAATGATACAAAGGGAATTGCGGTTGTGGGAAATGCCTGGTGGGGAAATCTTAAATCTAAAATTCGAACGTTTGCTGCCGATTTTAGTCGTCGACTCAATCTAGATAGATTAGCGGCGCAAACGGTTTTAGAAGATAAAGTTGATCGGGCTGTGAAATCCCGTGTTAGTGGGGATATAGCTTTAGCTAAGGCAGAGTTGTCCTCCTTGCTTATCAAGAAGGATCAAGCTCTGGTAGTAAGGGCTAGGTTAAAAAGAATGTCTTCTGAGGCAACGAATATGGCCGCTGAACTGCGTGCAGAGGAGAATCGAAACGCATATAGGCGACATATAGCGTGCTTCACATTGCCGGATAAGCGAACCGTGGCTACAAACGCGGGCATATGTGAGGTTTTTCGGGATTACTTTCAGGAACTTTTCACCAGGGAGCCCGGCCTGAGCTCTGCTCAGTTCGACGCCTATTAGCTGACTTTCCCTGCCTCAAGGCAACTGCAGTGGCTAGGTGCGAGGGTCCCATTACAGAGTCGGAAATCTGGGAAGCGCTGAAGCAGGTTGGCCTGGATAAGTCTCCGGGATTAGATGGTCTTCCCTACGAAGTTTACTTGAGGATGTCGAACGTTTTTGTTCCTTTTCTGGAGCTGATTTTCAACCACTGGATGGGGTCTTTACCTCAACGCTTCACCAGGGGTGTGACAAGTTTCTGCGTAAGGACAAGAACGGTGGGCATGGGTTAGGGAACTTTCGCCCTTTAACGATGTTAAATACTGACTTAAAGATTTTGGCGAAGATCTTAGCCAACCGTTTGCAGCTTGTCCTGTCTAGTCTGATTGGCCCTGAACAGACTTGTGCTGTGAAGGGAAGGACTATTCAGGATAACCTTCATATGGTACGCTTGATCTTAGAACAAGTCGACAGTGAAGCCGCGCTGATTAATTTAGATCAGTCCAAGGCCTTCGATAGGGTTGACCATCGATTTCTGGAGGCTGTCCTTTCGGCGACCAGTTTCGGAGCCGACTTTCGCTCCTGGATCCAACTTTTGTATGCGACCCCCGGTGCGCTGGTGGAAGTGAATGGGGTAAGATCGAAGCCTTTCGTATTGTCTCGCTCCATTCGTCAAGGTTGTCCGCTCTCGCCTCTGCTGTACGTTCTTGCGTTGAAACCATTCCTTCGCAAGTTAAAGGCGAATCCGGTCCTGCACGGAATTTCCCTGCCTGGGGCTTCCACCTCAGCCAGGTATTCTGCCTATGCTCACGACGTTTCGGTTCTTGTGTCGAGCAGAGCCGAGATTGACGAAGTCAGCAAAGAGATCAGTGGGTATGAGATGGTGACAGGGGCCAAGATCAACCGCGATAAGTCTGTGGGCTTGCGGTTGGGTGCGTGGAAGGGAGTTTCTCTTCCCGGACCTTTCCTCTGGACGGATGGGCCGATCAAGATACTAGACGTCTGGTTCGGTCCTAATCTCCAGTTGGAAATGAATTGGTCGGAGGTACAAGGGAAGGCCGAGATCGTGGTTAATCTGTGTTCTCGGAGGAGACTTTCCCTGAAGGGAAGTGCGGAGGTATGTGTTTCACACATATATCCGATTCTCCTGTACCGACTATCTGTGCTTCCACTCCCGTATGCCAGACTAATGTCATTAGTACGGACCTTGTTCTCTTTCTTGTGGAGAGACGACGGGTGGCCTCTCCGACGCCCAGGCGTTGTCTCGTAAGGCATTGTATCGATTGTTAGTTAGGGGGTCCGTTCAAGATGATCTGATCGACGAGCTCGGTCGATATGGCCTTGGGCGCCTGGTTTGAAATGTCTCAATAATGATGAGGCATCACTCACCTGGCTGATGATTCGTGGGGCCCTCTGGGTCGGCAAGAGACTTTGTTCAGCAGGCTTGGAGAAATATCCAAACTGTCGTCGCTGTACTGGGGAAGTCGAGACCATTGGTCACGCTTTCTTTCAGTGCAAGACGGTTGTGCCGTTGTGCAAGTTTGTTGAAGGCCTCATGTTTCGCATGCTGCAGGGAAAGTTTTTTGTCCTGGAAGCCAGTTCTGTTTGTAGCAATGTGGTGCCGCAATTGACGAAGGCTGAACACTATGTGTTCTGTTGCTTACTAGGTGTTATGAGAGTCGTGATTTCGACGACGCGTCAGAAGGGATTCCATGAGGGCGAGAAGTTCACCTCTTCCCAACTGATCTTGTTCTTTAAGCATCAGCTTAAAGTCAAGATTAGGACGGAAAGGCGGCGGCTCACCTCATCCGAATTTGGTAAAAGGTGGGTGAATCTTGCGCGAATGTGTAGAGTAAAAGGGGCTGACCTAGAGTGGCATTTGGATGTCGGTTAGGTACAGAATTTTGTCCTAACAGGGTTGAACAGAGGCAATGCGCATTGGTCCCTTTTATTTATGTCCCTATTTTTCTTTTGTTTAATTCCCCATCCCGTCTCTCTTTAAGGTTGTCAGTGATATCAGTTCTCTGGTGGATGCGGGGCGCCTTTCGTTTCGTGTGTGTGATTTTTCGTATTTGTTGTTGTGTATGAATGTGTGTGTGTCTGTGTGAATGCTTCGAGGAATTAATGTTTTTTCTTATTTTTCTTAGTCCCGCATTGATTTCGTCTAGTTAACTGATGTTGCTGCCACATTTATGGTTTGTGGGTTTTTTTATTACTAACACAATTTTGTTTAGTTTTATTGTAAAAATCATATTGTATATATCCATTTGGGGATCTTTTTAAAAATTGTTATTTTATGACCCTCCCCCCCACGAACACTATTAGTACATAAGGAGATTAGTTAGGTTTTCATAGAGAATTTGAGGTATTATGGTGGACGCAGTAAGAAAGGTAGGAGTGAATGCGTTGTTTTGGTGATTGGATTATTGTTGGTATATTTAGGTCAGTGTCTGCGACTAGCTAAGTTTAGAATTAAGACAGAAGAAGACCGTCCTCCCCCATCCCCCTTTTTAGGCCTTGTGCCACATTTTATACTGTTTTGTATAAATAAATATTGAGATTGAACCAGAGACTCTGCCCGACAGAGACTCTGCCCGACACTGGTCACATAGTATACACTCACTAGTACTGTTGGTTTTTCTGCAAGTGTTTGAACGAGAGAACGGTTGAGTTAAGTTTCATTTTTATTTGTTAAATACTTTTGAATCCTTTTTTCAGTTTTTCTTTTTTTTTAATTGTTCACATATTTGTGCTTTTTATTTGGTTCTCCTTTATTTTCATTCCTGTATTTTTCCCTTCCCCCCGACGCCTTTGTTTGCAGTATATTTTTGGTTTTGATTTGAATCAGTTTTGTTTTTGGTTGTCCACGTTTTTCTTTAATTTTATTTTGTTTGTATCGGACATTTTTTGCAAGGATTATATTAAAAAAAAAAGAAAAAAAAGTGGGGATTGAGTCGTCGTGGTGGTCGCTGCGGCCATCATGAACGGCGAAGGCGAGTGGGACACGTCACTGCCGGATTTTGAGTTACCGCCACTCCCACCTCCATCGCCGGTGTCCACAAAACCGCCGGTGATTAGAAACAATGCCGTACCTAGCAAATCGGCCTGGAAGGAAACCAGGCCGAAAAAGAAAAAAGACAATGAATACTATGCAGAATTGCAAAAAGTATTTGACCAGTACACTAAGGGCACCGAGCTTCTCACCATTAAACCAGCCTTAGACGCAGTGGAAGCAAGAACAATTTCCCTGCTGACAACGGATGTTAAAAGTCGGAATCTAATCGGTGTCAGCAGGGAAACGATGGAGGAAGCTTTAAAAAGCTTGAAGATAGAGCCCAAAATCCTGGCCAGGAGGTCGAGGGTAGTGTGGGACTTACTCTTGACATCGGAGCAGGAAGCGAAGAAGCTGGCAGGAAACATACTGACATCCAAGACTCTTCGCTTACAGACTGAATATATGGGCACCCGTAGAACAAAAGTAACCGTTCATGGGGTGCCCATAGACATCACAGAAGATAGAATGGGGGCCTTCTTTTCCCTATACGGCAAAATAGAGGAAGTCTATAGCGTGAAAAGCAAGGCCGGCATAGCAACAGGAGACATTGTGATTGAAATCACTCTGGGACGTCAGGGTTTTAGGAACATCCCGAACGTGCTGACGTGCAGACAGAAGAGGATCCTGGTTGTGGTGGAAGGCAGAAAGCCCTTCTGTCGGGCATGCGGCGTACTGGGGCACATGGCAAAGGCGTGCCCCAGCAAGAAGGTAATGCCACAACCAGAACCTACCATAGCAGCGACAGCAGCAAAGTCAATAGGGACTGTCACCATAACAGTCGAGGCCGACAAACCCACAGGTGATGGCTGGAAAGAGATGGTGGCGAAGAGTCGAAAATCCAAAGTAAGCCCCCTGAAAGAGGCTCCACCAAAGATGCAGCAACAACTCAAAGAGCAGACGGACAAAGGACAGGCAATGGAGCAAAAACGAGTGGAAAAAGATAAGCAGCCGCAACCACTTGTGGAGAAGCCTGACAAAGAACAGGCAATGGAACAGGAAAAGAAGCAGCGGCAACCACTTGTGGAGAAGCCGGACAAAGATAAGGCAAGGGAGCAGGAAAAAGAGCAACCACAACCTAAGCAGCAAGAGACGAAGATGGTGGTGGAAGAAGTTCCTCCAATGCAGTCCTCCTCTCTAAAGAGGAACAGAGAAGAGGACGAGGAAGAAACTCCGTCCAAGAAGCACACATCCGAAAAGAGAATGGGGAGGAGCCAGGATATACCCAGATGCGTCTCTACACCGGCAACTCCAGAAAGACTATTTGATGTGCCCATACCCGGAGTCTCCCCGCTTCACTGTCTCGATTCCCTCGCCCTCCTGCCTCTCCCTCTTCCGCACAATCAATCACCCCCATACTGTCGGACTCGTCCCCTATCCATCCAGCCACCCCCTCCTCGAAATGCCCGGATAATGTTAAGAAGAAAAAAAAAAGAGAAGGCACTGTTCGGAAAAAGGGAGGACATATGTAAAATAGATAGGGGCGAGCTGGAGACTAACCTCTCTTCCCGCAAAAAATCCCTTCTGGGTCCTCTGTTTAAGCTTTCCTCTGTTGACGGTAAGACCGTGGAGGATCCACAAAATTTTCCAGGGGCCCCAGGTGTTATTGCCCTGAGAAGCGCCTAAAGGTATGGACCCATATGTTCGAAGCAAGAAAAGCATTCTCAGGGCTGAGATTGGTGGAGTTCGGCTCCCCCGATCTTATCAAATTGCACAGCTTCTGTGCAGGGAGGGTCCCGGTACGTCTCCACCCCTCGTTATACAGGGCCCTAAAATTAACTTACCCTACGGACGTCGGCGGAATTGTCCAGGGTAGTCGCATGACGACAGAATTAGGAACGGGGAACATCGGACAATCCGTAGGGGTCCTTTCCCCTGCAGATTTCCGCCCCGTAAGTGAATAGGTTAATTCTGTCTTTTATATTTTACAGGACTTAGAAGATGGAAATGAAGATAGCAACTTTGAATGTGAGGTGCTTAAGGGATCGAGGTAAGGCTGCCCGCCTGCTCCGGGACCTTCTGTCCCTTGATGTAGATGTCGCCGCGATAGAAGAGAACCCACTTTGTTCGCAGTTCCGATGCGTGTGTGCTGGAGGATGACTTTGTCGTCTATTCAGCATATAGGGACCGTTTTGCCAGAGGAGTTTCTTTGCTTGGCAGGCGTACTCTTGATGCCAAGGTGGACCTTGTGCATACCGATGCCGAGGGCCGGTTGATCGTGGCCGATATTGCCGTGAAAAGTGGTTCGTTCCGTGTCGTTGTGGTTTATGCGCCCAACGATCGGGAGGAGCGGGTCTCGTTTTTTCGGCGGTTGGGGCCGTTCCTAGTGGATTCAACGCGCCTAGTTTTAATGGGGGACTGGAATGCCATCCTGGACCCCAAGTTAGACAGAGGGCGGGGAGCTAGCGGGAGAAGGGGCGATCGTAGCCTGGTTGATCTGATCGACGATTATGGGCTCGTCAATAGATACCGGGTCGATCATCCCGGGGGAAAAATGTGGACGTGGGATCTTAATTGGCCTTTTCACAAGGTAGTTAGCTACCTTGACAGAATGTTAGTTAGAAGAGCCGGCATAGATCAACTAGATTGCCCTACGTTTCACTGGGTAGGCTATTCGGACCACAAACTCGTTTGTGCCTGGGTGGCGTTAGACAATAGGCCTTGAATGGCTGGGTACTGGAAGTTCAATCTGTCCTTACTGGAAAGGGAGGACTTCCGGGAACAGCTAATTAAACTAGTGCAGCGGGAGCTAGTGGGGTCGGTTATCGGGAATAGGTGGTGGGAAAACCTTAAATGTAGGATTAGGTCCTTCACCACTGATTTCAGCAAACGGCTCGCTCTAGATAGAGCTGATAAGGTGAAGACACTTAAGTCTAGTTATTCCCTAAAGAGGCCCTGGATCGTTCGAATAGCGAGCGGTACATGGGCCAGGTAATTAGACATAAGTTAAGCAAGATGTCTTCCGAAGCTGTGAATTTGGGCGCAGATCTGCGCAGGGAAGAGGTCCGTCGAGTTGGCGTTCGTTACAGTCGTGAGGTCATATCCCCGGAGGGGCGTACTTTTCGGGCGACTGATGACATGTGCGAGGCGTTTCGGAGCCATTTCGAGAGCCAAGGAGCCTGGTCTCCGTGAGGAGGAGTTTCGCAGCTATTTGGCTGACTATCCTCGGCTTTCGCCGACTGAAGCGGCTTTCGCCGACTGAAGTGGCTAGCTGCGAGGGAGAGATCACGGAGGGCGAAGTCTACGCGGTATTGAAGAAGGTCGGCAGAGGCAAGTCGCCCGGTCTGGATGGTTTTCCCTATGAATTGTACTTGACTGCAGTGTTCAACAACTGGTTTCGGTCGGGGTCCATCCCCAACCGGATCACCAGGGGCGTGATAACTCTGTTGAAAAAGGGCAAAGGTGGTGAGGGGGGAAGGTAGATGATTACAGGCCCATAACTCTGCTAAACACAGAGTTAAAGATTATGGCCAAGATCCTACAGGAGCATTTGCAGTCAGTTGCCGAGTCTCTGTTGGGACCTGATCAGACTTGTTCTGTGAGGGGCCGAACAATTCAGAGCAACCTGCATCTGATCCGCACGATCATAGAGGGTGTAAAAGACGACGAGGAAGCCGCGCTGATCAATTTGGATCAGTCCAAGGCATTTGATAGGGTCGACCATCGCTACCTTGCTACTGTCCTGCAGGCCGCTGGATTCGCACCCAACTTCTGCCGCTGGATTAGCCTCCTGTATCGCTCCCCCAGTGCTGTGATACAGGTGAACGGAAGGTTGTCGGACGCGTTCGTGCTGTCTAGGTCGGTTCGTCAGGGTTGTCCGCTGTCGCCTCTCCTTTATGCTTTGGCGTTGGAACCTCACCTTCGCGGGCTGAAGGACGAGACCGGCAGCCCCGCCCTACGTGGAATTGCCGTTCCTGGAGGGTCTCGAGCCAGGGTTTCCGCGTACGCCGAGGACGTATCTGCTTTCGTGTCGTCCCGCAGCGACATTGAGGCGGTACAGAAGGCGCTTGATCGGTACGAGAAGGTGACAGGGGCCAAGATAAACCGCGACAAGTCGTCCGGCTTGCGGTTAGGTGTTAGGGGGTTGCTCTTCCGGGCCGCTTCGGTTGGACGGACAGTCCTGTCCGCATTCTTGGAGTGTGGTTCGGGCCTGACCTCCAACTGGAGAAGAATTGGTCTGAAGTACGAGCAAAGGTCGATTCTGCCGGTCAGACTTGGAATCGACGGCGGTTGTCCGTGAAGGGCAGGGCGGAGGTGTGTGCTACATACATTTTCCCCCTGATTCTTTATCGATTGTCAGTACTTCCTCTCTGTGAGACCCATTGGAAGGCGCTCGAGCGATCGCTATCCTCCATTTTATGGAGGGGACGCGTGAACAGGGTCGACAGACGAGTCAGCATTAAACGTCCGTGTCATGTGGGGCTTGGAATGCCGCACCTGTTGAGTCACATCCATGCCTCTGGGTTGGCTTTCCTACGCCGCGCATTGACTGGAAGGAATCCGATTCTGGAGGGGATTGTTAGGGACGCGTTCCCTGGCCTTACCATCAGTCCCCCCATCTCGAGGGTTGAGCGCCTTTGTAAACCCGAGGACGAGTCGGATTTTCTTCGCGAGTGTCGGTCGGCCTTAAGGGCCATTCCCTGGTCCAGTGACCTTTCACGGCCTAGGAAGGTCTTCTATCGTTGTTTAGTGGAGGGACCCGCGAAGGATTCCCTACGAGATACGCGGAGGAGTATCGCTCCTACTGGTCTTGGGCGCTAGCGGCGGATTACCTCAGTAACCCTGAGTTTTCGCTTACCTGGCGATTGGCTCGGAATCGGCTGCCTTTCAACGACAAGGCTTTCATATAGGTTTTGGCGCAATTGCCAGATTGTGAACGGTGTGGTCTTGGCTTAGAGAAAACGGCTTCGCACGCCTTCTACCATTGCCCCCGGGTCCGCCCCTTATGGGACTATGTCGGCGAGCTGACGGTTCGTCTCCCTCCCGAACAGCTTGTGTCCATTGATCGCGCATACGCGTATGACAATGTGTCGCCCCCGTATTCCGGGGTGAAGCGAATGGTGTTTCTGACGCTGCTGGCCACGGCTCGAATGGTGATTTGTACGTCGCGAAAGGAGGAAGTCTTGCGGGGCAACCGTCTTTCTCATCAGCATCTAATCCAATTCTTTGAGCATCAGCTCAAGATGAAGATTAGATCTGATAGAAAACGATTGCATTCGACAGTCTTTAGCGAACGGTGGGTAAAAGAGGCGAGCTTGGTTCGTGTGAATGGGGCTAGCCTTGATTTTCTCTTCTAGGTCAACCTATTGCACATCGGGGTGGCTTCCTGTGGAACCCGCCCCTTGGTTAGGTTAGACAAGCTTAAGTGTACCTAGTTAATGTGAGTAAGTGTTGTTCCTGGCCTGTTACCCGGCTACACTTTGGTTATGATCCAAGTTGAGATTCCCAACCTCCCCAGTTTGTTTTGGCCTCCCTTTTATCTCGACTGGGTCAGCTTTATATTTTCCCATTCCCGCATAACGTTTTATCCTTTTTCCCATTCCCTTAGCGTAGAGAGCTTCTTGATTCTGTCCCCTGGGCAGAATACAGAGGCCTCTCTATTTTGAGGGTTGGACCGTCCCTACTAACATATGTTATGGTTAGTTTGTATTTTGTGTTAATTTTTAGTTATTATTGGGTTCATCCTCACTCCCCTCTCATTCTATCATTATTAGAATTTTAATGGATAGTACATTTTGTGTTGCATTATTATTCCATGCATTAGTCTAGTTTCAACAATGGCGACGAGGTAGAAAGAACCATACGAAAAAAAAAGAATTAATAATTGATAGCCTTCAACAATTGGGACAAGTCATTGAATATCCCAGGCTGAAGGAAAAAATTATTAATTAAAAGTCCAACATCTAACAGAACGGCGAAGGATTCTGAATTTCTGGATATTTAGAAATCGTTAAAAGACGACTAAGCATAAGTAACGTTCACTCAGAAAAATTTGAAAGGTGTCGTAAACGAATAACGGTGATTTTAAATTGAAAAAGTTATCTACAACGAGACACCCGTTAAAAAAAAAAATTGGCCGACTACAAAAACGTGCATGGAATTAAAAGGCACACAAATACACCGTGTCGATTTTGAAAGGTAACGAACTTTTAAAATTTTTTTTTTTTTTGTTTGTTTGCTCAACAATATTTTATAGTGACGAATTTACCTCTGATAATAAAAATCAGAAGTTTTTCATTGAAAGACGCGAACAGAAGTAATAATAATAATAAAAAAAAATACCAAAATTGATTATCACGGGCTTGAATGTAAAAGCAAGACATAAAATAAAAAAAAGTCGTAAGTTGTTTCGATTTTTTTTTCGTCAGCTTATATTATATCCATAGATACACAAATTAAAGGTATATTCTTTGTTGCATGAACACTATCAGCTAAAGATGGATGAATTATCCAAAGTCATATCTGAATTTTTCAAATCCCAGCAAAAATATCAAGAAAAGCAAGAGGAAAGACTTTTAGAAATTCAAGAAAAGCAAGAAATTCAAAAGTTAACATTGGAGAAATTAAACAACAATCAGGCAAATGAGGGAAATTTTTCATATTCTAATAACACCATATTTAATTCGCTGGAAACTTTCAACTATGTGCCAGACGAAGAAAAAACGTTTGAAGCGTACCTTAAAAGATATTTTCTACACAGGCTGTGAAAATTGGTCGAATTCAAGAAAAGTCAGTCTTTTACTAAGAAAGCTAGGTACAGCAGAACCTAGCATATTTGTAGATTTTATTCTACCGAGAAGAACGAATGAATTGGAATTCTCGAAAACAGTGAAATTGCTAAAGGAGCTGTTTGGAGCAAATATGTCGCTTTGGCATAAGCGATGGTTATGCATGAATGTCACTAAATCCGACGATCAGGATTACTTAACATATGCATCTATAGTGAATAGACATTGAGACAATTTCAGATTGGAAGAGATTACGGTTGAAGAATTTAAGTGTTTAATTTTTGCTCAAGGACTGGTATCCAGTAAGAGTGCCGAAATAAGACGTAGTTTTGTCTAAACTCGAATCTGAACAAAACCTTAAAAAAAACCCTGAAAAAGTTAGCTGAGGAGTGTCAGTGGACCGTAAGTTTAAAGAAAGAGTCTCAAAAAATCGAAGAAGCTGGCATTGCTTATATTAAAAAAATAAAAAAAACAGTCAAATTACCCATCAGAAAAAAATTGGAGTAAGAATTCTGCATATTTTAAAAATAGAGAAGAAAAATTAAATAAGAAAAACGAGGAGGAAAAAAAAGTTCCACCATATAATTGCAGACGCTGCAACGAAAGACACTGGGAGGTAAATTGCCCATATAAAAATAAGAAATGTTTCGTGTGCCACAAGAAGGGACACAAAGGATCGTGTTGTAAAACGAAAAAAATTCAATAGACGAATTAGACAAACAAATTCGAATATCAAATCAGATAGAGATTTGAGGAAATATGTGACGACTGAAATATTTAAAAAGAATATCAAATTTCAACTCGATTCGGGTTCAGATTTAACAATAATGAACTATAATACATGGAAAATTTTAAAAAGGCCTACAATAATGAAGTCAACGAAACGCGCTCGAACGGTAACTGGAAAAAAAATTAACTTCGAAGGCGAGGTTGTACTTCCCATGAAATTTAACGGGATCGTTAAAAAAATAAAGGTTTTCATTCTGAAAAATGGAGAAAACTTCATGGGTACAGATTTTATTGAAACATTCGAATTGTGGGATAAACCGTTAAACTCATTCTGCAGAAAAGTAGAAAGTAATACGCAAACAAGTCAGGACATTAAAGTGAATTAAAGAATAAGTTTCCGGAAACCTTCACACCTGGTCTTGGAAGATGTAACAAGTTTGAAGCTAAATTTGAATTAAAGGAAAATACTATGCCAATTTTTAAAAAGAAACGTAACGTGCCTTTCGCAAGTGTAGAGAAAATTAACGAAGAACTTGATAGGTTGGAAAAAATGGGAATTATTTCGAAAGTAGAATCTAATTCATGGGCTGCGCCGATTGTGTGCATAAAAAAGAAATCAAACCAAATCAGTCTGTGTTGATTTTTCTACAGGGTTGAACTCGGTAATCAAGGACTACCATTACCCGTTACCGAGTCCGGAGGAGATTTTTAACAAGCTAAATGGTGGAGTTATATTTTCGAAAATCGACTTATCAGATGCCTATCTCCAAATTCCCGTCGAAGAGGAATGTTCGAAATTACTAGGGATAAACACGCATAGAGGGTTATTCAAGTACAACAGGCTTCCTTTTGGTATTAAAGTGGCAGCAGCCATTTTTCAACAAGCTATGGACGCCATGTTGAATGATTTAGACTGTGCGTGCGCCTACTTAGACGACATCATAGTAAGGAGCGAAACCGTCGACGAACATCGAGAGCATCTCAATCAAGTATTTAGAAAGATTCAAGACTTTGGATTTAAAGTCAAAGAGTCAAAGTTCGAATTTGGTTTGGAGGAAATTAAGTATTTAGGTCACATAATCAACAAAAATGGCAGATGTCCAGATCCGGAAAGGTCCATTGCGATTAGACATGCCGACGCCCACTAATGTGGTGATGCTACAGAGTTTTCTGGGGCTCGCAAATTATTATCAAGCGTTCATTAAAGGAATGTACAATCTAAGAGCTCCGTTGAATGAACTACTAAAAAAAGACAAGGCATGGGAATGGACGGTAGAATGTCAGAAAGCCTTTGATGAAATAAAGAAAATGCTTACATCAGAACTCTTCTTAACCCATTAGAATCCAAAACTTGATATTGTAGTGGCAAGTGACGCCAGTTCATACGGTATAGGAGCGTGTATTCAACACATAATGCCAGATGGTTCTAGAAAACAAATTGCACATGCTTCGAGAACTTTACTCCCAGGAGAAAGAAGTTACTCAAAGATAGAAAAAGAGGCGCTGAGTATCATTTTTGCCATAACAAAATTCCACAGATACATCCACGGCATACATTCTATTCTTGAAACGGATCATAAACCTCTGATCACTATTTTTGGTTCGAAGAAAGGTTTACCCGTTTATACGGCAAATCGTCTGTTGAGATGGGGAACCATTCTTCTCAATTATGATTTTCACATAAAGCACCTATCATCCCAAAATATAATTCATGTTGATAGTTTATCAAGACTCGTACCGAGTCAAGAAGAAAGATTCGAAGAATCAATTATTGCAAATATCAGAGCAGATTATGAGGTGAAAAGCATGGTAAACAACATTTTAAGAGAGCTACCGGTTACAGCAAAGAAGAAGCTGAAAGCGATGATTTCATTTTAGAAATAAAAAGCAAAATCGTAGCAAATGACCAAAAAGTGCAGGAGATTTATTCAATTTGTGACGGAGTTTTATTATATGGTGAGAGAGTAGTAGTACCAAAAAAGTTGGAGAAAAGAATACTACGGGTTCTTTCATATGGGTCACCCGGGGGTTAATAGAACAAAAAGTTTAATAGAAAAAAATGGATGTGGATATCGCAAACATGGTTCATCGATGTAAAGGGTGTGCGTTAGCAGCTAAGGCACCACCTATAGTACACAAACCATGTCCCAAGACGGATCATCCGTGGACAAGATTACACATTGATTTCGCTGGTCCAGTAGAAGATTATTACTACTTAATAGTGGTAGATAGTTTTACAAAATGGCCGGAAGTACCGCACTGCAAAAAGCCTACGTCCAATACCACAACAACTTTTTTGCATGAACTATTTGCACGGTTCAGTGTGCCAGAGTGTATTGTGAGTGACAATGGTACACAATTCACTTCTGAAGAATGTAAGGAATTTTGTGAGTTATATCGAATTAACCACATAACGACGCCGCCGTATCATCCGAGGTCCAATGGACTCGCAGAAAGATTTGTCGATACTTTAAAGCGCGCACTGAAGAAAGCCTCAGGAGTTCCAACGGAAAAGGCGCTTCAGCAATTCCTACAGGTATACAGAATTACGCCAAACCAGAGAACACACTCAAACATTGCACCAGCTGAACTAATGTTCGCTAGGAAAGTTAAGTCAGTGTTTGACAAGCTTTTGCCAGGAAAAAATAGAATAAAGAATACTATGTATACAGCGAGAAAAAGATACACCGCCGGAAAGTATGTGTTTTTCAAGTGCTACAAAAACAACGTTGAGTTCTGGGAGCGAGGCATAGTGGACAAGAGAATCGGTGACCTGATGTAGATAATTAGAGGGCCGAAGAATACTCATAAAAGGCACCAGAATGAACTTAAAAAATGTTACGTTCTAGAGCATGAAGAGCGTATACCGGATGGGCAGGAAGATCCCATTGATGTAATGTATATGTTTCAAGTAGAACCTCCGGAGAATATTCCTGAACCGGGAAGATCCGGTAGGAAACGAAAGTTCACGGAACCATTGGACGTGAATCCAAAACGGAAAAAATATTAAAAGTATGCAAATAGATCTACAAAGAAATAGCCATGATCATCATCCCATATAGGAAGCCAGTTTGAAATCCAAAAGGGATTCCAAGGCTTGGGAGGGTGGTGTTGTGGTAGGTTCCACCTAACTTGCATAGTGGAGTACCGACCATATAAATATGGTTGGTACCGGAAAGGAATGAGGAGATTCAACTAGAGAGCGTCTGGTTCGCTCCTGATCTCCAGTTGGAAATGAATTGGTCGGAGGTGCAAGGGAAGGCCAAGATCGCGGTTAATCTGTGGTCTCGGAAGAGACTTTCCCTGAAGGGAAGGGCGGAGGTATGTGTTTCACACATATATCCGATCCTCCTTTACCGACTGTCTGTGCTTCCACTCCCGTATGCCAGACTAATGTCATTAGTCCGGACCTTGTTCTCTTTCTTGTGGAGAGACAAGGCCCATATGGTATGTCGCGAGATCTGTTGCCTTCATCCCTCTGAGGGCGGTCTGGGTATGCCTAGCATTGAGATTCGTCAATATATGCTTCGCATTACCTTTCTAGACCGAATATGTCGCGGATCGGATGAGGTGGGCACCTTTTGGAAAGAAGATGTCCGAAAACATTTCCCATCCCTGAGAAGTGTGCACTCGTGCGAGGAGGAGGCCGGCCGTAGACCTCGTGCCGAGTGCTCCTTCTACCGCGAATGTCGTAGTGCTTTGAAGCTCCTCTTACGGACGACGGATGGCCTCTCCGATGCCCAGGCGTTGTCTCGTAAGGCATTGTATCAATTGTTATTTAGGGGGTCCGTTCAAGATGATCTGATCGACGAGCTCGGTCTTACGAAGCAGGAGGCTCGCTCGATATGGCCTTAAGCGCCTGGGTTGAAATGTCTCAATAATGATGAGGCATCACTCACCTGGCTGATGATTCGTGGGGCCCTCTGGGTCGGCAAGAGACTTTGTTCAGCTAGTTTGGAGAAATATCCAAACTGTCGTCGCTGTACTGCGGAAGTCGAGACCCTTGGTCACGCATTTTTTCAGTGCAAGACGGTAGTGCTGTTGTGCAGGTTTGTTGAAGGCCTCATGGTTCGCATGCTTCAGGGAAAGTTCTTTGTCCTGGAAGCTAGTTCTGTTTTTAGCAATGTGGTGCCGCAATTGACGAAGGCTGAACACTATGTGTTCTGTTGCTTACTAGGGATTATGCGAGTCGTGATTTGGACGACGCGTCAGAAGGGATTCCATGAGGGAGAGAAGTTCACCTCTTCCCAACTGATCTTGTTCTTTAAGCATCAGCTTAAAGTCAAGATTAGGACGGAAAGGCGGCGGATCACCTCATCGGAATTTGGCAAAAGGTGGGTGAATCTTGCGCGAATGTGTAGAGTAAAAGGGGCTGACCTAGAGTGGCATTTGGATGTCGGTTAGGTACAGAATTTTGTCCTAACAGGGTTGAACATAGGCAACCCATCCATATATTAGGTTAGTTTAGTTTTTGAATTTGATCCTTTAGTTTTCGTTTTTTTTTTGGTTAACTTAGCTAGGGTGTGCATGCTCATTGGTCCCTTTTATTTTTGTCCCTATTTTGTTTTTGTTTAATTCCCCATCCCCTCCCTCGTTAGGTGGTCAGTGATGTCAGTTCTCTGGTGGATGTGGGACGACTTTCGTTTCGTGTGTGTGATTTTTCGTATTTGTTTTTGTGTATGAATGTGTGTGTGCCTGCGTGAATGCTTGGAGGTATGAATGCTTTTTTCATTTCATCATAGTCCCGCATTGATTTCGTCCGGTGAACTGATGTTTCTGCCACATTCATGGTTTGTGGGGGGTTTTATTACTAACTCAGTTTTGTTTAGTTTAGTGTAAATATTTAAAGCACATTGTAAATATCCATTTGGGGATCATTTTTTAAAAGTTGTTAAATTTGACCCTCCCCCCACGAACAATAATTGTACATAAGGGCTCTAGTTAGGACATCATAGAGAATTTGAGGTATTATGGTGGACGTAGTAAGAAAGGTAGGAGTGAATGTGTTGTTTTGGTGATTGGAATATTGTTGGCTTGATTGGGTCAGTGTCTGCGACTAGCTAAGTTTAGAATTAAGCCAGATGAAGACCGTCCTTCCCCATCCCCCTTTTAGGCCTTGTGCCGCATTTTGTATTTATCATACAAATAAATATTGAGATTGAACCAGAGACTCTGCCCGACTGCGACCCAGTCAACACATTCTCCAGGAACGGTCTTCCCAGGAATAGACAAGACTATATGTAAATATTGTGTAAACTTTCTTGTTTCAATACATTTTGTTCTAAGTACATTTTGTGTTGCATTATTATTCCAAGCATTAGTCAAGTTTCAACACATATAGGCAGGTAGGAACAGAATGAGATATAAAAGTAGGAAGATAGATAGATAGATAGATAGATAGATAGATAGATAGATACATAGATAGATAGATAAACATATAGATAGATAGATAAATATATAATTAGGTGTCAATTATTATGTTTTCTAGTATTTGAAGTCAACAGGATTTGAAGTCAACCGCATTGTCTGGTGCGACTCAGATTTGTTTTGTCAATTATAATCGATATGCAAGACTAACTTCCATCTTTCAATAAAATATATTAAAGGATAATGAGCTTTAAAGTCTATAGAATAAATTAAGATGCATTGAACGATTTGAAAATTGCAAAAACAAAGCAGCGACATAAGCAATTTCTATCTGCCGTCACAAGAAATTTAGCTGACAATATAAAGCAGTTATTTATATTGAAGTAAGATATTTACAGAATGTGGGCAGTATTTGTTCGCTGTTTCTTCATTGCTAGTTTTACGCATATTATTTTTGATATCGTTCTCGGTTTTCTTTTTCAAAATAATTGGACAATTCTAAACACTCCGATTTCTGGGAGAAGCATATGGTTCTTCCTGGAATCTGTGCCAAAGTACATATAAGGACATTTCAGATTTTCTCGGCATCAACAGACGTATGGTGGAAACTGTCGGAAAGGCGCTGGAAGTCGTAGGATTCAACTACGATGCGACAGCACAAAGGAAACCCCATGATCAACGATCTAACGCCAATAGAAACTTTTCTGAAGCAATTATAATAAACTCTTTTACAATACGCTTGATAACGCCAAGTGTCAATGAAAACCGCAAGAAATTGCCATCATCGTGGGCGACCTGAATGCCAAAATTTGAAGAAGAGGAATAATATTTGGCATTTTTGGAATAGGAACCTGGAAAGACCGCGTTTAAAGATGATACACAACGAACGGGCAAATCATAATGTTAAATAATATACTAGCAGAATATTATATTTTTAAAGAGTTGTATTTTCTTCTGACTTTCTCATTTTGACCTTTGAGGTAATATACAGGAAAACGAAGGAAGTTGTTTTTGATTGGTTGGAACTAGCGTGGGAATGCTAGAGAGATAAAAAATGATTTCGACGACGTGTTATTTTTGTGTCTCGGGGAATTGCTTCCCACTGGTGGTGAGGAGCAACCCCATTGTCTAGTTAAAAATGTAAACGTCGACGTGTTTAATAAAATAGATAGGTTTTCAAATTCCCTTTGTTAATGTGTCTTTCATCTCCGGATTCTCAAAAATATGACCACCGAGAGAGGAAAATGCAGCTTTGTTATGGAATCCAATCAGTCAACCCAAAGTCCTCGCCAGGAGAGAAGGAGTATACAACTTATGTCTATTCGATGAGCAGTGACCAGCTCTTTCCAACAAGGAAGGATGCAAAAGAACAACGGTTGCAACATAACGTGGAAAAATTCGGAGAAAAAATGGGACTATGAAAAAACGTAGAAAAAATGGTGAAGCTAACGGTTAACCTAAACTTGATCAGTTTAATATTTAAGGATCGGAGAACAATTGTCTTTTGAATCGTTGGAGACGCTGTTTGATGTGATAAACACTATACATAAAAACAGAAGAATAAGATTACAATGAAGTTTTTATATTGCAATTTGTCCACTGTCTATATTACCGTTTATTCTGAGTGTTTGACCTTTCAATGAAAACAAAATAAATAATAAAATATATGTAATTTTCCTCAGTTTCTTCTTTAAATAATTTTATAATATTTTAATATATGTATAATACAGATTAAATTTAAAATTGGTAACTTTAATTTTCAATTTTATATTAAAATTTAATATTAATCAGAAGGGTTTCTATTTTAGTCTAACCCTAACATTACGGAATAAATTAGTATAACCAGGGTTCGTTGTCAAGGTTTTTTAAAATTTTCTAATACTTATATTTTGATTGGTCATTACATTTTATGTAACAGAGTTTCCCTTATCGAGGGGTGTTTGGTTGATTTAAACCTTTAAAAGCGCTTTATTCTAAATTCAACACCATCACTTGATAAGACAGAAGTGATGAAACAAAATGGCTATAATGTAGTGATTTTATAAAATATTCAAGTTATAATTTTCGAATAAATTATAATTGGTCTAATCTTTATGGAGCACTCTTTTAAGAATAGTATTTTTTGGTTATTGGAATTTATTCTGTATACACCAATTCTGTACTTGGTTATATATATATATATACATACATATATATATATATATATATATATATATATATATATATATATATATATATATATATATATATATATGTATGTATATATAGCATTCTTGGAAAGATTCTGTACCAAAACGTGTTGTATAGACTAAAATGAGAAAAAAGGCACTTAATATTTAATATAGTAATATTAATAATATCTCTATCTATAAAAGGCATGATTTGTGTGTGTGGGTGTGTGTAACGAATGCACGGCCGCAATTTTCGACGGATTTTCACCAAAATCTACATGCACATGCTCCAAGTTAACGTAGGGCCAAGACCAACCTTGCATTTCACAACTCCCATTGATAGTTGAAATAATTGATTTTTTCATGCTTCTACGACAGTTTTCATGTAGTTTGCGGCCATTTTCTACTGGCAAGCGTGAGAGCCAACAGCCGACTGACACGAATGTTAGCTGGCATGCTAGCATGCAAAAAAAAAAGGAAAATCGATAGCTGCATTCGTCACAAGTGGAAAAATTTAAATCTGCATGGTACTTTACTCCAACTGGCTCATTCGCTTGCCTAAACTCAACAGTGATTCTGATTCCGCAGAACTGGATTGGCTGTGAAAAAGTATCAGTTGTTAACATTCTTTTTTCATTCGGTTTTTCCAGTTACGAGTCCTTTTTTTTAAAGATGATCGTTTTGTGTTCATTTTGTTTAGTTCTTTTTTTGTAATAGATTTAATGTTTAGTATAGAGCTTAGAAAAAATTCACAGGCAAGAAGTAAGGCATGTAGCAACATCAGCACGGCAAAGGGCACTCCTTTAAAGGCAAGGAAGGGCTAAAAAAATTTAAGTCAAGTGATAGCGATTGCTGTATGAGTCGTACGATTTTTGAATCAAGCACGGGCAACGCCGGGCCATGCTGCCAGTTTATTTATAATATCTGCATTTTTACAGAAAATAATTAAAATTAAAACGTTGCTAGTTATAATTGGATTTTCAGTGTTTTTTCTTAGAAGAATAATTTATTGTGTTCCTTTTTTTTGCTTTAACCGGTTTCGCTTAGATTTCCAAAAATTTTTTAACTGTTTCTATCTCCATGTGTTGATGCTTATGTTTTGAAAAATGAAAAATGAAAATCAAGGGACATAACTGGCTATATATGTCACTTATCCCTAATTATGCAAATAATTAATTATTGGTTTGAACTTGTTGATAAAAAATGTTTCCTTATTAATATGTCTTTGTTCAGTGGTTCTGTAGTCGCACTGGTAGAATGAGAAGACACTAAAATTTGGCAGTTTTGTGCTCCGCAATCCACTATATGTTCGTTAAGTTGTATTTGACTTGTGTGTGTGTTCCTAATTTGTTGTCGATAAACTGCCATCCTTCCTCGGAGTGACTGGCCAATTTGGCCATTGAAATGTTCGTGGCAACCTTTGCATGTAATTCTGTATCTCAAATTCTCTGGGTCGCACGAGAAATCATTTTTAATTTTGAATGTTGATCCGTCTTTGAAATGAAATCCATGGCCCTCTAAAAAGTAGCCGCATACTCCGCAAAGTGGTCGGTTGCTCTTTTTAACTTTACCGTCTTTAAATGTATCCTGCAGTTTTGCACTCGTCAGTATTTTTTAATGATTTTGGTTGATTTTCTTGACCTATAGTAGGATTGGTAGATTTAGTAGAATGTGTGTGTAGATTTCTGTGTTCTTTGAGTTGAAAGATGAGATATAAGGCATGTACTTTTTTCTTTCTTTCTCTTTTGTTTCTCGGAATCTGTGGATGTTAATTTGGCTTTTTCAATACGATTGTGGATCAAATTTGAGGGGTATTTTCTCTTGTGTTCTTTTGTGGTCTTGATTGTGACTATTGTACATATCCGCTTGGCTAGGTTGAGTGGGATGTTAGTATGAGTGTGTTTTGGGCGAGAAGATGGAAAAAGGAGATATTATTGAGTCAGTCGGTTTAAAGTATATGTCGGTTTCTAGTTTAGTGTTTAATATGTCTAAAAAGGGACGTTTGTTGTTGCTGTACCCCATACTGAACTGGATACTACGATTTATATTATTAATATATATTATATATATATGTATGTGTGTGTGCGTGTTTGTAGCGTGTATAAACAAAATATTTTAAATGCAAAAATATGGTGACTGATGCTGTATCTTATTTCCAACTGAATCAACAGAAAACATTTTTTTAATTTTTGACTCACTCAATGTCATTGAGTTCTCCTACGCTATATTTTAGACATTTTGATTCAGCTGTGTGCTCGATAGCGTGAAGAGAGTGTAAAATAAAGAAGCCTTCATTAAATTTAATTTTTTGTGTTATTCTTTGACAGACATATTCTTTTAAATAAAAATGAAATCGTCCAGCATACATTTATGGAATATGTTTCCCTATAGAAAACGATGCAGAACGAGAATTAGACTAGCTGGAAGCATCCATTTGTTCATTGAATGTCATTTTAAAAATGAAACCCGTGTCTAAATGTGTTCTGTCATTTCTAACTGTTGGAGACAATCTGTTTTCTTCAGCAAAGGAACTAGTAGATGAGAAAATAAGAGAATAAGGGAGAAAACATCAAGAATTACGAAAGAAAAAGGAGAAAAATATAAAGCGAGATGTAAAAACGAATATATTTTACAGAAAATAGAATTTAGAAAAGAGTTGCAACAAATTTCAAAGAATAAATACATAAAATGACTGTATGGTTACTAATGAAAGAACTAAGAGCAGAATGAGAATGAAGGAAAAATATGATGATCAAATGTTGGATAATGTTTTGAAAAAATCAAAAAAAGAAACAAAAAAAACAAGAATTTAGAAATACAAGAAAAACATAAATATGAGAATGTGCATTGTAAATAATATTGAGGAAAAATGTAGTTATTAGGTTGGTGCAAAAATAATGTCTGTTTTTGACGTACTTTTTAATGTCAAAAACCGACATTATTTTTGCACCAACCTAATAGTTTAACATAACGAGAAAAAAGAAAGAACTAGAAATGAATTAAGAAGAAATACGATTTTAACTAAAGATATGTTTCATTTAGAACACCAAAGAATATTTATAGAGTTCAGTGTGGACCGTGCTGTAATCCGACAAACAGCACAAACATTCTATCTTCTATTGCCTGAATTTCTTTTTGATAAACTCCATTAAAAAAGCAATTGAAAAAGCAATTGAAATTGATAAAGTGGGCATTTCTCATTAGAATCAGAAGAGAAAGTTGAAACTTTTGGCACACATATGGTGTAAAGTGGATGTGGTGAACTTGATACCCACAGTAAATTCAGAAGTCAAGTGATGCATAGGGCACATAAAATCGAAATTTATAAAGGGACAAAAAGTCATTTCTACTTAGAAGCATAAAGAAACGAATGAAACGTTTAAGACACATAATAAGGAAAGTTGGTGTGGTGAACTTGAAACTCACCGTACATATTGAAGGCTAGGGCATATTAAAAGGTTTTACACATTTTCCAAAGTCTTAGATAAATGTTAATTCATTAAAATGCTTTCTATTTTTACGTCTTAATAACTTTTTGTGGATTATTTAAAGCCAGAATATATTTTAGATGTTACGAATGTTTTAGATAATACTGATTAACTTATAAATTCCTTACTAAATTAACCCATAGATAGAGGGAAAATAAGTGAATTCACAACTTTGCCAAGGGTTATTTGCGAATATAATGAACTCCACTGGAATTAGAACTCGGTTTTCAGATTTCGAATTCCGAGTCGTTTTCCATTCCACCATCCGTACGTTGCTTAATTTCAGAGATAATATGAGAAACAGTGTTTGAGCCGGACATGACCATAAATGAAATGAACTTTTATTGAATGTCTTTTTTCTGGGGCCAGATGGTCTGCACTCGGGTTCATTACTAGTCCCTTGAAAGTACTCGCTCTTCACAAAAGCATTAAATTGAATCTTCTGAAGACACTAATATGGCCAGTTGATCTGTATGATCGCTTAATCTGGACAATGGAAACCGTCGATAGTAGCAATCTGATACCTTTGATACCACATCCTATATGGCAGCACTGTACATCTGCTGGGCGCCCGTAAAACTAACGAGTCGATATTGTAGATGGAAACAGATAGGCATCTGGTTCCGATCCAGAGGAAACGAAAACTGTAATACATTGGTCACATCATCAGAGCCCCCTAAAACCTCTGCTGCAACATCACGGATTGAGTCAGTGATGACAGGAGACCGACGGTAGAAGACCCTGGCAATGGTGGTTTGATGACATTAGAAATTGAAACGGGATAAAGTTGGCGTATTACACGGTCGTGGCAATAGATAGGTGACAGTGGAGTGCATTGGCGCATTTGTACATGGTCACCGACACTCAGCAATGAAGATAAGAAGAAACTACAAAACATGGACCGATTTTAACCACAGAATATCTGACCTTGCCGTGGCCGGTAATAATTTATTTCTTTGTATAGTGCAAAAAATTGATATTTTTAAATTCTTCCAATGAGAATTACAATGTTTATAAAGTTCGTAAAAATGTTAGTAGGACATAAGATATATTCTTCGCTTACTTAATTATTGTCTGAATTTTTAATTAACGAATTCTATTTATTATTTATTGATTTACTCATTCTCGCACCCTTAGATGATTGTTATCACAATAATACTGCATTTGTATGGTGTTATTATTCAACCTCGACAGCTAGGCTACCCGAAGGGAGTGGGGGTAACTGCCAGGATTTATTATTTATTGTCATAATCATAATATTGTAAGATGGCACAGTGTTGAGGGCCAACACGAAGAGGATTTCCTAGAAAGTGCCGTAAAAGAAAGCCAGAAAAATGACCAACCATCAATTGCAGGGCAAAACATATCTGGTCATCAGCAAAAATATCTGGCCATCATCATCATATGGGTGTGTGTGTTTCTATCTATCTATCTATCTATCTATCTATCTATCTATCTATCTATCTATCTATCTATCAGTGTGGGTATACGTAACATTGTGCTTGTACATATTACATGAAGTATTCTCTTTCTTACCTATTTTCCAGAATTGGACCAAATGAATGACTGAAACGCTTTTGGTGTATCTTCTAGCATTTCTGATCATCCTAGTATTCATGTACATGTGTGTGTGCATACATATTTTAGTGGGTTTTCGTATGCATATATGCTTGACAATATATACTTATAACATGGTAAATATTGTAAAAATAAAATTTAAATCTTACGTTTATTTTAGTAAAGCAAGATATATATATAAAAGTTTGCATATCCTGTTTAAACGACAGTTTTTTCATTTCAAATTAGTCTCGCACCTCATAACTAAAACCCATTTCCCCTTTTAATTTATTCTTATATTTGATAGATGAAATTTCAAGCCACCAACTTCGTCAGTTTCCAATTTTCTTTCTTTCAGTCATAACATTTTTCAATGACAGGAAAAAACAAACTGATTTATTTGAACAGCAAAATCCTTTTGTGATAAATACATATCTTATGACAAGGAGAAAACATTTTTGCTCGTAGTCAGGGAATTAAACTACTCACAACATTTCGTATCTAAGATTATGTTGTGAAAGGAAGGAAATTGAAATGAACTAAAAAATTGAAAGGGTGAGAATAGAAGTCTATTCAAGTTACAAATCTCAAATACTTATGAGGCATTGCGTAAAAAATAAATGAAAAACGTACAATGAAACAGTCCGAAATTAAATACAACCTGAAAATCGCAGACGACGGAAGATAAAACAATTTAAGGTAAACAAAAAAGGTTTTCGAAGAAAGCAATAACATAATTCAATTATTTGTCACTTCCCTATTCATATTTGCGTTCATTGACGTTTATCACTTGTGACTCGCACAATAGAAAAGCCCA